>CM045770.1:54673634-55203634 GCA_025200525.1 Camellia lanceoleosa | reverse complement strand
CTTACATCACATCAGTGGAGGTGTCATTGCATTTCCTAGAAACCTATAGGTTTCATATATATGTTCGAGCTTAAATTGCCTGTTTTTGTGATTTTTCATTTATTAAACCAATTCTAGTAAGTTCAGAGTACATTGGTTGTCTTTTTATTTCAGGAGTTTATGTTATGATGTCGGGTTTAGATTTGGAGAGGCTTGTTTTATTGGGTGGACCTTTTGGACTAATGCAAGCATGTCTTGATATGGTTCTTCCCTATATTCGGCAGCGAGAACAGTTTGACGCCCAATTGGTGAATTCCAATTTATTCACGTTCATAAACATGCAAGCCAATTTCCTAATGTTCTCAACCACATGTTTGAAAAAAAACTTGTCCCTTATGTTGTTGACCTGACATGTACAGGGGAAAATTGCTGACACGTATACTTCGTTGCAGTCTTCTCGATAAATGATCTTGATTCGGGAATGTTTTACTTTTCTTTAATCTTATTTTCATGTCATTGATGTAAATAATTCTTGTGTTTGTCCAGATCTTATGTGTATTCCGTTGCAAGGGACTGTGACAATGGGAAAGTTGACCCTAAGGTGTTGCATAATATCATATTCTGCTTGCCGTTGTTTTTTTTTTTAGTTTTAAATTTTTTATCTATTTTATTTTTGCAATGGTAACAGTTTATTATAAGTGTCAGTAACATTTTCACTTGTTATTGAAATTAGAGCTGTATGAGTTGACAATTTTGTTCTAATCAGGAAGTAAAAAAAAAACAAAAACAAAAACAAAAACAAAAACTAGTCTATTAAAGCAATGATGAGATAGTGATCATACTATAGATGCTAGGCCCTTAATGTTTTTACCAAATATTTCCGGCAGCATGTATTTTTGTAACCATGTAGCAATCCATTGATTTTAATCATTAATAACTCATAATGCCAAAAATGGAAAATTTAGGGTAAGCAACATGCTGTATAATGGCACAAAGCTTAGTGCTAGGGGATTCATGACCTATGCTTATATTACCGACTATTTTCTGTCATTCATTTGGATTTTCGGAAGCCATTGTAATGAATTGCACACAATTGCTAGTGTATGGGTTTATGATTATCTTACTGGATTAAAATTAACATTAGGGAGTGAAGGTAGGGTCCATGACACTGGTGAATATCTCATCCAAAGTACTTTCTTTTTCCTTTTTTCTATTTTTGTTTTTTTAAACACCTCTTGTTATTACTATTTGGCTATTTTGAGAATGCAATGCACAATCTGCCTGACTAATTACTGTTCTGCAAGTTTTATAACAACTTGTGGATGAATGTAACTTTCAAGATTGTGCTGGAGTTATACTTTGGGCAACTGAAAGTGCCACCCAAGTTGCTCTTCAGGTGAAGCCCTACTTCTACTCATCTTTCTACTTAACTGTCCCTTTGCATATCCTGATACTTACCTTTGTCTAGGCAAGGCTCTTATTTATTTATTTTTGTTTTTTATTTATTTATGCCAAAACATTAAAAGAACAATAATTATTGCAATTTTGAACAAAATTTGAACAACAGTTAAGTTAGCTATCCGAACAATATTTTTATTATTGCCAGATTTGGTTTTTGTTTAGCTCTTCTTTGTCCTTCTTGCTAGTATTAGCTTTTCTTTGTTTTTCATTTTTCTTTATTTGGAATGTCATTTGAAGCGTGTTAGTTTTTCTTTTATCTGAATGAAGCGTTCTTGGGGATTTGGGTTATTATAAGAACAAGTGTGGAGTTTCTATGAGTCAAAAGAAACAAAATGAAAATGTAAATTTGTGAAATTTATCTTCAAAATGGCTTTGAATCCAATGTTGGCTATCTAATGGGATCGTTAAATTTTACGGGATGCCAAGTTATATGAGATTGGGACTAGTGAAATCAAGATTGATTATTGGTCGTGAGCTTTAAGTTGTAGGTTTGTAATTATCTTGTTGGCCTTGTTCTTGCTCCCATGGGGACTCATTTTCGCTCGATTCAGCCATACAACTTTTTTTTCATTTATGAATTATAGTCCTCTGCAAATATCATATTCTCTCTCTCTCTCTCTCTCTCTCTCTCTTTCTCTCTCTGAAACTCCTTTCACAATAAGGTTATTGCTTTAGATACATTCACCATTGTTTGGTAATCAAAATAGGACAAATATTTTTTTTTATTAGAATGCTCAAACGGGTTTAGATGTCAACGAAACTTGACACACACAATATACTTGGCACACATGACTTGTAAGAGAAGACGAAACTCGATGAAAACTTCTTCTTTACAAACTCTTTTTGTGTTTATTCAATTATTGTTAGATTATAGCTCAATGTGTACAATCATTGCCTGTTTTTAATAGTATTATCATCACTGTAGGATGTAATTAAAGTTTCTTTGGAGAGTTCTGTAATACCAAGAGTCCAATTGGCGGAGGGACTTCTTATTAGTGTTGATCCGTTGTGTGAAATTGATGGAGTTCCAATTGGCCCTAAATATTGCAAAGTTTTTGTTTTAAAAGCGAACAAACCGAGCGCTATTTTGGAAACAACATCCCGATGTCTAAGAACAGTTGGAGAAGCTGTGGGAAGATACATTGTGTGGCACTCGATTCATGTATATGTTACAATCTTATTTATTTATTTATTGAAATAAATTTCAAATGTTTTACATTTTCTGTAAGCTTGAAATTAATTATATTGTAAATGATTTTTTTTTTGGTTTTTTTTTTTTTTGCAGGTGCAACCCTTTTGAGTACGTGATGATATCTTTGCATATCGATATTAGAGTTTACAATCTTATTTATTTATTGAAAAAAATATCAAATTTTTTATATTTTCTGTAAGCTTGAAAATAATTATGTTGTAAATGATGATTTTTTTTCTTTTTTGTTTCTTTTTGCAGATGCAAACGTTTTGAGTATGTGATATCTTCGCATATCGATATGGGAGCTTACTATTGATATCAAAACAAGCTACACTATATCTGTTTTTATTTTTTTATTTCTATTTTTGATACTAAAAATTTGAGTTCTTGAATATAAAAATTATTAGTATTGTTGGAGGTTATTTTATATATTTTTGTAAAGAATATTTGGTTGACAATTGTTACAAGGTACATATATTATTCTTGGTATATGATTTTTTGAACGTGGATGTGGATGTGGATGTGAATGTCGATATGAATGTATTTTAGAAAATATTAATAATTTGTATAGGGAATATTTAATAAAATATGATTTTATAAAAAAATAATTTTATTGCGACAATAATAAACCGTCGCTAATGTAAATCTCATGTCCTTATATTTTATTAGCGACAGGTTAACTTGTCGCATATACATATTAGTTTCAATCTTTTGCAACGGTTTCTACTATCGCAAATAAATCTTTTTAACTTAATACTACTTTTTTAATAATACTCAAATACCGGTTTTTAATCAACATCGTCACTAAAATTTTTTTTGTGTTAAACCGTCGCAAAAATTATTGATTAGCCGTCGCAAATACTTTTTGTCACATTCCTTTCACCACCCCCCATTTTTCACCACTGTTCCGTTACAAAAAATCTTTTACGATGATATATAAACCATTTGCGACGTTTGATACCGTCGCAAAAAATCTGATTTTTAGTAGTGAATGTTGTCTCTCATAATATTACAATTAGATCCAATATTTACTGCTCAGTGCTGTCATGATACATCTCACCGCTTTCGACAAATTACACGTCATTGCCTTGGGTGGAATCAATCAAACAAGTCATTTTCGCTGGCCATTGGTCAACCATTTTAGAAAGAACCGAGGGGCTTCCTGGGTCCACAAAATCATGTGGTGGTGGTCTTAGATAAGTCTGTGTAAAACTCAAAAAAATTATGACCCTCAAACATTTTCCAAAATACTGCACATTATAATCGTCTTAATTGGCACCGATTCAAGGTTAATTATGGAATAATCTTGATTGCAGTGGCTTGCCTCCATTTTACCATTTAAATTGGAGGGTCCAGTCCGGTCTATTAGATTTATTTTTAATTTTTTTTTAATAATTCAAATCATTTACATTTTAAAATTTATTGGATACATTACTCCTATAAAAAATTCACGTCGATAGGAGAACGGATACTATATATTCGGATCACTCTTTTGTGAATAGTTAATTTTCTGACCGTCTATTTTTTTTTTAGACAAAAGTGATCCGAATATGTAATATCATTTATCCGATTGATGTAATTTTTTACAGGGATAATGTACTCAATAGGCCCTAAAATATGAACGGTTCGAATTATCGAAAAGGAACCCAAAAGTAGACCTAATGGGTTGAACTGGACCGAACTATTCCAAATCTAAACTGGAGACATTCCAGGCCCAATTTTGATATTATATTTCACCTTTAAAATCGTTTCACTCCTAATGGGTTAAAATCATTTCCCAAATCTAAACTGGAGACATTTTTTTTTTAACTCCAAATATAATATCAAAATAAAAATAAATTTAAGATATAAAATTTATAATAAATTAGTAATTATATATATGAAAAATATTGTACAAAATAGTATTATATATTATGCAAATGTTTAATAATAGTTTAAGAACATTTTTCAGCCAATTGGCAAATTGAAACTGCTCAAACCGTGATTTGATTATTTATTAATTCAACATTCACAGTTTAATTTATAATTTTATTCTCAAACCTCCTGAACCATACCTTACACACCTCTAATCTTATGATAAATTTACATGGAATTCTAACTTGATATTTGTTACTTAATAAAGATGTGAGTTTACTACTTTTTGTTATGATTTTAGACAATAATTTGACAAGTGACCGGTGAGAAATGGTATAAATTAATATTTTAAGACCATTAAATAATCACCCCTCCAGTCCATGATCTAATTTGAAGATGTTATCAAAATTCATTATGAGTTTCGTTTTGATAATTCAAATCGTTTATTTTGTAGAATTTTATTCCCGATAATCATAGATTATTAAAGCACATTTATCTTCTTCCTTTTTTTTAAAAGACAAATACAATAATATAAATAAATTGTAAATATCGGATTGATCTAATTTTTTGTATAAATAATATATATATATATATATATATAAAAGATATTATAAAATGAATAATTTAAATTATTGAAACAATAAATTGTTGCCCGGAAAAAAAAACCAACTGCTTTTAGAAATAAGATTTTGGGGCAATTTGGAAAGCTAGTAAAAAGCTAATTTTTAGTTTTTAACTCATTTTTAATCACATCACTTTTTACATTTTTTACAAAGAAAAAGATAAAAAAAAAAACTAAAAAAAATTTAAAAATCAACTTTTAACCAATTTCACAAATCACCTCTTTATAATACTGAAAACTGAAATTAAAAAATTTACTTAATTCTTTTAACTGAATTTATAAATTTTAAACATAAACAAAAATATACACTATTATAACTTCACTACTACCACCATCACTACCATTACCACCACCATGCCACCGCCATTACCATTGCCGCCACCGCCATTACCATTGCCGCTACCGCTACCGACACCACAACCACCACAATCATGCAACTGCCACCACCATCGCTATTACTACCGTTATTACCACCACAACCACTATTACCACTACTATGGCCACCGCCACCATTATTACTGCTACCACCACCATGCCACCGTTACCATTACCATTACCACCATCATTGCTACCACCACCTTCATTACCATTGTTATTGTTGCCATAAGCACAACCATCATTTTACTATTACTATCATCGTTACTACTACCACTAGCCGCCGCCACCACTACCACCTTCATCACAATTATCGTAAGTATCACAAATATTTTACTACCACTACCGTCATTACTACTACTATTGGGCAATCTTCACTGTATTTAAATAGATTAAATTCTGTTGTGTACTAAACAACAACAAGAATATAAAGAAATAAAGGAAATGAGAGAATTTGTTTGATTACAAAAATCAAAGTAGAAATAAATAAATAACAGATTTTATTTTGTTACAAAAACAAAATTAAAATATGATTTAAATAAATAGTAATAACACCGAAAATAAATTAAATAACTTACTTGATTAATTCTTGAATAATAATCTGACTAAGTCCAGTGTTTGACACTGTGTCCTTAAGATAGATTCGTCCTCTCCATGGTGCTTTCAGAATGTGGACGTCTATCTCCCAGGATGAAATGATCAACTACAAACAATAGCAACACTACAAATTATTTGCCTAACGAACACACTAAGTGTTTATACTCTCTCACAAAAGAAAATAATGCAGCAATATGAAGAGAATGTTTACAGAATTATGAAGGACGAAAATTAGAGTTTACAAAATCCAAATGAGGGTTGTCCTATTTATAGATGGATTGGTGGTTGTAGGTTTTGAATTAAGCCGGTGCAAACCTATTTGAACAGGTATGAAACCTGTTTGGTTTTGAATTTATACAGATTTGAATCTGTTGGGTTCTAATTCAATTTATTTAATTAGGATTTTATTTTATCAAAAAATAAAATTAAATTCAAATATTTTTGACCCAAAGAGATAGGTATTGGTGTGGTGATTTTTGGGTCCAATGGGTCTAGCCCATTTTTCCCATAACCTCCATCTCTAAAACACTTGGGTACCCCTTGGGGCACACCCCAAGTTCCAATCCCATGCCTTATAAACCCATTCAAAACTTCCTACCAAATCAATGTAGGACAAGCCTTATTCAAACATTTAAGGATTTTCCACCAAAACTCCATTTCCATGGAGCATACTTTGACTTCAATTTTCCATTCACTCGGTAATGGTTTTGAGCAACCAAATATACCACGTGAATCACAACGCGGCATAGAACGCGTTACCACTTTAACGGGCCCACCTAAAAGTTAGGAAAAATATATCCAGATTTTTCCAAACCATTTCCAATAATCCCCCACATGAATGGAATTTGATGACTACGGAAATGCAACAATATACAGACTATATCAAAAGAGTATAAGTCGAAAATATCTTGCATCAGGATAGGTAGCTTTCGGCCTTGAACCTTCCCTAGTGATAACCTATCAGACTTACTAGCTAACCAATGGACGCGATGCCTTGAATTGTTCAGCTGTTTGTGTAAGCCAAGACAATAGATTTCACACAAAATATCTTCTAACATATCGTGGTTCTCACTGTTGTGTTCATTTTGGCCTTGAACGCTCCTGGTTTTCATGAGTGTTTCTAGAGAATTTAGCCTCTTCATTCTCATAGAACCGGCCCCAGTTCGACGCTCATATAGGTGATTTTTATTGTAAGTATCTCTTTATACTTGTCTTGATTTTTATACCTAAATCAAGATATAAGTAATCATTAAAAGCAAAGCTTATCCTTATACTCCTGCAGATAACATATGTTGCAGATATCACTCTCACCATAGGAATGGGTAGGGAAATTTAATCCCTTGGCGATTTCTGGTGAGCCACACATAACTTAGTTATCCCTTTGAAATTAGTTCTTGGGATCTCCGGTCATATAAGTAGGGTTACCATTATGATGACTCTTATGTAATAGGCTTTAATCCCATCCCCTTCGATGAACTACACACTAGCTCTTTTGTCAAACCTTTTGTTAACGAATCCGCAATATTCTCTTTAGATTTTATATAATCTATTGAGATTATTCCATTTGACAACAATTTCCTTACGGTATTATGTCGACGACGAATATGTCGTGACTTACCATTATACATATGATTCTATACCATGTCTATTGCAGATTGACTATCACAATGAATGCAAATAGCTGGCACAGGTTTTGGCCACATTGGAATGTCTTCTAAGAAGTGATGAAGTCATTCTGCTTCTTCTCCTACTTTGTCTAAAGCAATGAACTCGGATTCCATTGTGGATCGCGCAATGCATGTTTGTTTTGTAGATTTCCAAGAAACAGCAGCGCCTCCCAGAATAAAAACATATCCACTTGTGAATTTTGAATCTTTAGTATCTGATATCCAATTTGCATCACAATAACCTTCGAGTACTGCTGGATATCGAGTAAAATTCAAACCATGATCACGGGTGAATCTTAGATATCTAAGAACCCGAATGATCGCCTTCCAATGGTCTTCTCCGGGGTTACTAGTGTACCTACTCAATTTACTGATAGCATAAGCTATATCAGAACGAGTACAATTCATTAGATACATTAGGCTTCCAATGATTTGGGAGTATTTTAACTGAGACACTGCATCACCTTTATTTTTCGATAAATAAAGACTGATGTCTACAGGTGTTTTAACTACATTCAAATCATCCTTGATAAATTTATCAAGAATTTTCTCAATATAATGAGATTGAGATAATGCATATCCATAAGATGTTTTAGTAATTTTCATTCCTAATATAATATCTGCGACCCCCATATCTTTCATATCAAAACTTTTGTTAAGAATTTGCTTAGTTGATTTGATTATGTTTTTGACTGTTTCCAATGATAAGCATGTCATCCACATAAAGACAAACTATGACATATCCTTGGTCAGTGTTTTTAACATAGACGCATTTGTCACATTCGTTTATCTTAAACCCATTAGTAAGCATTGCATGATTAAATTTTTCATGCCATTGCTTAGGTGCTTGTTTTAATCCATAAAGAGACTTTACAAGCCGACAAACTTTCTTTTCTTGCCCCGACACTACAAACCCTTCGAGTTGCTCATTATAGATTTCTTCATTTAGATCACCGTTTAAGAAAGCCGTCTTAACATCCATTTGATGTATTTCTAAATTAAACAACGCTGCTATAGAAATAAGCATGCGAATGGATGTTATTCTTGTCACAGGAGAATATGTGTCAAAATAGTCCAGACCTTCCTTTTGTCTGTAACCTTTTACTACAAGTCTTGCTTTATACTTGTCTATTGAACCATCTGCTTTCATTTTTCTCTTGAATATCCACGTATATCCAAGAAGTTTAGAACCTGGTGGAAGATCCACTAATTCCCAAGTATGATTTTGCATAATGGATTCAATTTCATTATTAACAGCCTCTTTCCACAAAGATGCTTCAGACTCGCCATTGTCGCTTTTAAAGCTTTGAGGTTCATTTTCTAACAGGTATGTCAAAAAATCTGGACCAAATAATTTTGATGTTCTTACTCTCTTACTTCGTCTTGGTTCATCATCAATTAAATCTTGTTGGTCGAGACAATTACTAGCCTCTTATGTTTGATTGTCATTAGTCTCTTAACTTTGTGTACAATCATAAGTTCTTTTCTGTGAACTTAATTCTTGTAATTTCTTGTAAGGAAAGACATGTTTAAAAAACACAGCATTCCTTGACTCTATAATAGTTTTCACATTTATATCAGGTACTTCTGATTTATAAGTCAGAAACCGATATGCACTACTATTTTGAGCATAACCAATAAACACACAATATACTGTTTTTGGTCAAATCTTAGTCTTTTTAGGAACAGGAACTTCAACTTTTGCCAAACACTCCCCACACTTTTAAGTATTTGTAGGAAGGCGGTCGACCTTTCCACAATCCATAAGGAGTGTTGTTGGTTTTCTTGTGGGGTATTCTGTTAAGAACATAATTAGTAGACAATATTGCTTCCCCCCACAAGTTCTGTGGTAACATGGCATTCATCATTTCTTTTAGGGTTCATATTATTCCTTTCAACAATTCCTATTTTGTTGAGGAGAATAGGTGCTGTAGTTTGGTGAATAATGCCATGTTGTGCACAAAATTTATTTAATGTGCATCATATTCACCACCCCTATCACTTCTAATATAAATCAATAAATTTCAAAACAAATTCAAGAAAAAAAAAATCAAAATAATTATGACTACTCAAGTCAGAATTAATGTTTTGACAAAATCATATCCTCATAAAGATTTTGCCTAAGAATCGAACAAAATAAAAAAAACCCATTTGATTGTATAAATTCTTGCAACTCATTTACGAATAAGTAACACTGTCACAAAAATATTTGTGATAAAAGAAAACTAAATTATCTCTTCTAATGCAAGAGATACACTCCCATATTAAAATAATGGTTTATGGTTTAACAAATTCTACTACACAAGTAAAATAATGATTGACAACATCTTATGTCACAAATTCAACAAATAATAATCCACATAAAAAATTTCTTAAATTTACTTCCCAATTAAATGGAACGATATAACTACTGAAATCTTCATGTTTAAATTTCTCTGCTGTTTAAACACCCATCAAAAATTGATTGAAAAAACTCAAATTAATTCACTTATGTACAAGGTTAACATATCAATTGTTATTATAAATCACATGAGATTATTTTTGTAATGACTCAAAAAAATAAAATAAAATAAAATAAAAGTAGAGAATATAATTGATGATCGTTTTTGCGGTGGAGGATTTTTTTTTTTTTTTTTAAAAAAAAAAAGAAGTGAGTGCTGGAGTGAGGTTCAAGCATGAGAAGAATATATATATTTTTTTTGTGTGTAAAGAGAGGCAACCACGTTGGGGGGCTGCCCCTCCACTCCTTTCTCCTCATTCGTTTTTCTTTTTTTTTTATTCTTCTTGTTTGAAGCATCCACAATAGTCTTATCTTTCTCTTTCTCTCTCTCTCACAACTTGAACGTAGTGTTTGCACTTGGGAATTGCAGTTGCCCTCCTCCGCAAGCAACTTCACACTCCACTACTTCAATTTCTTCGGCAACCGTACACAGCGGCGATGGAGCCAGACGTGAGCGTCGAAACCAATTGCATGATCCGAATCGCAGTCCTCCCGATCGGACCAATTCCTCAATGCTCGTTCGCCACCACAAGATCGAGCTCTCCACGATCAGTTCCTTCTACACCGAGCACCAGAAGAGCCCCTTCTCGAACCAACCCTGGGACTCCCGCAGCGTTCGGTTCAAGTTCATGGTCGGTGGATCGGCGGCGAGTCCGTGGGAGGACTTCCAGTCCAATCGGAAGATCTTAGCTGTTGTCGGTATTTGTCATTGTCCTGATCTCAAATCTGTCATCGAACAGTTCTCTAATGCGTGTAAGAGACTACTCTTCATCCTAGTGGGTATCCTCATTGGCTCCACATTCTTCATTCTCCAACCGAATCTCTCCAAACTTAGCCCCTCCGAGCCTCATTCTTCGATACCCAGCCCAATTTCAGTCTCAGATCGCGAGTCCGTGCCGAATCCCTATCTGGGTTTCAAGAATTATGGTGTTGGAAAGGCTGTTAGGAGGATTCCGGTGGGGGGTTGGCCGACGAAGATTGAAAATTGTGGTCACCGGCGGTGCCGGGTCCGTGGGTAGTCTTTTGGTTGATAGATTAATTGCTAGAGGTGATGATGTGATTCTGATTGATAATTTTTACTGGAAGTCATGGTCAGAAAACCCCTCCAGTAGCAAGGACCAATGTTATTATTGGAAGAATGCCTATCATGTTAAGAAGTTGATATTGTGTGCTCCATGGGAAAGATGGAACTTGCAAGACTTGGTGACTGCCCACTTGATCCTGGAGGGTATTTTATTATCAAGGGAATTGAGAAGGTGATTTTAATACATGAGCAACTTTTGAAAATAGTGGACTGTTACTAGTTCCTTTATATATATATATATATAAATTAGATATTCTAAGAAGGGTTTGGTTATGGTGTGCAACTTACACCTTACACATTATTCTTTACACTTACACCTTATACTTATACCTTTTATACCTTACACCTTACACCTTTTGTGTAAGTGGCACATGGTGTGCAACTCACTTACAACTTACACCTTACACCTTACACCTTACACCTTACACTTACACCTTTTGTGTAAGTGACACATGGTGTGCAACCCACTTACACCTTTTGTGGGTTGCACACCTAAGAAAACTCCTTCTAAGAAATGGGTCTACTTTGTTCATTTTGCTTCTAGAAATTTATTTCAACGTTGATTATAGTTGCTGGTAGTGGAGAAGGCCAATTCTTGGCTCACGTTGGTTTTTGGTTCATGGTGTTTGGCCCATGTTATTTATGGGCAGTGCATATATTGGGCTTGTGAGTTGTGAGCAATGTGTTTTCAGCCCTTTTTGTGGGATAATTGGAAGGGACACTTGTAGTGAACTTCAGACCCATGTTCTTGAGACCAAAATAAAGAGCTTGGCAAGAGCAACATTTTGACCGGTGGAGCTCGAATTTCGGCAACGTCGGATTTTGGGGTTTCATCTCAAATTCTCTTCTTGGCTTGAGGTGGGGATATCCTACTCCTCTTTATGAGTTTTGTCTTTAAATTTTAGCATTTTGATATGTTGGGAGTTGTTGGGTAATTTGAGAAAGTTTGGCCTTTGTATAGTTTTGTAAAAGTTGGGGTTTTATTTATATAAACCTATATGCATGTTTGGCATAGAGAAATGAGGTAAATGTTGGGTTATTGATAGAAATGGAATCTTAGGGTCGTTTTGTTAATTATGGGAAATGCCCTAATTACATTGATAAAATTAATTTGTATAATTAATTTTAAGAAATGAGGAATTGAATTGACAATGTTGAAATTTGGAATGTATGGGATTAAAGGGTGTAGTTGAATAATTTATCACTCACCTAGTTGAAATGTTGATTATATATATCCATTTGGTACTTTTATTTTCTGTGTAGAAATAACTGCTTTGGGCTATCGGTGGAGGGTAGTATTGGTTGTTGTAGACAATGCATGATGATTAGGCAAACTAAAACCAATCGATTGAGTATGGTATTGAATATAGCAGTTGGAATAATACATTAACTTTCTGTATTGATTGAATGTGTATATGATCTGTGTTTATTGATTGAATGTGTTTATGATCTGTGTATATGATCTATGTTTATATACAGTGTGTTGTGTGGGAGGAGATAGGGGATGTACTTCGCGGTTTAGGAGAAGATAGGGGATGGACCTCTAAACCGGATATTGTTTGGGAGGAGATAGGGGATGGACTCCGTTGATACAGCACTATAATGTGTATCAAGTGTGGATTATGGAAGAGTTTAAATTGGCTTGATATAGCACTAAAATGTATCTCGTTATCAATTGTGACGTATAGAAGTGTTTCTATGTTATATTGATATAGTACTAAAATGTGTATCATAAGTGAAGTATGGAAGTGTTTTGTTCATTAATACAGCACTACAATGTGTATTATTTGAGATATGTGGAAATGATTATATATGTTACTGATACAGTACCAAAATGTGTATCCACCCTGAATTTCGAAAGTGTGTTAGTGATGAACTACAATCTCATCAAATGTTTTGGCCAAAGTACTGAGCCTTGTTTTCAACTCAAAGTTGAATAGGAAATGGAAAGAGAATTGTAACATAGACTTGATTGTCATGGAACTTTGATGTGACGTAAATGAATGTGTGAGTGTTGACCATCTATCAATTGCTAATCTTTTAGTCATTGTTTATAACTGGTTTAGTATGTTTCTACTGGACTGTGGCTCACCCTATATGGGACATTATTTTCAAGTATAGGTAGCATGCTACCTCCAAGGACAAAGCTTGCGAGGCTTAGTGGCTGAGACTTCTTTTGTGACTTCGTTTTGTATTACATGTATATCAAGCCATGGGCTTATTTTGTATATTGAGTTAGTACTCTTTTCTTTTTTTGTAACCCAAGTGTTGACTTGGAAAGTTGTAAGTCTGTAGGACATTTACTTTTATTGTCAACATGTAATGCGTTTTGTAATGAATACTCTGATGTAATGTAATTATGCTTTATTCTCTCATGTCTAAGTATGTCAATATTGTATGTGATTTATGGGTTTATTTTGAGGGCGTTACAATTTTTAAGAAATAACTTGAGTTGATATCAATACATGCATATCAAACACATTAAATAAAAGAATAAATTAACAAAATAAATTTATCATGCATAATCCTAAAACTTGCATCATGAGATAAAAAGATTCTCAACCCATAACTAAAATCCAACGCATTTTTAAACTTCAAAAATGATAAAACATACCTTCATTTAATCAGTTTGATTTGTACATAAATAAACTAATTATATATACATTAAAATGTTCTTGTGAATATATATATATATATATATTCCGACTCATGTGCAGAAACTATTCACAACTACGGATCCATACACAGAAATTAAAGAATGAATCAGTAAACCAATAAAGAAAATAAACTTGCCACAAGGTTTCTTCGTAATAAAAATGAAATTAGTTTGTAAAACTAATATTTAACTCCAGAATCAAATACTTCTATGTATACTCACAATGAACTATGATAAAGTCAAAAGAATTAACACCTTTTCACAAAGGGTTCAAAATTAAGTGGCCTTCCAAACAAAACCGTAAGTCACGTACAAAATTTACAGATTGTGACCGAGACACAAAGTTATATGATTGATTAACAAAATTAATTTTCTAGTTACTAAAACCAGAAAATAAATTATAACACAAAATAATTTTATTTTCTTTGTTACTAAAACTAGAAAATAAAATACCACAAATTAATTTTCTAGTTACTTAAACCAGAAAATAAATTATTACACAAAATAATTTTATTTTATTTGTTACTAAAACTAGAAAATAAAATACCACAAATTAATTTTCTAGTTACTTAAACCAGAAAATAAATTATTACACAAAATAATTTTATTTTCCTTGTTACTAAAACTAGAAAAATAAAATACCACAATAATTTCCTGTAACACTAAATAATATTCTGCAATTGTTAATGACACCAGTATATTACTACTAGTTGTCAAAAAAAAATAGATAGCATATTACTACTATCTGTCAAATAGTTTATAATACTATTTGTATTTTTCAACCAGAATATCACTTTGAAAATACAAAAAATTAAATACAATGAAGATCACAAAAGGGAATCTGTCTTAAGATTGTTGGACAATCTTCACTGTATTTAAATAGATTAAATTCTATTGTGTACTAAACAACAACAAGAATATAAAGAAATAAAGAAAATGAGAGAATTTGTTTGATTACAAAAATCAAATTTGAAATAAATAAATAAATAACAGATTTTATTTTGTTACAAAAACAAAATTAAAATCTGAATTAAATAAATAGTAATAACACCGAAAATAAATTAAATAACTTATTTGATTAATTCTTGAATAATAATCTGATCAAGTCCAGTGTTTGACACTGTGTTCTTAAGACAGATTCGTCCTCTCCACGGTACTTTCAGAATGTGGACGTCTATCTCTCAGGATGAAATGATCAACTACAAACAATAACAGCACTACAAATTGTTTGCATAACGAACATATTAAGTGTTTATACTTTCTCACAAAAGAAAATAATGCGGCAATATGAAGAGAATGTTTGCAGAATTATGAAGGATGGAAATTAGAGTTTACAAAATCCAAATGAGGGATGTCCTATTTATAGATGGATTGGTGGCTGCAGGTTTTGAATTAAACAGGTGCAAACCTATTTGAACAGGTATGAAACCTGTTTGGTTTTGAATTAAAACAGATGTGAATCTGTTGGGTTCACAATTCAAACAGACAACAAAAATGGAAAGGGCCCTGTTTGGGTATACAGTAAAACCAGACCAGTTTATTTCCAGAATTAATTCGAATTTTGGATTTCATTTTATCCAAAAATAAAATTAAATTCAAATATTTTTGACCCAAAAAGATAGGTATTGGTCCGGACAAGCCCAACCCAACCTCACACCATACACCAAAGCCCAGCCCACTCGACTAACCGGACGGACGATGGCGGCACACGTGTGTGTGGTGATTTTTGGGTCCAATGGGTCTAGCCCATGTTGCCCATAACCTCCATCTCTAAAACACTTGGGTACCCCTTGGGGCACACCCCAAGTTTCATTCTCATGCCTGATAAACCCATTCAAAACTTCCCACCAAATCAATGTGGGACAAGCCTTATTCAAACCTTTAAGGATTTTCTATCAAAACTCCATTTCCATGGAGCATATTGTAGACACCCCATTTTTGACCGTCCTCAAGACTTGGACGTCACCTCTTGAACACTCGGTGATCATCTATATTTGTATTCGTCTTGAGTTCCCGGAGGTCTCGGCTGCGCACCTTGCCTCAGGATCTCTCGACTCGACTGTTTCGTGTCTGGTTTTGCACCAAACACTTGTGTTTTTCCTTTGAGGGGCAGGGTAGGGCTTATTGACCATCCCCACCCATCACCGGCCATGGCTTAAGGCCACAGGCTGTGTTTTGTTGCTACCGACCAAATGTTTGGCCGACTGGCACTCTAGATGACCGGCCGGCTATCTTTTTTTGGTCAATTGCATCTTTGGCCGGCCGACTACTGTGCATCTGCTTTCGCAGATATTTTGGTGCAGCTGGCATGCACTTGGCTCCGCTTCATACACGTGTATGGAGGGATCTCTCTCTTTAGAGGCTTGTCTTGTAAGCTTACAAGACTAAAAGCTCTATAAAGAGGAGCCTTCTCTCCCTTTTTGAGGGGGTTAGACATTTTTAGACAGCTTTTTTTAGGGTTTGAGTTAAAGGGTTAGGGTTTGTTCATATCCTTCCTCTATATCTCTCCCTTGTGTGTGTTTTGTCTTACTTTTGCTCACAAACACCCACCATCACACCATCCCTTGGAGCTGAGGCCCTTGAGGGTTATTTTTGGAGGTTTTAGACTGATTTCAACCTAAAGAAGCTGCTGGAGCTCCATTGGTGAAGAGGGTCTTCAAGGGTAAGAAGCTTGTCCCTTTATTCCCCATTTTTGCACACTCTTTTTACCTACGTTGCAACTATTTTTCAGCTTTGTGTATAACATATAAAAGTTCTGTTTTTTAGCGCTCTAAATAGTTGGTTAAGGTTTCTTTAAGCTTTGGGGTTTCTTGACCCCTCTTAAGGCTTGTAAGGCCCCATTTTGTGCCATTTTGAGTGAGCTCCGGGACCATTGAGTTTGAGCCTCCTCACCACTGAAATCTTGAGGGATTTCAGAGGTGAGGATGGTGCCTTGAGGTCCTAGGAAGGAGAGGGCCACCCACTCTCCTTGTTGTCCTTGAAAAGGACCATTTTTGCCTCTTGAGAGAGCACCATGTTTAAGTGTATGTTGACCATACCTTAGCTGTTTTTCATACTTATTATGTCATAATATAGCATTTTTGTATGTTGGTTTTGGTACACCATGCTTGCTTAGCATACATGCCTTGTAATGCCTTGTTTTAGCCTTAACATGTCTTATGTTTTAAGTCCTTATTCAAGCATGTTTAGGCCTAGCTTTGTGAAGCCTTTATGTTTATTTTGCCATGTTTAAGGTCTGTCCTTGGCTTTTTTGGTCAATCATAACATGTATTGCATAGCTCCTTTGCATTGCTAGCTTGTAGCCTCAAGTATGTAAGTGTGTAGTATGCATTGCTTGTATCATTTCAGTGGTTTGGAACCACTTAGCATGCAATTTCAGTCCATTTAACATGCTTGTATGCTTGCCTTTAATGCCTCTTTGATGCTTTGGAAGCTCGTGTTGTATGCTCCATGTTTTGGACCTCTAATTGCATGCCGTGCTTGTCTTGTTCATTTGGTTTGGCACCATTTTAGCATGATTTCAGAGCTTTCTATGCATGCTAATTGTCCATGTTTACCTTCTTTTAAGTCTGCTTAGAAGTTGTCCCTTTATGCTTAGGAATTGGACCATATTCACATGCATGTGTGTGTGTGTTTTGGACCTCACTTCCATAGCATTGGCCACTGTTTAGGGTTTATTTGAGGGCTGCCTAATTTAGTTTAAGTCCATCCCCTTGCTTGTTGCATACTTTGTATGCTTTCTTGTATTGCCATGTTGCATATTAGCCAACATGTCTAGGTTGCATTCCATTTGCATGCATGCTTGGCCTCTTGAATTGCTTGTGATAGAGGTTAAGCCCCATTGTTTGATTATGTGCATTGCATTCCATATTAAAATGCACACTTGATTCTTTGGGCCATCATGCATGAAAATGCGTGATTGGTGGTCTGAGAATCGAGGCCCATGTTCCTTTGAGTCATAAACATGATAAAGGATGTGATTGGTGCATACATTGCTTGAAATGCATTGCCATGCCAAGTCTTGCCCTCTGCTGCTGTCAAACACAGATTCTGCAGGAAGATTTGGCCGGCCGGCTATCTTCATTGCCGACCGGCCATCATTGTTGGCTGATGGATCAAATTTGTGGCCGGTGACCATTCTATATGGCCGGTGGTGTTCCCTTGTATCCAGAGAGCAAACCCTGAGACTTTGGCAGTCATCAGGGGAGCAGAGCAAGGAAAATAAAGGCATCTTGAGCATGGCGGTGGATTTCCCAGCGGAATCGAGCGCGCATGCATTGAGCCCTCTGCTGAGGCTGCTGTTTACTGCTTTCTTAGATTAATTAATTTACTTAATTAATTTAATGGTCTGTAATATTTAATTAGCTAGTTGGTTAGTTAAATTGTATTATTCTTTTGGTCCCTTGTAATAAGTGTGGGTGCGTGTGTGCATGTCTTCCAACCCCCACTTCTTTCTTCCCTTTTACTCACCTGCTTTGATGGTTAGATTTAGGGCATATTTCAATTAGCATACCTTATGCTATGCATGCGTGCATTCATCCATCTGTATTGCATGCACCGGGCTCGGCGCATCATACTAACTGCATAACATTTCAAATCTAACTTGAATACATGCTATCTGTGCATTTTGACATGTCATCCCTAGATTAGCCGGGCCTAATCTAGCGACATTTTGTATGCGATGCATTAGCCACTTAACATGAACTAGGGTCACGCATGATCACTAATATGTTCTTGTTTTTGGCGCGGAGTACTAGGTGAGCTTTTTATACTTTAGCATCTTATATGAGTGTGGATGTTAACATGATAGCATGATTACCATGAAGCTAGATGCTTATCTGATTAACTGTCTGAATGCCTGCGGGTAAAGGTTGGATTGTTTAAGTTGGGACAACTCGTTGAAATCCGTGTTTTTAGCCTACTTGCGAGTAGCAAATTCCAAAGCGTTTTCCAAACAAACGGATATGCAATGTTTTGTTCCAAATTAGGCGATTTAGTCTATACTTGTTTGCTGTGCGCATAACATAGTAATTCTAGGCTAATAATCGGAACAAGAACACATAATGTTTTGAAAATTGGATATCACGATTAGTAGAGGCCGATCTTCGGATCGGTCGAGAGGGGGTGCTCATAGCTGACCTTCCCCAATCGTACCCAAGTTCCCGAGCCGAGGCATCTTTGGTAATGACGGACACGTGGCCTTTGGCACTGAGTCAGGGTTTCCTAAATTCCCCCATAAAAAATATTTAGGTGGCGACTCTGTATCTGGCGAAGCAGTCCATGTTTGGCACTTCTTTCAAAATCTGTTTTCTCAAAATGATTTGCCGAATTTGGACTCTTCGGTTCAAGATTAAGAACCGTGACAAAATCGAGTCCGAACGGTAACTGTAGCGAGGCCTCTTGCGGGTTTGTTACAGTTTCTGGCGACTTTGCTGTGGAGTTTAGGGAGCTTGACTCGAACTCGTTATATCTTGTTTTGACTACACGTATGTGTTTCTTTGCATTGCATGTGCATTGGTGCGCCTAGGACACCGTGTTGGCTATCTTCTATTCCTGAGCGGTTTGCCGGAGGCTTGACTTTGTCAACGCATACCATAAGGCTGGCCGGTTGCGGGCTCTGCCAGTATGGGAACACAAGCCCCGGTTTTACCGAAGCACCCTTTTGACCATTCGACCTAGTGCATGTTCGAAATCCATAGTGACCATTCCAAACTAGGACAAGTTGCTTACCCGATTATAGGTTGTTTGAAACCGCTGCGTGCGTAGTGAAACCCTAGCTCCTGACAAAATAGGAGAGGGAAACCCGACCCCCAACATAGGGGTGTTTTGGTTCTCTTTTACTCGCTATGTGCTTTTAGAGTGTATCTCTACAGGGACGTGCATATCAGTTTCCAAGTTTGAGTATCAGGCCTGCGGGCATCAGTATCAGTGTTTCTGAGAAACAGCTATATCTGCGGGTATCCAACTCAGTGTTTTGGGGCAATGATTTTTGGGAAACAAAGGATCGATATTAGAGCAATTTGTTACCACGTACGTGTTTGTTACGATTAAGCGAAATCTTTGTGTGTTTTCTCTTTCAAGGTTGAAGATTGCATGCGAATAGCCGGTATTCTCCTCGGCGAGGCAAAGCCGATCATCCGATTCGATTACCGTTCAGATTAGCGGACTTATCATGACACAGAATTCAGAGGAAATCGTGGTTATGACAGTCGCATTAGATCAAGGAATTGCTCTGCAAAGTGAGACCAATGTCGATGTGCCGCATCCACCCAGGTCGCCTGCTGCGCGCCCGATCTAGGAACCCCAGTTGTATCAGCCTCGTGAGCCCACCACATTCGAGTTGATGGGGATGATAGGTGACCTCCAGAGGTCCGTGGCGGATCTCGCTTACGGAATGTCAGCTTCGCCACTAGCCGCACCATATGCCGGGCATTTTGTACCCTAAGAGCCCGCATTACTGGGACGGATTGTGATCAAGCTTAGCCAACCGGAGATGGCCTCCAACTATAATAATGACATGCCAACATTAACCCAAATCCTCAATCAGGTTGAGGCCAGAGGTAAAGACAAAATGAAGGCAGATGCCGATCCCATTGAACAAGCTCGTAGGCGATCAAGGCTTTGAAAGCCGGGGATGAGTAAACAACAAGTATTCGATCGACCAAGGCGTAGATGATGTTTTCCTGCTCAACCGAAGCAAGACTAGTCGGTTAAACCGGATAGGCCCGCCACGCGAATAGTTCCTTCCGCTCCCCAACGGGAAGATCGAAAGATCAGAAAGTCAAGGCAGTGCCTGCTGACCCTTTCGCTAGTGCGTCTAGCAAGAATACTCAGACTTAAAAAGTACCTGCCCTGAGGGCGCAGGGTCTTTCACGCTCTTTACATGCCATTGTCCAAGGCACTTTAGATCCTAGCCGAAAGAGGGCACCTTAAACCCCTGGCGCCCAAGCCTCTCCCAAAGAATGTCCCTCCCACGAATGATGCCGCTTTGTACTGTACGTACCACCAGCAAACAGGACATGCTACTGACAATTGTTTCCGCCCCTGTCATGAGGTGCAAGATTTGATCAACAACGAGGTTATCCTCTCGCCCACCTCAGCCAAGTCCATTACTACTCAGCTATTGGATTTTGAGGATACTAATACTGCGAGTATGTAATCAGGAAGTGAACCACCTACAGGCGGCGCTTGGTATATTTTTGGATCCGGCGTCTGGCACGCATTTTGAGCATCTGCGATTGCTAGTTTTGCAAATTCTGGCTTGGGTGTCGAGTCAGTCTTTTGTTTCATTTTGAGTCTGTCTCATTATCGTGAGTCAGTCCTTTTTGCTTAAGGGTCTGTCTTGTTGTAGCGAGTCAGTCCCCTTGTATAGAATACCAGGTGATTCCGGGGTTGTCGCCTCGAACACCGTTTTGTTTTGTAATTACTCCTTTTGCTTTCTTTTTGAGTCTGTCTCTGCTGTGGAGCCAGTACAACCAGAAATTTGAATAAAACAATGCGCTATCATGCTTCCGCTTATTGCTATTTTGGGTTTGGTTGTGCGGAGGATTTGAATGAAATGACGGAGCATCTCACTTACTCTTCGTGCTTTAAAATCATTGTAATGACCTTTAGTTTTTCAAAAGCGTTTTTTGAACACTGTGGTGATGAAAACGAAGGGGAAGGAATTCCTCGGGTTTTTACAAAACTTTGATCAATTTGAGAGAAAGATAGGCATGCTAAGCTTTTAATGAATGAAATCATGCTTGTTAGCGTGAGTACTGAGAAGGACCTTGCCTTGGCCCAGATTGGTTCCACACTATTTTTAGCGCGAGCGATTTGTCGCTTTCTTAAAAACTTTTAAAAACAAAATGTTTTGCGCGGTCCTGTGAAGACCTGTGTGGAATCGCTCTCAAGATTGTGTAGCCTGGGATCGCTCTCAACCTCAAGGCTCAATCCGTTTGTTTTTTAACCTTGAATCCTAGATTCGAAGCAGAATGTTCAACGGTCAACCGCCACGTAAGGCCCGTGTGGCCAAGTTTGAAGCAGCCCTCGAACAAGAGGCACCAAAATCAGATCAAGAAGGTCAGATCTTACCACAAGAAGCTCGTGAAGCAACCGTGATGAATCCTTCTGCAGATCAATACAACAGCCACTCTCCTTGATACAGAGGGCTTCAATCTCAAAACCATTTGGCATGGACTTGTTACACTTTTGCCCTTTGAGAGGCTCGTTGGGCCGAAAACTCGGAAGGGCGACCCAGGCAAAAGTTAGAGCAAAGAAAAAATGCAAAAGAAAAAGAAAAGAGAAAAATAAAAAAAAAATGCAAAAGAAAAGGAAAAGAAAAAAATAAGTGCAAAAAAGGAAGAAAGAAAGAAAGAAAAAGAAAAAAAAAGCTCAGAAGGTCGAAAACCATAGCAGGCGCCTTGGCAAAAGTTAGAGCCTAAAAAGTGAAGGTTAAAATACCCGAGTGTACCTTAACTGGAACTACGTAAGGCTTGATTCCCATGTTTGGGATACGTAGGCAACTTCATCCTGAAGTCCAGCCCCCAACGCTGTCATAGCGTCTCAGTCCGTGTAATGGTTTTGATCACCTTTGCCTCCTCTAAATCCGATAGTTCAGTCGTGACAACCGGAACTATGCCATCGACTCCCTCTTGAAGTCCAGCCACCAATGCTCTCACAGTGACTGTGTCCATATATTGGTCCAGACCATCTCCGTCTTCTCTGCATCCGAGAGTTCGTTTGCAGTCATCACTGACGAAGACTGTTTACCAAGTACTGCGGCATCATCCAAACAAGGGGCAACTTTCTGTTGCCAATAAGTTGGGGCAACTTTCCGTTGCCACGCACCCCTTTCAAGCAAGGGGCAATTTTCCATTGCCTCCGATCTGAGGTTGCGCATCTCGAAGGTAAGTTCCGTGCTCGTTGAGCATCAGTCGGTTGCAAAAATAGTTTTTGAAAATTTTTACTGAAGTTGACTATTTTCTCGAAAACTATTTCATTTTCCAAAACTAGACCATTTTTGGGACCTAGACAGGAAAATTTTCAGTGCTTATAGTCTAACTTGCATGATTTCAAATCAAAAATTGAACAAGCATGTTAATTTAACTCTCATTTTGGTCAAAATTGCTTTAGTAGAAAAACCAAAAAATGGTCGAAATGATGAACTAGGGGCACAGTCGAGTCAGGAGTTCTGTCTTTCCTCTGTCATCAACATGTTTGCCAGGAGGGCTCTCTATCCACCAGAAGAAGGCACAACTGAAACTATCTGTATGGGCTAAAAGCTCTCAACATATTCCAAACGACGAGATGTCAAGTCAAGTGTGAAGCACAAGTTGAGATGGATCAAGATACACCATTCCTCATCTGGAACATCGGCTAGACATCACCAGAAGAAATAGTCGTGAGCCAATAGTGTTGGGCGCGAACCCACAACTTCCTATTCATCCATCGATCACTCTGGGGAGGGACGAAAAATGAGAGAATAAAGAATAGAGAGGTGTAAGTCGAGAGAAAAGTGAGGAAAAGGTTTTGAGAGAAAAACCGAGCTTGAGGGCCGAGTGATGTGAGAATCACAAATCAGAAATGGTGGGAAACATACTTGGAGGGGCTGGCTCCCCGAGATTTGAGACCTTTTGTTTTGGTAAACATGTCCGTGTATCGTGTCTTTTGTCTTGTTTACCTCAACTTTTGTTTTGAGTCTTTTCCGAGTGTGTCTCGTTGTGTTTAGGTCGTGCACCTTTTGTTTGAGTCTTTTTCCGCTGTGTTCAGTTGTAGGCTCGATACCCTAGTCGAAAAACCCTTTTTCAATTTCAAAAAATCGCTTATGCTCAGTCTTTGTGCCATTCTCTACATTTATCTTGCAAAAGAAGAAAAGGAAAATTTGGGGCATCTAAGTACGCTTCAACTTCAACAGGTTTTAACTTTTGTATTCCGTCTTGTCAGATTGGGCTGTTTGTTTGGGGTTTGCTCTGTGCAGAATGAACTGAGTGCTGTGTTATGGGCTGCGTGCAGATTAGTCCTCAGGTAAAGCAGAGTTCGAGAATAGAAACGATGGGTTGCTTGGGTTGTTTTTGCCATTAGTGGATTCGTTATCTGATTATTACAGTGCAAGTGTTCAATTTTTCAAACAACAAATCGATTTCATTTACATTGAGGTGTAATATGGTGTGATGCAATACAATGTAAAGATATACAAATGTAACACTTTTTCAGACAAAAAGTTTGTTTCATTTCATCATCTTTTCAGGTACAAGTTTTGGGAAACAAAATCTGCCTGCGGTAGTACAAGGTACCCTAGCTACCAACAAAAAGGGAAAAAGTGCAAAAAAGAAGAAAAACAGCAAAAATCTGTATCAAATGTCAAAATGGCTCTGGGGCTATCAGTCTGTCCTAGTCCTCTTCCTAGACGAAGGTCCAGGAGCATCATCAGTATTGTCATCTGAGCCCGAGTCCGAGCCGTCTCCGATCTCCTCCTCCGATGACTCTAACTCTACCTCCGCCTCTGACTCATCGTCGTCATCATCTGGAACTGGAGCCCGTGAGCTACTCCCGACGTGAGTGCGCCCCGCCTTGGTGCGGGGGAATACTCTACCCTCCTCATCTCTCCCTCGGACAGGAACAGCAGGCCTGGCTGGAACACCTCCTACAGTGGGAATCTAGAAGGGAGGCTGAAAAGTACAAAAGGCAAATGCATCAGTGTACCGTGAATAGTTTATCAGTGCAGAATGCAGTGTATGAGTACAGTGTGTGAATGCCGTGAACAGTTTATTAGTGCAGAATGCAGTGTATGAGTGCAGTGCGCGAATGCTGTGAACAGTTTATCAGTGCAAAATGCAGTGTATGAATATAGTATATGAATGCTGTGAGATCAGTGTGTCAAGTGTTGTGTTGTGCATCGGATTATGTGAATCAGTTTATGTATGGTTCGAGGCTGTGGTTAAAGAACATACCGGAATACTGTAGAGGGCCAGAAGGTCGAAAGTCCGCTGCAACATCCCCATCATGGAGGCATTCAGCTCCAAGGACTGCCGGGTGTACTCAGAGGAAGCCTGCAAAAGTATTAGATACATCAGTATTCTGCAGAGTATCAAAGAAATAAAATGAAATGAAATGACAATGCAAGATGCGAAATGCAATAGTATATACCGGAGGCAAGTCGGGGACACCGACCAACTCGTGATCAGCCGGAAGAGGGGCAAAGGGGATCTGGTAGGTCACCCCACCCTGCCCTCTGTATGTTAATGAGGAAGGCAGTACGGGCCAACCAACTCCCCGCCCTCTTTGAGCTCCGCCCCTGCCACGAACCTAGGCCCTTCTCGATGCTCCCGCTCCAGCTCTAGGTTCCACTCCTGCCCTGGCTGCCGGCGCTACGGGCCTCTCTCCCTCAGCTCGATGACCACCGCTCAGAGGCCGCATGATGTACATCTGCACGTACTCTCAATAATTGCCGATGCCTCTGAAGCGGATCGCCTCCCAGCCAATAGTGTACTCGGCCATCTGCTTGGCCGTGAATCTCTCGGTCTCCCTCATGTCCTCTGGAGGATGAATCGGGACTATCTGCTCTGGTAACCCTAGGGTTTGGCGTAGGAAACGCTCGCCCAGGTACCAAGCCCGAAAGACCGGGCCCTCCAGTAGAATTCGAAAACGCAAGGTCTCCTCAGCACTGGCAAATCGATCTCAAATCGTCGCTGGCAACGGAGCCCAAGGCTGCCAGGTGATCTGAGAATGAAATACAGTTTGTTATCTATTGTTGTTGAAAATACAGTGTAAAGCGAAGCTTAAATGAACTGCAAGTAAAACATACCTCGGCCGGGATGATGGTGTCAAAATAACGACGAAAGAAGCTAAAAGTCTCCTGGGGTCTCCACACATATCTCCCGTCAAAGCGGTGCGAGAACGGGACAACGAGAGGGGTCTCCACGTCTGGCACTGGGGCTAGTCTGGAAAAGTAAGCATAGACCCACAACTATAGAGAAAATACCAGTATGCGTATCAGACAAAGCAGAATGTAGAATAAAGCAGAAATAACAAAGCCATGTATCGTGCAGTGTATTGCGCAGACAGTGTGTTGTGCAGAGTGTACAGTGTGAGCGGTGTACATCAGTGTAAAGCAGAGTGTAGGTGTGTGCCGTGTGTACAGTATACAAAATACAGATAATAGAAAGCAGGAATGTAAAAGAGCAAAGAAGAAATGTACCTCCCAAGCGCGCCAGTAGCCCCCGAGCAACTGTCCGCTACCACGGCAAGCTGAGCTCATATATCCGTAAAGCGTAGCCAGAGCGGCGCCATCCCAATCGTAGTGCAGGATCTGAGTGACATCCACTAAGGCGCTGAGCAAGCATAGGGGCACGGTGTTCGCCCGGTCGGCGAAGATCGTCGTCCCCAGCAGGAACATGAGAAAGCCGCGCGCGTGTCTCTCCACGGCCTCCTGAGTCATCGGAGCCTCCTCAACCAAAGCTGGCTGGACCCGGAATTGGACCTCAAACCAGGAATACCGGACGAAGCACGGGCCAGGCGAGAGGTGGCACCTCACCAAGCAGATAGACCTGAGCGGCAGTCCACTAATCCATATCGGTGTCGAAGGGGATCAGATCACCCCCTACCCCGATGCTTGTGAGCATCGAGAAATCATAGGGAGTCATCGTCATGTCTCCCATCGCAGAAAGATGGAACGAGTCGGTGGTGTCCCACCACCTCTCCGCTAGAGCAGCGAGGAGAGGCCTGCTCGCGTTAAGTCTGGATAATCCCCTACAAAAAGCGCCGAAACCGGCCTGGTCCACGATATGGCGAACCGCATCGGGAAGCTTGGCATACCAATCACGAGCGGCGATGTTCCTATACCCCCGGACGGTATGGGAATCTCCCTGTTTTCAAGCAAACAATTGTGAAGCAATACTAAATATACTAGTTTTGAAAGGCATTCAGAATTGAGACAGATATAGTATGCGTGCGTGTTTTCAGATTCAAATAGATACTGGGTACCGGTGTGCTTACAGTGAACTACAGCGTGTGATGTGTCAGCGTGTTTGAGTGGTTCAGTACAAATATAGCATGCATGCATGTTTTCAGATTCAAAGAGACACCGCGTGCCGGTGTGCTTACAGTGAACTACAGCGTGTGATGCGTCAGCGTGTTTGAGTGGTTCAGTGCAGATATAGCATGCGTGTGTGTTTTCATATTCAAACAGACACCGGGTGTCGCTGTGCCTATAGTGAACTACAGCGTGTGATGTGTCAGCGTGTTTGCATGGTTCAATACAAATATAGCATGTGTGCAAGTTTTTCAGATTCAAACAGATATCGGGTACCGGTATGATTGCAATAAACTACAGTGTGTGCAGTGTGTACTGTGTCGGTGTATTTGAGTGATTCAGAGCCAGCGCAGTGTGTGCGCACGTGTCAGTCTCAAACAGATATCAGTTGCAAGAGTGGTTGCGATCAACTACGATTATGGCATCAGTGCATCGATTAAGCGAGCTAGCTTAAAGAGTATAATTAGCTATGGCAGTTTTGTATTCTACATTGCGGAAAATAAAACAGAGGAGGAAATGTTACCTTGGAAGCGCCGAAGGACATGTGAGATGCAGGCTCACGCAAAAGAAGCTCTGGAGGCATCGCTCTATCGAAGCTCCGAAACTGGCGAAGTCCATCCGAGGGTAGCACATGGATCGCTGGCCGGTAGATCACCGGGTCGAATGGACGCACACTCAGGGGGAGAAGCTCGACCTCGGGATCCATCCAAATGAGGGCTGTCCTATTTATAGATGGATTGGTGGCTGTAGGTTTTGAATTAAACAGGTGCAAACCTATTTGAACAGGTATGAAACCTGTTTGGTTTTGAATTTAAACAGATTTGAATCTGTTGGGTTCACAATTCAAACAGATAACAAAAACGGGAAGGGCCCTGTTTGGGTGTACAGTAAAACCAGACCAGTTTATTTCCGAAATTAATTCGAATTTTGGATTTTATTTTATCAAAAAATAAAATTAAATTCAAATATTTTTGACCCAAAAAGATAGGTATTGGGCCGGACAAGCCCAACCCAACCTCACACCATCCACCAAAGCCCAACCCACTCGACTAACCGGACGGACGGTGGCGGCGCGCGTGTGTGTGGTGATTTTTGGGTCCAATGGGTCTAGCCCATTTTGCCCATAACCTCCATCTCTAAAACACTTGGGTACCCCTTGGGGCACACCCCAAGTTTCATTTTCATGCCTGATAAACCCATTCAAAACTTCCCACCAAATCAATGTGGGACAAGCCTTATTCAAACCTTTAAGGATTTTCTATCAAAACTCCATTTCCATGGAGCATATTGTAGACACCCCATTTTTGACCGTCCTCAAGACTTGGACGTCACCGCTTGAACATTCGGTGATCATCCATGTTTGTGTTCGTCTTGAGTTCCCGGAGGTCTCGGCTGCGCACCTTGCCTCAATATCTCTCGACTCGACTGTTTCGTGTCTGGTTTTGCACCAAACACTTGTGTTTTGCCTTTGAGGGGGAGGATAGGGCTTGTTGACCATCCCCACCCATCACCGGCCATGGCTTGAGGCCACCGGCTGTGTTTTGTTGCCACCGACCAAATGTTTGGCCGACCGGCACTCTAGATGGCCGGCCGGCTATCTTTTTTTGGTCAATTGCATCTTTAGCCGGCCGACTACTGTCCATCTGCTTTTGCAGATATTTTGGTGCAGTTGGCATGCACTTGGCTCCCCTCCATACACGTGTATGGAGGGATCTCTCTCTTTAGAGGCTTGTCTTGTTAGCTTACAAGACTAAAAGCTCTATAAAGAGAAGCTTTCTCTTCCTTTTTGAGGGGGTTAGACATTTTTAGAAAACTTTTTTTAGGGTTTGAGTTATAGGGTTAGGGTTTGTTCATATCATTTCTCTGTATCTCTCCCCTGTGTGTGTTTTGTCTTACTTTTGCTCACAAACACCCACCATCACATCATCCCTTGGAGTTGAGGCCCTTGAGGGTTATTTTTGGAGGTTTTAGACTGATTTCAACCTAAAGAAGCTGTTGGAGCTCCATTGGTGAAGAGGGTCTTCAAGGGTAAGAAGCTTGTCCCTTTATTCTCCATTATTGCACACTCTTTTTACCTACCTTGCAACTGTTTTTCAGCTTTGTGTATAACATATAAAAGTTCTATTTTTTAGTGCTCTAGATAGTTGGTTAAGGTTGCTTTAAGCCTTGGGGTTGCTTGACCCCTCTTAAGGCTTGTAAGGCCCCATTTTGTGCCATTTTGAGTGAGCTCCGGGACCATTGAGTTTGGGCCTCCTCACCACTGAAATCTTGAGGGATTTCAGAGGTGAAGATAGTGTCTTGAAGTCCTAGAAGGAAGAGGGCCACCCCCTCTCCTTGTTGCCCTTGAAAAGGACCATTTTTGCCTCTTGAGAGAGCACCATGTTTAAGTGTATGTTGAGCATACCTTAGCTGTTTTTCATGCTTATTATGTCATAATATAGCATTTTTGTATGTTGGTTTTGGTACATCATGCTTGCTTAGCATACATGCCTTGTAATGCCTTGTTTTAGCCTTAACATGTCTTTTGTTTTGAGTCCTTATTCAAGCATGTTTAGGCCTAGCTTTGTGAAGCCTTTATGTTTATTTTGCCATGTTTAAGGTCTGTCCTTGGCTTTTTTGGTCAATCATAACATGTATTGCATAACTCTTTTGCATTGCTAGCATGTAGCCTCAAGTATGTGAGTGTGTAGCATGCATTGCTTGTATCATTTCAGTGGTTTGGAACCACTTAACATGCCATTTCAGTCCATTTAACATGCTTGTATGCTTGCCTTTAATGCCTCTTTGATGCTTTGGAAGCTCATGTTGTATGCTCCATGTTTTGGACCTCTAATTGCATGTCATGCTTGTGTTGTTCATTTGGTTTGGCACCATTTTAGCATGATTTCAGAGCTTTCTATGCATGCTAATTGTCCATGTTTACCTTCTTTTAAGTTTGCTTAGAAGTTCTCCCTTTATGCTTAGGAATTGGACCATTTTCGCATGCATGTATGTGTGTGTTTTGGACCTCACTTCCATAGCATTGGCCACTGTTTTAGGTTTGTTTGAGGGCTGCCTAATTTAGTTTAAGTCCATCCCCTTGCTTGTTGCATACTTTGTATGCTTTCTTGTATTGCCATGTTGCATATTAGCTAACATGTCTAGGTTGCATTCCATTTGCATACATGCTTGGCCTCTTGAATTGCTTGTGATAGAGGTTAAGCCCCATTGTTTGATTATGTGCATTGCATTCCATATTAAAATGCACATTTGATTCTTTGGGCCATCATGTATGGAAATGCGTGATTGGTGGTCCGAGAATTGAGGCCCATGTCCCTTTGAGTCATAAACATGATAAAGGATGTGATTGGTGCATACATTGCTTGAAATGCATTGCCATGCCAAGTCTTGCCCTCTGCTGCTGTCAAACACAGATTCTGCAGGAAGATTTGGCCGGCCGGCTATCTTCATTGCCGACCGGCCATCATTGTTGGCCGATGGATCAAATTTGTGGCCGGTGACCATTCTATATGGCCGGTGGTGTTCTCCTTCAGCCGGTGGTGTTCCCTAGTATCCAGAGAGCAAACCCTGAGACTTTGGCAGTCATCAGGGGAGCAGAGCAAGGAAAACAGAGGCATCTTGAGCATGGCGGTGGATTTTCGGGCAGAATCGAGCGCGCATGCATTGAGCCCTCTGCTGAGGCTGCTGTTTACTGCTTTCATAGATTAATTAATTTAATGGTCTGTAATATTTAATTAGCTAGTTGGTTAGTTAAATTGTATTATTCTTTTGGTTCCTCCGAGCGAGGGCAAATTTGTAATAAGTGTGGATGCGTGTGTGCATGTCTTCTAACCCCCACTTCTTTCTTCTCTTTTACTCACCTGCTTTGATGGTTAGATTTAGGGCATATTTCAATTAGCATACCTTATGCTATGCATGCGTGCATTCATCCATCTGTATTGCATGCACTGGGCTCGGCACATCATACTAACTGCATAACATTTCAAATCTAACTTGAATACATGCTATCTGTGCATTTTCACATGTCATCCCTAGATTAGCCGGGCCTACTCTAGCAACATTTTGTGTGCGATGCATTAGCCACTTAACATGAACTAGGGTCACGCATGATCACTAATATGTTCTTGTTTTTGGAGCGGAGTACTAGGTGAGCTTTTTATGCTTTAGCATCTTATGTGAGTGTGGATGTTAACATGATAGCATGATTACCATGAGGCTAGATGCTTATCAGATTAACTGTTTGAATACCTGTGGGTGAAGGTTGGATTGTTTGAGTTGGGACAACTCGTTGAAATCCGTGTTTTTAGCCTACTTGCGAGTAGCAAATTCCAAAGCGTTTTCCAAACAAACGGATATGCAATGTTTTGTTCCAAATTAGACGATCTAGTCTATACTTGTTTGCTGTGCGTATAACATAGTAATTCTAGGCTAATAACCGGAACAAGAACACATAATGTTTTCAAAATTGGATATCACGGTTAGTAGAGGCCGATCTTCGGATCGGGAGAGAGGGGGTGCTCATAGCTGACCTTCCCCAATCGTACCCAAGTTCCCGAGCCGAGGCATCTTTGATGATGACGGACACGTGGCCTTTGGTACCGAGTTAGGGTTTTCTAAATTTCCCCATAAAAAATATTTAGGTGGTGACTCTGTATCTGGCGAAGCAGTCCATGTTTGGCACTTCTTTCAAAATCTGTTTTCTCAAAACGATTTGCCGGATTTGGACTCTTCGGTTCAAGATTAAGAACCGTGACAAAATCGAGTCCGAACGGTAACTGTAGCGAAGCCTCCCGCAGGCTTGTTGCACATATACTTTGGCTTCAATTTCTCATTCACTCGGTAATAGTTTTGAGCAACTAAATGTACCACGTGAATCACAACGCGGCATAGAACGCGTTATCATTTTGACTCGCGAAAATCGACGCACGGGACCCACCTAAAAAATAAACCAAAATTAGGAAAAAATCTATTATATACCCAGATTTTTCCAAACCATTTCCAACAACTACTTCTACCACCACCACCACCACCACCACCACAATATAAAAATTAAAATATACAATTTGAAAATATTCAATATTAAATTTGATTTTATACATATCAAACAATTTATTTTTTGTTCAACATTTAAATTTTATCAAACAACATTTCAGCTTAAAAAATTCGTAATTTAGTTTTATATATATATATATATTTTTTTTTTGAAATTAATTTATATTTGTTCATAAAAATTTCAAAAAACTAATTCAGAAATTGACATGTGGCTACGGGGTTAAATTAGCCATAAAAAGACAAAACATATTAGAATTTAAAAATGCCACTATCCAAACCATAATGTGACTATGGGGTTAAACAAAATGTCTTATCCAAACTATAATCATTTTACTTTTTCTTTCATAAAAGTTAAAAAATTTAAAAACCCCAACCCAAAAGATAGCCAAAGTTAAAATAAAAAAAAAAAATTCAAGTAAAAAAAGCCAATTACCATGCGAACATAGGTTTGGGATTAAAGATGAGAACATTATTGAAATAAAAATGTGTATTGAGAATTTTATTTTTTGATGTATGTATCGAAAAGATGTTTATTAAGATTGTGTTTGGTTCAAGAATTTAAGGAAAGATTCGAAAAATGAAAGGAAAGAAAAAATGTGTGGGCAATAAAGCGAAATATAAATATATTTTATTCACATATCACTATTATTTTTCTTTTCTTTTTTTAAGTTCTCTTTCTAAATTTTTGAGCCAAATACAACTTAAATATATGTAGTTAAAAAAATTAATGTGTAAAAATAAAATTACCTGGTCTCCAAAATATATAACTCTCTACTTACCTGTGATTGGTCAAAAAAAAAAAAAAAAAGACATAATTAATTCACATCATTTTGGATCATGAAATCTCCAACTTTGAGGTCGCAAACATTTTTGATGTACAATATTCATTAGGCCTGCATTTATCTAACCAATAGTATGTGAGTGTTTGAGAAATAAGTTTTTTTGTAGATTTTTTTAGTTATAGGATATTATTGAAGAAATTTTTTTTTGTATTTAGGAAGATAGTTATATTTTTTTATAGTTGAATGTAATGTTTGTAAAAAAAATAAAAATAAAATGATTATAAGATTCGATATGATATTTTGTTTGAATTAATTTTTTTAATTTTGTAAAATATTTATCTTATAGTGAAAAAAATAAAAATAAAAAACCCAAAAACCAACTTGGCAGTAGGATCTAGTCTCAAAATCAACTCTATTTTTCAAATTATGTTCCCAAATTTTATATAATGATGATGTTGCGTAGGCTTGGCGAACGGAATCAGTCAGTAGCGGTATCTATTATATTTTATTTCATGTCTCCATAGATTTTGTAATAAACACTGTCCATAAAATTTTTTTTAAAAAAAAATCAATTTTATCAAATATCAATGCATAAATAAATAAATTATATTAAAATAAACGTTATTTTCCATTTTAATTAACAGAATGTAATGTAGTCATTTGTCTAGTGCAATCCGGTAAATTAATTTTTTGAAAAAATTATTTAGAAGTCCTATTAGGGAGACTTATACTACATATGGTCCTACTAAAAAACTTATGTTCCCATAAGTCCTGTGAGAAGTTTGTTGACACATTTACCCTCAATATTAGTTGTTAATATCATAAATAATAATAAAACCATATATAGGAAATTGATATAAACGTAACGTAACGTGACACTACATAAACGTAACGTGACACCTATACGTAACGTGACATATCTACATAAACGTAACGTAACGTGACACCTATATAAACGTAACGTGACATATCTACATAAACGTAACGTAACGTGACACCTATATAAACGTAACGTGGCACATATGATCTATGATAACATTTAATTTTTTATATAGGAAATTGATTTTATTTTTTTTTTGGATTTTTTTGGGACAGCCAAACAACCAAATTACTGAATTCAAACACAATTAATTAATCAAAAAAATAATTATTCATAAATCACATTTCAGTCCACAGAGAGTTAAACAAACTCTTCGCCCCTCTGCCCTATAAAATTATTAAAACAGCATGAAGACCAGGCAAATGTCATTTTCTTTCACATTATGATTTACTTTTTTTTCATCAGCAAAGGCAAGATTATGATAAAGAATACCGAAAATACTTACTTTTGGATAGTTTGTCCTTCCATAGATGTCTTCTTCAACAAGAATGTCAAATCATCTTGTTATTGCTATGATGGCTTAGCTCCAGCAATTCATCAACATTGATGAAGTGCGTCTCATGTTTGAAGACAAGTAAGTAACTTTTCTTCCCCAAACCACCCACCCATGTCCACTCATAGATAAGCGTGATTTGCGAGTGTTGTTTTTCCGATGTGCTTTTGTCCTTTCTATTTTTATTAATTAATTTAGATTTCACATATATTATTGATAATTTTTTAAATTTTACAATTAATAATACAAAATAAAAATATATTAAAATTATATATCTATTTCAAAACAAACGGATTAAAAAAATAAAAATTTATTAAGTTGCGAAACGTAACGTGGCACATTACGTTACGTTTATGTAAGTGTCATGTTACGTTTATATAAGTGTCACGTTACGTTACGTTTATGTAGGTGTCACGTTACGTTACGTTTATGTAAGTGTTATGTCACGTTAGGATCTTGTGGAATACATTCTTATGAAAATAGGACTTGAGACTTTATAAGAAATTACACAGGACTTAGCCTAGCATAAGGTTCTGAAAAAGGACTTACAAATAAGTCTCCCTAATTTTTTACATAATTAGTCTTTAAAAATTATAAAATAAATAGTTAGAATTATTATTATAAGCCCAAAGTGAAACTCACAAATAAAATATAAAAAATTATTTTTTAAAAAATAGTAATGATATAAAAAGAAGGCAGTTCCGTAAGATTGCGGGCTTACAAGAAAACTAAAGAAATAACAAATCAGGTATGTTTTGACAAAACCAAAAAAAATAATAATACAGTTTACAAACTTTAGGCAAATATTTAAGTTTCAAATAATAATTTCACTCTTATATTTGAATGATATATTTGATTTAAGTTTTTAAAAATTGATTCCAATGTTACATTTGAATACACATTCTAATGCATGTTTTGTTGGAAATAATGATTTTTATAGACTTATTTTTGGCCATCTTTGAGCCCAATTTTGAGGTGGGTTCGAAGAGGTGACGTGTTCCTTACCACATGGCAAGTCACACGGTGAAGATAGTTTGTCAAAACCATTTATGAGTGAATAGGAACTTGACGTCGTTTTTGGGTTCGTAGAATTTGACATTTTAAAGAATTAAATGTGAGTTTCCTTTTAAGTCTAGTCCCACATTAGAAACTTAAGAGAATTTATGTGTATATAAATTCTAAGTGGTAACACTTGGGTTGGGCCCCAAGGGGCACCCCAAGTTTATAGAAGGGAGAAGTTATGAATAAAATGAACCTTAACCCAAACCACCACACGCGCGCACCGCCGGCTGGCCGAGTCGTGCCGGACACAGTTGTGGGTCAAGTCGGTTCTAACAAATTTATTTGAATTTTTCCAAATTCTTTGAATTTCAAATTGAATTTAATTAAAAAATTGTGTCTATTTCAGATTAATCTGCCCAAATAGGTTTTGAAACTATTTTTTGCACCAGACAGATTTTGTTTTCCCAAACAGATTTAAATCTGCCTTGGCAGATTTAATCTAAGGTTCAACAGGTTCAAATGTTCAAACAAATCGGAAAAACTGCCTAGTTTGAAGTTGTACCTGTCCAATTTGAATTTACATCTGTTCATTCAAGTTTCAGACCTGTTCGAGTCTGTCATGAAGCTTATAAAATCATATTCATTTCTAGCAGATTTGGGGGTTGAAAAACATCAAAAAACTCTAAATTTTTTTTGGTTCCTTCCAGTTTTGCTCTTTGGTTGCATTGTTCTTCATATTTAATTTTTAAGAAAAATTCAGAGAGTTTAGAACACAGGTTTTGTTCGCCGTACAAATTGTTTGGAGTGCTACTACAATATGTGAAGATTATTGTATCCTGGAAGATAGACGCCATTTATCCGTAAGCATCGTAGCGGGGCGAATCTGTCTTAAGGACAGAGTGTCACACACTCGACTTGATTTTTTAATTATTCATTCGATTAGATAAAATAAATTGTAACGCCCTCAAAATAATACATATAAACCAATCATTCAAGACATCCATAAACATAAAAGAATAGAACATATTTCCATTTATCAGACTATCTAGTTCAAAAGTATTACATGTTGACAACAAAAGTAAATGCCCTACGGGCTTACAACTTTCCAAGACAACACTTGGTTACAAAAAATAGAGAGTTTTAACTCTAAACACGTTAAGCCCTTGGCTTGAATTTACATGTAACACCAAAAATAACAAAACAACCAAAAGAGTCTTCAACTCCCAAAACCTTCCAAGCTAAGACATTGGAGGCGGCATATCACATGTACCTGAAAATGATGTCCCATATAGGGTGAGCCAAAGCCCAGTAGAGATACGCTAAACCAAATATGAGCAATAACTAAAACATTAGCATTTGATAAATGTTCAACTCATATAAACAAACGTACACCTCTTTCATGGCCAACCCATATTCACAAATATATTTCAATCCTATTTTTCTATTTCGTTATCCAAACCAATTCATAGATATGGTTCTCTGTTCATCCAAACAGTTTATAATGAGACTACAACTCACATTAACAATACTTCGATCATGATTAATTAGTATGAGACTATAACTCACATCATTAACATTTCAATACTCTAATTTCAAATGAGACTACAACTCATATTATTAACATTTCAATACTTCAATTCATCTACGTCACGCAAACGTAATTAGGATTTCGGGACTTTCACCCTGGACGCTCCGGCCAACTTAGTTATCAACGGAGTCCATCCCCTATCTCCTCCCAAATAGGTTTGAGAGTACATCCCCTATCTCCTCTCAAACCATGGAGTACATCCCCTATCTCCTCCCAAACAAGATACATATGCAATGTATTTAAAAGCTTTATCATGCACAATGATCAATCCAGGCACATATTCAATGTAATAATTCAATCGTCATATACAATGACATAACCCATTTGACTAGTTTCAGTTTTCCCTAATCAAAATACAGTGTCTATAACAATTAAGATTATCCTCCACCGATAGCCCAAAACAATTATTTCTAAACAGATAATAAATTCATCAAACAGATAATTTATCAACAAATTCATAAGTGAGTGATTAACTAACCCAACTACACCATTCAATCTCATAACTTCCCAATTTAATGATTTTCAACTCAATTTCATATTTTTCCAAATTAATTATACAAATTAATTATTTAATTTCAATTAGGGCTTTTCCCCATTTTCTCAAATATTAATCCTAAGACCAAATCTCATCAATCATATACCAATAACCCCATTTTCTAAGGTCTCATACACACATGGAACTCCACATTAACAAACCCCTTTTTTATAATTTCAATTTCAAAACCCTAACTTCCCAAAATCTCCATATCTCACTATTTATACAAAATACCTAACATTTATGTCAAAACTCATAAAGAGGAATAGGTTATCCCTACCTCAAATTTTGGAGCTCAAAGGAGAAGATGAACCAAATCTCATCAATCATATACCAATAACCCCATTTTCTAAGGTCTCATACACACATGGAACTCCACATTAACAAACCCCTCTTTTATAATTTCAATTTCAAAACCCTAACTTCCCAAAATCTCCATATCTCACCATTTATACAAAATACCTAACATTTATGTCAAAACTCATAAAGATGAACTCCAAAGGTGGCAAAATCAACTTCTATTCGGATAGAAATGGAGGTCTTAAGAAGCTCCAACACTTTAATGAAGACACAAGGGTTAGGTCTCACTAAATCAAGATCAAAATGTAGAGAGAGAGAAAGAGTATTCTAAAGAGAAAAGCTCTCAAATTAGGGTTTTGGAACACTTTAGAAAGAGAGAGGACCGAAAAAAGTGATTCAAAAAGCTTCTTTTCGGATTGAAATACATTACAGCCCATTCGAGCGTGGAACACCCCGCTCGAGCGTCAGATACAGACTCCCGCTTGAGTGTCGAAAGCACACTTCCAGAAGTTCTGCAGACAAAGGTCCCCGCTTGGGCGTGAAAGTGAACGCTCGAGCGTCCGATGACCTGCATGAAAAATACTGAAGGCTGAAGAATCCCGCTCGAGTGTCAGACTGCTCGCTCGAGTAGAGGAGCAAATGCAAAAGGGCCTGCTCGAGTGTGAAAACCCCCGCTCGAGCGTGGAGGCCAAAATCTAGGCATTAACTATTTGTTTCTAAACAGAACCAACCTGTTTCGAACTTGCCCAACATAACTCAAAACTCAAATACAAGAAGTTAAAGGACGGAAACGAGAATAAGACAACAACATACATCCACGGAACCGAGTCCGGAATACAATAAATAATGAAGGGAAAGCTGGGATCGCTATATAAATCCTGTAAGTTATTTATTTTATTTGTTTGATTTGGTTTCAATTTATTTATTGTATATAGAAGATTGTTCCAACATGTTTGGTAGAGTAGAGTTTTTGAATTTTGAATTTGCGGATTGGGTCTACCAGATCGTCTGCTTGGATATCCCCCGGACGTCCGATTGGTTGGTCAGAACAGTTTTTTTTTTTTTTTTTTGAACAAATGCAACCTATTATTTGAAAAAAAAATAATTTATATTTGTTTTTAATATTTTTTAAACATAGAAATTATTCTTTTTAGACCTTTTTTAAACAAAACAATTAAAAAAAATTCCATCCAAATATACAATCAAAAGTAATTTTAAAGCACTATATTTTATTAACAAAAAATAATATATATTTTAAATAAAAAAATTGGAATTTTTTTCAATAATTATTTTTTTGAATTAAATTTTAAAAAGAGTTTGGTTATGAGCTTTCATAGAATTTGTAATAGAGTTTTTGACTTGTGTGTTTGGTTATGAGTTATAATTTTTTAATTAAGTTTTGAAATTTTTTTTTTAGAACTCATAATTAAACAATTTTTCTCATTTTAAAATTTATTTCAAAAATTCAAAATTCAATTTAAAAACTCTTTTCAAAATTCATAACTGAATAAATTTTCTCTTTTCAAATCATAATTCAACAACTCACAAACTTAAATATAATTTTATTATCAAATTATGATTCTAAAACTAAATCAAACGATATCTTAATTTTTAATGTTATAAAAAAAATTTATAAATATTGCAGGAAAATTCTTCGAAAATGACATTGACAAGAAAATTTGTCCGAACATTCCGCTTCGTCAAACCTCGGTGACACTAGTTTGGCATGTTTGAAAAAACTCAAAAAGTCACTATCTTATTTAAGTCACATCATCTTATTTATGTCACATCACCTCTTTAATACATCACTTCAAATCCAACCCAAACTCAACCCATATTTCATAAAAAGTCAAAAAGTGTACTTATTTAGATTATTCCAAACAACCCAGCATAATACACCTGTGCGGATTTTTTTTTTTTTTTAAACTTATTCTAATAGTAGGTAAATTTATTATTTAATAAGTTTTATGATAATTAATGATATTTTTTTATTAAATATTATTAAAAAATTATTAATTATTAAATTTTAGTAATAATTTAAAAATTTTGTTATAAAAAATATTACTAATTATAAGTTTTATCAATAGTTTAAAAAAATTGTTACAAAAAAATCACTAATTTTTAACTTTTAGAGGTAATTAGAAAAATTTGCCCGCAAAAAATGTCACTAATTGTAAATTTTAGTTAACATTTATAAAAATCTTGACAAAAAAAATCACTAATTGTCAATTTCTAGTGACATACGCAAAAAAATTAACATAAAATTTTATTTTTAGCAAAAATTTTACTAAGACTTATTTTTAATAGAACTTAATGAAAATTAAATCTACCTATATTATGACTTTTGATAGTTTAAAGGCCAAATTATAAAGAGCCTACAATGCGTACAATACTATATAAAATAAGGGGACTTACGTGTAAGTCTTACTAAGGTCTCGTTTGTCAATTATATGTTTTAGTAAAAAAATCAAAAAATCACTATAAGTTGTCATACTACTCTCTCTATTTTTCTGCATAACTTTTCATAAAAAGCTAAAAAATTACTTATTGTCCAATAAGTTCTATGATAATTAATGATATTTTTTTATTATACACTATTAAAAACGTTACTAATTGTTAATTTTTAGTGACAGTTTTAAAATGTTGTCACAAAAAAGTCATTAATTATAAGTTTTATCTGCAAATTAAAAAAAATCATCACAAAAAAGTCATTAATTTTTAACTCAACTATAGTTTGAAAAATTCGTCACAAAAACTCACTAATTGTAAATTTTAATAACAATTTATAAAAATTGTGGCAAAAAAAAGTCACTAATTACCAATTTTTAGTAATATATGAAAAAAAAATTATAAAAAATTATTTTTGACGATAATTGTACTAAATTTTATTTTCAATACGATTTGATAGGATTTAAATCAAACTATTAACCCATATTAATAATTTATCCTATAAAATATAGAAGGGTGGCATGCACATGATGCACTTAGTGTGTTAATATTAATTTTATTACACTTTTTATATTTAAATTTTATTTTATTCTATTCTATTTTTTCTTTTAACTAGAAGAGTAGGCACTTGAGGCTCACATGAAAATTCTTCCCAAAATTGTATGTGTGAGCAGTGGCACGTGCCCCTTGGATTTATTATCTTCTTTTTTTTTTTTAATACATATGTATATAAATAAAATTTTAAACAAAAATAATATTTAAAATAAAATGTCAAGGATATTTTTAAATTTATAAAATTAATAGTAATTGTTTTATTGAAAATGAAGTGATTACAACAAATTATATTTTTATGTATAAAAATCTTTAAAAAAATCTCAATATAAAAGTAATATCTATCATTATTGATATGTAAATATAATTAATCTAATTATATATATGTAAAAATTATTAGAGTGATAGTTATATTTGCATGTAGAGTTCACGCTTCATATATTATTTTACTATTGGTTAGTAATATCATATATTAATAATAACGTGATATCACTATTATATAAAATTTTTACTCAAATTTTGTAAAAAATTTATTTATCTTACCATTATATAATTTATTTTATGACTTAAATATACGACTTTTACATTGTTCATGATACACTAATTACACGTAATACTTTTTTTTTTTATTTTACTCAAAATTAATTGTAAAATTTTATGTGAAATACTTTTGTAATAATTTATTTAAGTTTTTGTACTTAATATTAATTCAAAAATTACTATTATCTTCTTATTGCTGGCTATGGAAAAAAAAATATATAATTATAATTAATAACTGTCCCTTCTAATTTAATTTCCTGACTCCGTCATTGTGTATGAACTGAGTAATGGTGTATATGTATATCTACCTTTATTATTATAGAGAATATTTTAGTTGATGTTTTGAAGTCATCCCCTCTTTAATATTAAGGCCTTATTTGGGAAGTTAGTTATTTAGTTTTTTATTATTATTTTAATCTGACTAAAATAGTTGTGTTTGAGAAATTATAGTTGATTTGATGGTTATGAGAGAAAAAGTAAAATGATTATATGTTAAATGTGATATTTTATTTTATTGATTATTTTAACATATTTTGTCTTTCAGCAAGCTATTTTAGTTCAACCATCTTTCCAAACACCCCCAAACATTTCTCCATTCACAACCAAAAACAAGAAAAAAAAAGAAAAAAAAAAGATAAATGAAGAGTGAGACTCAAACCTTAAACATTAGACTTAATGAAGAAGACTTTCGTGCCCCTTGAACAATAAACAATATAAACCTAATTTACATTCACGTAAATATAATAAGATTAAAATTTTATTATATATAGTTAGTTGGTTACTTACAAAGAAAACAGAGTACAAATAGACATATCATGGCAAGTAGGGATGGCAATTTGAACCCGGTCTGACGGGGACCCGACCCCCGATTAGAGTGATTTTTTTTTTTTTGGAAAAATACCTCCGACGGGCCGAGGATGTTATTAGAAAATGAATCCCCGTTGACTTTCAGGCGAGGGATAGTGATGTGTTTTCTAGCCCCGACCCCGACCCCGTCTCCGTTACCTCCCGAAATAAACATACTATATATACCCCTAAAAAATTTATGCCCTCTGTGTCTCACTCTTTCTCTTCCATGTACTCTCTCTCATTCTCGCACCTCTCCTTTGCTTCCCTCTACTCTTTCTCACTCTCGCACATCTCCTTCTCCTTAGTGCTTCCGCCACTATTCGCGATGTCGGAGTCGCTGTCGTCCTCTGTTGTTCGTCGCAGTCACATCGTCCATCGCCGTTGATCTCTTCCGTTGTCTGTCGTAGTCACCATCGCCTCCGCTGATCTCAGATCTGTGTTGATCTCCTATGTCATCACTGCCGATCTCTGCCGATCTCCGTCGTCCTCTTTGTGTGTGTATGTATACAAGTGTATGTGTGTATGTCTCTGTGTGTATATATACATGTATGTGTGTGTCTTTCTCTTTGTGAATGTATATATGTATGTATGTATGTCTGTGTGTCTCTCTATGTGTATGATTTTGTTGATGATGTTGATGTTGAAAGTTGTTGAATAGATTTGGACCGAGGTTGTTGTTGATGATATTGTTGAACAGATTTGGACCGGGAAATTTTCAAGGTCAGGGAAACCCGATCCCTATTAGGGACGAGGATGGTGATAGGTTTCCCGTCGTGGATCAGGGCTGGGGACGGATCAGGGATCGAGGACGGAGAGTGGGATCCCTGGCCCCGCCCTGCCCCGTTGCCATTTCTAATGGCAAGAGAGGATGAACATATTATGTACCAGGATTCCAGAGATAAAATAAATAAATAAAATCAAAGTGGATATCTATGTTTTGGTTTTAGTTTTTAAAAAATAGTTTTCAAAAAATTTTATTTTTTTATTTTTTGTATTTTAATGCAATTTTTTTTTTTTAATTTTTAGACACACCTAATATAAATACATTTTAAAAGTATAATATTTGTGCTTTTTTTAAATTCACTAAATACCAAAAAAAATATGAAAATTCAGTATATTTTTGTGTATTTATTAATTTTTTAAAATATTTTTTCACAAATATTTTACTATTTAGATATATCTAAGTAAGATGTATCTAAAAAAGTAAAAAAAAATGCTTAAAATTTTAAAAATATACACTAAAAACAAAAAAATCACAAAAAATGAAAAATTTAATTAAAAAAAAACTGAATTTAAAAAATTAAAAATAAACATACTGAATGGGGTGATGTTGTTGTTGCCTAAGTTGAAGTGCAGCTGTGCTGCGTGCTTTCAGTGTTATAAAATTCTTGAAAGTACTGTTCAACTTTAATTATGGATTGTTTTAAGAAATTAGTTAAAAGTTGACTTTTTAATTTTTTATGACTTTTTTTATAAAAAAATGTATAAAAAAATAGAGAGTTAATATGATCTGAAATAAATTAAAATTAAAAAATAACTTTTAACTATCTTTCCAAAAGAGGCGTATAATAATCAATTTAAACTTTAAAAATAAATCCACCAAACAAGTCCTAACTTCAAAGCTTGAAACTACTGTTCGCCTGTCTGTATAATATTAGACCGACATTTATCTAACCAATAGTAAGTTGACGAGACAACTTCTAATTAGCAGGACCTAGTCTCCATATCTAAAATCAGATTTCCAAATCAGGTTCCTATAATTTTCCGATGTACCGAAAAAAAAATCAGGTTCCTATATGTTTTACAGAGTGATGTAGTCTTGGCGAGTAGCTTCTTTCTATATAATTATCATTCATGTTTTTTTTATAATAATGCTAGGTAGTTCGAGAGTGAAGTGTTTAAATTGTTTTGATACTTTTTTTTTTTTTTTCTTTTCCTTTCTCCTTTTCTTCTTCCTCTTCTTCATTCCCCCTCTATTTTTCATTCCTCTCCTTCTTCTTCCGTTCTTTCTGAATCCAAACTCCGAATCACAATCAAATTTTGTTTTTTGTTTTTTCTCTTTTTCCTTCCCCTTCTCTTCTTCTTTCCCCCTCTCTTTTTCCGTCCTCTTCTCTTCTTCCTCTGTTTTTTTCTAAATCTAAACTTAGAATCAAAATCAAAATCAAAATCAAAATCCAAAATCAAAACCAAACCCAAAACCAAACCCATAGCCACAGCCAAAGATCTAGCTTCGGTCTCTCCATCCATGGTGATGGGTTGGGTTGTGGTGGTTCGTGTGGTCCGCAACTTGGTTCCTTTATTCCCCGTCTTTTTCTTTTCTTCTCCTCTTTTTCTCCTTCTCTCTTTCTCTCGCCTCTCTCACTTCTATGTTTCTCTCTCTTTCTCTCAAATCAGTTTCAGAGAGAAAAGAGAGGGAGAAGGAAGAAGGAAAAAGAGGGAGGAAAAAAAAAGGTGCCAAAACAACGTCGTTTTGGCACTACCAGAATTCAGGGCATTTGAGCCCCTCCAATTTCAGCTATCCCGCATTTTTGTATTTTTTATTATCAGCATCATTTTAAACTCACAATCATAATTCGGATAATTTATCTCATATATTTTACAGTAATGACCGTTAATATAAAAAAATCAATTTTATCGAATATCAATAAATAAATAAATAAATTACATTGAAATGAACGTTGTCATCTATTTTAGTTAACATAATCTAATTTAATTATGGGATTTAATGTGAATAAATTTAATGATTAAATTCACAAAAATTCTATAACTATTATTTCATAACGGCTATTATATTAAATATAATTTATTTGATGTGTCACGTTGATGTGATTTAAAATTTTCTTAATACTCATTTTAAAATTACATATTAATATATTTAGTGATCCTTCAAAAACATCTAAATTGAGTTCACAATGCCTAAAAATCATTTCAAATTAGGTAAATTATAAATACACCTATTGAAATTTGCTTTTAAAAAAAATCGCCCTTGTAATTTTAGAACATACATTTCACCTCCTGAAATTTATAATTTCATAAGAAATCGTTTATTTTATTAATAAATCATCAAATCAATTAATAATTTTTAATGATATTAAAAATATATTTTAATTAATAATTTAGCTAAATTAGTATACTTTTCCTAAATGTGACAACATGGCGGGTATGATGTGACACTTAAAAATAAATAAAAACTCTTTAGTGTACTTTTCTCTAATGTGACAACATGGCGGGTATGATGTGACACTTCAAAAAAAATAAAAACTCCTTAGTGTACTTTTCTCAAACGTGACAATGTGGCGGGTATGATGTGACGCTCTAAAAAAAATATACTCCAATGTGGCTAAGACACACACCAAAAACAAGCTCCCAAATTTCCAATCCCTTATTGTCTCTCTACTCTTCCCTCTCTTCCGCACACCAAAAACGAGCTCCAAAATTTCCAATCCCACATTGTTTCTCTACTCTTCCGTCTCTTCTTCTCTCATTTCGCCATGGGCAGCGATATTGAAGCTTCAAACTATATTACGCCTGGGTCTTCCTGTTTGCAGAGTTTGATGAATTGTAGAAAAGCATGTGCGCACACAGTAAAGATAGAATGCATGAAGATGAAACAGTGGTTTGGAAATTGTTTAAAAGCTTGTGCCCTTAATATTTAATAAATTGAGTATTAAGAAAATTCTAAATTATATTTTCTCTCATAAAAGTTAAAAAAAATCAAAAAGTTCAACCAAAACGAGACTTTTTAGTCCCAAATTAAAATAGTTAAAAAGCTAACTTACATTCCAAATGTAACGCCCTCAAAATAAACCCATAAATCATACATTTAAGACATCCATAATCTCAAGAGAATAAAGCTTAATTCTATTTATCAGAGTGTCCATTACAAAGTATTACATGTTGACATCCGGGCTTACAACTTTCTAAGCCAACACTTGATTACAAAAAGAGAGTACTAACTTAAAGCACAAAATAAGCCCTTGGCTTGATTTACATGTAATACACAAAATAATCACAAAAGGAAGCCTTCAGCTTCTACAACCTCTCAAGCTACAACCTTGGAGGCGGCATATTACTTGTACCTAAAAATGATATCCCATATAGGGTGAGCCAACACCCAGTAGATCAAGCAATACAGTTTGGGTCTCATCACACTCATTACTCATAAAGTTTGGGTCTCATCACACTCACTACTCATAAAGCTAGCGAGAAGACCACTAAGCTCACTCCGCCCTCGCGGATCATACACTGGTGGCAGCATTCTACCAACCCGATCCCCCAAGAAATGGAAACAATCCCCGCTCAAGGTACATGCAGTGACCCTCTGGCGGTAACAATCGATAACAGCACGGTATGACGATAACTAGTCCATACCTAAAATCACATCGAAACCCGACATAGCCATAACTACAAAAGAAAATGGAAGTCGGCGGTCGGCGACCTCTATATCACAACCCCGACACCCTTGTTTCAAAATCAACTCACCCGCAACAGGTGATACAATACAAATAGAAGATGCTAGTTGCGCCAACTCCAACCCCAAAATAGATGCAAATGCAGCAGATATAAAGGAATAGGATGCACTCATATCAATCAACACATTGGCAATCGAGTTGCAAAACAAAAAGATACCTCTCACAACAGATGGAACCGGTACAAGATCCTGCGCGGTATCAGCATACAAGCGCCCAGAAGGTCTCTGGTCTACCTGTTCACCTCTAGGAGCAAAAGACTGCTGCACAGACTGAGACGATGAAGCCCCCTGATTGGCCCTCGAGGCCTGAACTAACTGTGCTGGCTAAAAACTCTACGTTTGCCTCAAACCAGATGCACCAGATGTGCCACTCAACTGCGGGCAATACCTCTTCACGTGCCCCGCCTGACCACACTGGTAACAAGAGAGCGACTGGCCTTTGTCCTGACTCTGGCTCTAAGGTCGAGTCGAAGATGAAGCTGCTCTCTGCCCTCCTCCTTTCTGCGGGCAAGCTGGAGACTTGTGGCCCAGCTGAGCACATTTGTAATAAGTAATGTCTCTCTGACTGCCTCTCCCGAAGCTTGCACTCGGCACTGGAAAGGTCGATCTAGCAAATGCACCATGGGACTGCTGAGGGTTAGAACCCCTCTGCCTCCTACCATCCCCCTGGCCATCCTGACTCCTCTTGGAGCCCCTCATCCTCTCCTCCTCCTCTTGCATGATAATCTCAAGATGCGCCGCGGCATCCACAAGGCGTCCATACTCCCAAGTCATGGACCCAGTAACTCTAGTCTTAAGCCCATGTCTCAGCTTTTTCTCGAACTCAAGACAACGGCGTTCCTCAGACGTCACAAGCTCAGGAGCGAACCTAGATAGATTGGCAAATGCGGCCTTAAACTCGGCCACAAGCATACTCAGCTGCTTGAGCTGACAAAACTGGTCTCTCAATTTCTCCCTAACAGCTAGAGACAGAAACTTCTCCTGGAAAGCATCTACAAATGCCTTCCACGTGCCACCAATACGGCCCCAAACAAACTTCCACCGCTGACCCGCGTCTCCCTTCAACTGGAAAGACGCTAAGGTCACTTTCAAAGCCCCGTCTTCGATGCCAAGCATCTTAAACGTCTTCGTCATCTATTCAAGCCACTCATCAGCCTTAAGTGGCTCTTTTGGATCACTCACAAACTCATCCGGATTAGACCGGAAAAACTCCCTCTTCAAGAAAGAAGGCCTTGCCTTAGCAACGTGGGCCTGGACCTGATTCTCAACTTTGAGAATGTCCATGGACTCCCTCAATGCTCCGGCCATCTCACGGGCTAAGGTGCCTATGGCTTGCTGACCTACTGGCTCAGCCACATTGGCCTGACCAATACCCTCATGCTGTGCCGGAATTTCATTCGGTATAGGCATCTCTTGCCTCCTAGGCCTACCTCGTCTACTACCACGTCCTTGTCCTGACATCCTAATAAAGGTAACGAAGAACATTAGCACATTCATAAATGTGCTGAAGCTATAACACTCTCGTCCTAATGCATGGACAACTGTAATTCACTCCCCATAAGCACATAATCACATAAGCACTTACGAATTTCATCTCTGGTTAATGACAGTCCCATGGCATTACTAGAGTTCTGGTTAGAAACAGCATTGATCAAGTGCTTTTTCAACATGACTCACAGAAACCCAATGGTCCAATCAACATCCTAGAAAGTAAATCCCATACCCATAGAGTCACATAAACATGTTATCACATAAGCACATAACATTACACCTAAGTCTCTAACAAATGAGACAAACCTATTGTGATACTAATCACTTTCCACGTGCCCAAAGTATTCAAACCCGGTACACTCTGATACCAAGTTGTAACGCCCTCAAAAGAAATCCATAAATCATACATTCAAGACATCCATAATCTCAAGGAAATAAAGCTTAATTCTATTTGTCAGAGTGTTCATTACAAAGTATTACATGTTGACATCAAAAGTAAATGCCCTACGGGCTTACAACTTTCCAAGCCAACACTTGGTTACAAAAAGAGAGTACTAACTCAAAGCACAAAATAAGCCCTTGGCTTGATTTACATGTAATACACAAAATAATCACAAAAAGAAGCCTTCAGCTTCTACAACCTCTCAAGCCACAACCTTGGAGGCGGCATATTACCTGTACCTGAAAATAATGTCCCATATAGGGTGAGCCAACGCCCAGTAGAGATATGTTAAACATAATATGAGCAATAACTAAAATATTAGCATATGATAAATGTTTAACTCATATAAATCAATTCATAACACATTTCAGTCCCATAACACATATGTCCATGCTTCATTCCATTTTTCTTTACTTAACAATTTCGATTTATAAACATGCTCAGAACCTGGCCAAACAATTCCCATGAGACCACAGCTCATGTTAAAAACCTTTCCAATATCAATAATTCAAATGAATTAAAATTCATAACAAACACTTCCATACTTCACAATTCACATGAGATAACAACTCATATTAAAACACTTCCATACTTCATAAATGATACACAGATTTGCTGTATCAATGGAGTCCATCCCCTATCTCCTCCTAAATAACATCTGGTTTAGGAGTCCATCCCCTATCTCCTCTCAAACCGTGGAGTACATCCCCTATTTTCTCCCACACAATACAATGTATATAAACAGTTATCATATACACGATCAAACAATACACAGATTCGATGTATTATTCCAACCGTCATATTCAATGACATATTCAACTGATTAGTTTTAATTCACCTAATCATCATGCAGTGTCTACAACAATCAAGATTATCCTCCACCGATAGCCCAAAGCAATTATTTTTAAACAAATAATAATTACATCCAACAGATAAATTATCAACATTTCCAAGGTGGGTGATTAACAAATCCAACTCCACCATTCAATCTCATATTAAGCTAATTTCATCATTTTCATCCCAATTTCATATTTCACAATGAAAGTCATTAATTACACTAATGACCCAATAAAATCCAAATATGACATTTTTTTTCCCCAATATTGACCCAATGGTGCAAACATCAACAATAAATATCACTAATCTCATTTTAAGACCCAAAATACACATGTATGGGTTAAAATAACAAAACCCCTCTTTCTTAATGTTCCAAATCTCAAACCCTAACACCCAAAACAAACCATTTACACAAAATGCCCAAAATCTATGTCAAAACTCATAAAGATGAGTAATTATCCCTACCTTAAGAGATGAGACCAAATGGAGAAGATGAAGAATTTCGAACGTGCTCCAAAACTCAAGATTTTCAGATGGAAAGGTAGCCCAAGCCAAGCTCTATACTTTTTACAAAGGGACAAGGGTGGAAGATCACTCAAACTTGGTCAAACCTTAGAGAGAAGTTGTGTTTTAGAGAGAGAAACTCTCCAATGGAGGTTTTGAAAAGTTAGAGAGAGAGAAGAGGTCAAAAAGTGATCCAAAAAGTGAAATCCTGAACTGATATAAAAACAGGTCTGCTCGAGCGTGGGATTCACCGCTCAAGCGTCAGACACAAACTTACGCTCGAGCGTCAAAAGCGCCGCTCGAGCGCCGGATGCATACTTCCAGAAGTTTTGCAGACGATGGTCCTCACTCGAGTGTGAAAGTGGACGCTTGAGCGTCTGAAGACCTGCAGACCAAAAATACTAGGAGATGAAAAATCACGCTCGAGCGTCAAAATGCCCGCTTGAGCGTGAAAGTCAAAATCTGGGCATCAATATTTAGTTTCTAAACACAACCAACCTGTTTCAAATCTGCTCAACACAACCCAAGACTCAAATACAAAGAGTAAATGATGGAAATGCGAATACGACAATAACACATCCACGGAACCGAGTCCGGAATACAATAAACAAAGAAGGAAAAACCGAGATTGCTATACCAAACGAAACTTAAATTAAAATTAAGAATTTACTGATAATATATATATATTTAATTTGTTAGATATTATGTCCGGTCTAGTGGAAATATGAAAGGAGTTGTTAATCAACAATTATTTGAGAGAATTTATAAAATTTTAAGTGTTCAAGTTCCTGAAGCTCCCATCCAAAAAAAAATTAAAAAAATTAAAAAGCTAAATTACTATGATGAGCTAAGAATACCTTAATCATTTATCATTTTGATAAATTATTCTAATTATTTATTGTTTTCATAAATTTATCAATATTATTATCAGTACTAAATAATTATTCTATAAACAGAAAGATACAACTAAAAAAAATTTAAATTTTTAGACTATAAACACAACCATTCATCTAAAAAATTTAGTTTATTTTTATTATCAAAACGATAAACAAATATAGTTAAAATTAAACTTTTCACTCATGATTTTTATTTTTCACTCATAAACATAGTACTAAAATTTTCACTCATAAACAAATATAGTTAAAATTTATTTTTATTTAATCTACATTATTTTTTTATATTCTAATAAATCTTATAAGTGATATAGTTATCAAAATATCTTTAATAATATTCATATTTACAGTGTGAATGCTCTGTGATGTGAATGTTTACACTATTAATGTGAATGTTAACATGTCAATGTTAATATTCATATTGTAAAATATGAATGTTCACATTATTAAATTGCTAATCGTTCAAAAAAAATCTGACGGTAGAAATGTCAATAAAATACCTTAAATATGAAAATTAGGATTTGATAGATCAAATGTTCAAATAATTGGATTTATTGGAATGTAAGAAGATTTTATGCACTAATTGGGATATAAACACTTGGAAAATGATTTTTTTAATAAATCTCCCTAAATTTTATGTAAGATTTTCAAACATAATGATCTAGTTTAACGGTGACTTTCTATTTTAAAACAAAACACCTATAAATATAATTTATATTTAGGGTAAATTACAAATACATCTCTTAAGGTTTGCTTAAAATACGAATTGCTCCCTAAGGTTTGAAAAATTACAAATACCTTCCTATCGGAATTTTTTATTTAACATAATTAATTAAAAACGTGAAATTTCTAACTGTTCACCTATACAATAATAAAATTATCTGAATTATTAATTGAAATAAAATTTTAACATTATTAAATACTATTAATTAACTTGATAATTTATTAATAAAAGGACATATTTGCTGTGAAATTAGAAATCTTAAGAGGCATAATGTAATTTCTAGAACTATAAGGGGTAATTTGTAATTTAAGTAAATCTCAAGGGGTGTGTTTATAATTTACCCCAAAAAATTTTTTGATCTTTACTTTATATTTGTTAATTTTATTGAAACTCACATTTGTAGTGATATGTGATTAAATTTATTTAAGAAATCTTTTAATTTATAATAATATTAATATATTTATTTAAGAAATATATAGCGTGTGATTGGATTTAATTACAAAATATTTTATTTTTTCATAGCTCAATCAAATTTATCATGACCACCTATTATCAAATGAGACCATTAAAAAAAATAATTGTACTGAGGCTGGGACTGGACCAATAAATATATGTTTTATTATTAATCAATATCATTAAAATAAATTTTAACCATTGAATATAATTTTAAAAATAATTAAAATTTCTCAAATTAGCATCCAATTTAAGAGAGCGTTTAGATTCGATGAGCCAATTTTTTGGCCAATCTTAGTGATAAAAAACCGTTCATTTTTTAATGATTCGTTGAGTATATATTCACGAAAAAAATTGAGATGATCGGACATCAATAACTATATATTTAAATCACATTTGTTTTTGAAAAAAATTAACAACAATTATAATGTTAGGAATAATTATCTATTTTTTAAACAAATATAATTCAAATATATAACTACCAATTTTTTATCACCTTTTTTTTTTTTTGCATAAATATTATATTTGAATAATTAAATTTGACTCTAAATTGAGTCCACAAAACCTAAACATCATTTCAAATTAGGTAAATTATAAATACACCTATTGAAATTTGCTTAAAAAGCAAATTGCCCTTGTAATTTTAGAACATACATGTCACTTCCTGAGATTTATAATTTCACAACAAATCGTCTATTTTATTAATAAATTATCAAATCAAATAATAATTTTTAATGATATTATAAATATATTTTAATTAATAATTAAGATTATTTTATTTTATAATTATATATGAGAGTAGTTATAAATTTAATTTTTTTAGTTAATAATATTAAATAAAAAATTATGACATTAGAGTATTTATAATTTTTCAAATCATATGAGATAATTTATATTTTATATAAATCTCACAAGATGTATTTGTGATTTATCCATCAAATTAAAATGATCAATTTTAGATAATCTAAACACATTTAAAACTATTAAATTCATTATATAGTTGTATATGAAATATATTATTATATATTAATAAGAATTACATCGTTCTAAATCAAGAAAATTCCATAATTATATATGAAATATATTGTTAGTATAGGGATTATTAAATTATTTTTGGGTAAATTACTAATGTTTACTTAAATTATAAATTATCCATTGTGGTTCTAGAAATTACATTATGCCCCCTGAGGTTTCTGGTTTCTAATTTCATAACAAAGAGGTCCTTTTATTAATAAATCATTAAGTTAATTAATAATATTTAATAATGTTAAAATTTTTATTTCAATTAATAACTCAGATAATTTTATTATTATATAGATAAATAGTTAGAATTTCACTTCTTCAATTAATTCTGTTGAATAAAAAATTCTGACAATATAATATTTGTATTTTTCCAAATCACAGAGGGTAATTCATATTTTAAGTAAACCTCAATAGGTGTATTTATAATTTATCCTAAATATAAATTATATTTATAAGTGTTTTGTTTTAAAATAGAAAGTTACCATTAAACTATATTATTATGTTTGAAAATCTTATATAAAATTTAGGGAGATTTTTTTTTAAAAAAAAAATTATTAATCCATAAAATATTCTTATATTCCAATAAATCCTATCATTTGAACATTTCATCTATCAAATCCTAATTTTCATATTTAAGATATTTTATTGACATTTCTATCTTTAAATATTTTTTAAACGGTTAGTAATTTAATAATGTGAACATTTATATTTTATAATATGAATATTAACATTGACATATTAATATTCACATTAACAGTGTAAACATTCATGACAGAACATTCACACTATAAATATAAAGATTATGAAAGATATGTTGATAACTATATTACTCATATGACTTATTGAAATATAAAAAAACAATGTAGATTAAATAAAACATAAATAGGTAAAAAGAAATTTATGAAAAAATACCCTTAAAATTTATATAACATCATTTTAGAATATATTCAGATAAAATTTCATGATCAAAAATTATAAAATATAATCATAATAAAAAGAAGAAAAAATGGTCCCAAAAAAGACAAGATAGTTGTTTAAAAAATTTTAAAATATAACATCAACAATCTAAGAGGCTAACAAGATTATAAATTTCAAGGAGGAGAACATAATTTTTCAAAAGTGAAGTCACATCTGTATTAATAAAAAACCTCAGGGGTGTTGTCAGCGTAATTTACCCAATAATAAGGCCAAGTTTAGGTACTCCCAAAAAAGTCAAAAAGTTAAAAAGTTACTCAAAAAGTTAAAAAGTTAACACTATTCACCAAAAGTCAATAATTACGGCTGCACAACTCCCAATTTAAAATTTTCCCTACAAATCAATTTTTACAATTTTTTATTACACATTTTTTCATAAAAAGTCAAAAAATTAACCCAAACATCCATATTTTCAACCTCAATTTTTTAGTCCAAAAAGACAAAAAATACACTTATTTAGAACACCCCAAACAACCCCTAAAAATCAGCTCAAGAGAATTCCACTTCAAACCCTGATGTTATTAGCTTTTATACTGCGTTTTAACATCCAACATTCCATCAAAATTGGATGAAAAATACATGCCAACCTCTTGGCATAATAACCCATAACTCAACACTCCCTTCCACTACTAGGAATGGCAACGGGGTGGGGCGGGGCGGGGCCGGGGACCACCCTCCCCGTCCCCGATCCCCGATGGCCAAAACTTCCCCGTCCCCGGCCCCGATCCTCGACGGGAACATATCCCCATCATCGTCCCTAACGGAATCGGGTTTCGACTCGAAAAGTCCCCGATCCAACTCTGTTTCAACATTCAACACCATCAACAGAAAAAAATAAAATAAAATAACAGATCATCAAAAAAAACAGATCTGTTTCAACATTCAACATCATCAACATAGATCAACAAAAAACACAACAGAGCCAAAAAATTACGATCATCAGCGGATCAAAAAAAAATTACGGATCATCAGCGGATAAAAAAAAATTACAGATCATCGATCAAAAATCAATAATGATAAAAAAATAGAGATCTTACGGTCTCGAAGTGATGGCGGTGGAGGAAGATATCGACGGAGGAGGCGGTGGAGATCGTGGATGAGGGCGGCGGTGGAGATCGACGATGTCTTGCACTCCATCCGATCTGCGATGGCGGCGGAAGAAGGACGCAGTGATGGGCTGGAGGAGGAGGCGGTGGTGGCTTAGAGGAGGCTCCTGTGTCTGTCTGTGTGAAGAGAAGAGAAGAGAAGAAAGAGAGAGTGAGAGAAGAGAAGACTCGACAGAGAACTGCTGAGCTCAACAGGGGTTTGAAAAGTATAATATATAAATATAATATAATATATATATAAATATAGCTCAACAGGGGTTGAAAAGTATATAATATAATATATAAATAGAATATAATATATAAATAGAATAGAGATTGTGAGATAGAACGTGTGAGAGAATCTGACATATATATAATATATCTATATATAAATCGGGGGGCTGATCGGGGCGAGGGACGGGCCGGGGCGGGGCAGGGATGAAATATGTATCACCGTCCCCGGTCCGAATGTCACCGGGGATTGGTTTTCAAATACCGTCCCCTCCTCGTCGGGGGAATTTTTCGGAAAAAAACCGCTAAAATCGGAGTCGGGGTCAGGAATCCCCGTCGGACCGGTTTCAAATTGCCATCCCTATCCACTACCCCCCAACCCCACTTCCATTAACGCCCTCCACAGGCACAATACCAGCGGCTATCCACCGCTTTCTTACTCACCTTGGGCAGTATGTAACTGTATTTCGGTCCACACTTACTAACTCGGTGCAACCCATCCATGATGGCTCCACCTACTCTAGCAACGGATATGCATCACTTTCAGGCACAAGAAAGAGAACACAAAATGCAATCTGAACAACCTTAGTAACTCTAGCAATATCTATAACATGTCTCTGCAAAACAGGCATATAGCCAGAGCACACAGTCGAAGGAAAAGTTTTAAAAGTACTAAAGTCCAAGAAACCAAAAGAGGATTCGATGTTCCTATGTGAAGTCGGAGCCCCTCCATAGAGGAAGGTCAACACCATAGGTTTTACATAAAAAGGGACCTTACTTAACAAAAGAACATAGAATTGCAAACATTCTCTTTTAATTTCGGCAGCTGGGGGACAAGAACAGCCCCGGCAGATGTCATTCCACCATGGCTCGAGGATGTCTCTGATTGGTCCTCAAATTTCATGAATTGTCCCACTTGAGTTGCCGCCAAGTGAGCGTAACATATTGGAGCAACTGCATACAAATACATGTGGTGGTGGGGGGGGCAAATAAAAAAATCAAAATTTGAAATCAATAGAATTGGAACAAAAAATGGAGGAAACCACATTTTTGCATTTGAGTGAACCAACAACCATAATGACTAAACATCAAACACATAACCATCATCATTTGGTTAAAAAAATGGAACACGTTTCTCTTCTCTCCAGTCCTTAATTGGACTAGAGAGGTTCAGTTGGCCCATCTAGGGCCCACTTCGGTGATCCAAACCATTCAACATGTAGGCTGGATAAGTAGATAACCGGACATCGATAGCTATACAATCAGATCACATTTGAATTTAAAAAAATGGATGGACTATTCTCAAAATCATAATTATTTTTAAGAGGATCCGATCATATGGCTATCGATCTCTACAACCATAATGAGAGAGAAGGCAACTATATCTTTAGGTTAGATTTTAGAATGCTAACTACCGAACAACATGATAATAATATTTTTGCTAGAATAAAATGATGCATTCATGTGAAGATCATAATTACCAACGGAAATTGCAGTTGTGCTTCTCTGGTACTAAAAAATTTTTAAAACGCAGATTAAAAAGGATTTTATAATTTTCTATAGTTCTAGAGATATAATTGAAGTGATAATGTTCTAGACACCAGTCAAAAATCTACTTACACATAGGACAAGGAATGTACAAGCTCCTGGAGGTCATCAGCTGAAAAACCAACCTCATCTAATAGAACATGGTAGTGTGTTGGCCTTGTGGTCCCCTATAAAGTAAACATGAGTCAAAGAAAGTTCAATGTACTTGCAATTGTCAAAGCAAGATACAAAGATTACACAAGGATACATATAAGGACAAAATCAAAACTTCAAAAAGCATTTATACTGTAAATAGGTTTGCATGTTAAGTATGTAAATCTAAACTACCACTCCCATTTTTATGATATATATAGCAATCCCGATTTTCCCTTCATTATTTATTATATTCCAGACTCGGTTCCGTAGATGTGTGTTGTTGTCTTATTCTCGTTTTCGTCCTTTAACTCCTTGTATTTGAGTTTTGGGTTGTGTTGGGCAAGTTTGAAACATGTTGGTTGTGTTTAGAAACAAATAGTTAATGCCCAGATTTTGGCCTCCACGCTCGAGCGGGGCTTTCCACTCTCGAGCGGGCCCATTTGTATTTGCTCCTCCTCTCGAGTGGGCAGTCTGACGCTCGAGCGGGATTCTTTAGCCTTCAGTATTTTTTCTGCAAGTCATCAGACGCTAGAGCGCCCACTTTTATGCTCGAGCGGGGACCTTTGTTTGTAGAACTTCTGGAAGTGTGCTTTCGATGCTCGAGCGTCCGTTTTCACGCTCGAGCGGAAGTCTGTGTCTAACGCTCGAGCGGGGCATTCCACGCTAGAGCGGGCTCTAATGTATTTCAATTTGAGAAGAAGCTTTTGGAATCACTTTTTTCGGCCCTCTCTCTCTCTAAAGTGTTCCAAAACCCTAATTTGAGAGTTTCTCTCTCTAGAATACTCTCTCTCTACATTTTGATCTTGATTCAGTGAGACCCAGCCCTTGTGTCTTCGTTAAAGTGTTGGAGCTTCTCAAGACATCCATTTCTATCTGAATAGAAGTTGTTTTCGCCACCTTTGGAGTTCACCACTTGCTTGGTTCATTTTCTCCTTTGAGCTCCGAAATTTGAGGTAGGGATAACCTACTCCTCTCTATGAGTTTTGACATAAATGTTGGGTATTTTGTATAAATGGTGAGTTATGGAGATTTTGCGAAGTTAGGGTTTTGAAATTGAAATTATAAAAAAGAGGGTTTTGTTAATGTGAAGTTCCATGTGTGTATGAGACCTTTGAAAATGGGGTTATTGGTATATGATTGATGAGATTTGGTCTTAGGATCAATATTTGAGAAAATGAGAAAAGGCCATAATTGAAATTAAATAATTAATTTGTATAATTAATTTGGAAAAATATGAAATTGAGTTGAAAATCATTAAATTGGGAAGTTATGAGATTGAATGGTGTAGTTGGATTAGTTAATCACTCACCTATGAATTTGTTGATAAATTATCTGTTCGATGAATTTATTATCTGTTTGGAAATAATTGTTTTGGGCTATCGGTAGAGGATAGTCTTGAATGTTGTTGACATTGTATGTTGATTAGGAAAAACTGAAAATAATCAAATGGGTTATGTCATTGTATATGACGGTTGAATTATTACATTGAATATGTGCCTGGATTGATCATTGTGCATGATAAAGCTTTTAAATACATTGCATATGTATCTTGTTTGGGAGGAGATAGGGGATGTACTCCATGGTTTGAGAGGAGATAGGGGATGTACTCTCAAACCTATTTGGGAGGAGATAGGGGATGGACTCCGTTGATAACTAAGTTGGCCGGAGCGTCCAGGGTGAAAGTCCCGAAATCCTAATTACGTTTGCATGACGTAGATGAATTGAAGTATTGAAATGTTAATAATATGAGTTGTAGTCTCATTTGAAATTAGAGTATTGAAATGTTAATGATGTGAGTTATAGTCTCATACTAATTGATCATGATCGAAGTATTGTTAATGTGAGTTGTAGTCTCATTATAAACTGTTTGGATGAACAGAGAACCATATCTATGAATTGGTTTGGATAACGAAATAGAAAAAAAGGATTGAAATATATTTGTGAATATGGGTTGGCCATGAAAGAGGTGTACGTTTGTTTATATGAGTTGAACATTTATCAAATGCTAATGTTTTAGTTATTGCTCATATTTGGTTTAGCGTATCTCTATTGGGCTTTGGCTCACCCTATATGGGACATCATTTTCAGGTACAGGTGATATGCCGCCTCCAAGGTCTTAGCTTGGAAGGTTTTGGGAGTTGAAGACTCTTTTGGTTGTTTTGTTATTTTTGGTGTTACATGTAAATTCAAGCCAAGGGCTTAATGTGTTTAGAGTTAAAACTCTCTATTTTTGTAACCAAGTGTTGGCTTGGAAAGTTGTAAGCCCGTAGGGCATTTACTTTTGTTGTCAACATATAATACTTTTGAACTAAATTCTCTGAGAAATGGAAATATGTTTTATTCTTTTATGTCTATTGTGGACTCGCCTTTTTCTGCGCTCCACCTTTCGGAAAGGGTTTGAAAAGAAGACCTCACAGTTCAGACTCCTGCGGTTCTGAATCTAGTCTCATAAAGTGCAATGTAAAACTAATAATCACCAAAGAGTCCAAATCCGGAAAACCTTTTTGGAAAATTGATTTTAAATCAAATAACGCCAAAATTGGACTGCTTTGCGAGATACAGAGTGTAGACGCGCCCGAATGTCCCAGGAAAATCCGTTTTGTTCATTGGGCTCACTACAGTTCGGACTCAAATGTCACGGTTCTGAATCTAATCTCGCAAAGTGCAATGCAAGACTGATAAATCACCAAAGAGTCCAAATCCAGCAAATCGTTTTGAAAAACTGATTTTTAGAAAGAAGTGCCAAACATGGACTGCTTTGCTAGATACAGAGTCGCCAACTAAATATTTTGTTTTGGGGAAATTTAGGAAACCCTGACTCGTTACCTAAGGCCACATGTCCGTCATCACCAAAGTTGCCTCGGCTCGGGAACTTGGGTACGATTGGGGAAGGTCATGCAATGAGCACCCTCACTCGCCCGATCAAAGATCGGCCTATACTAAGCATGATATCTTATTTTTGAAAACACATGTGTTCTTATTCCGATGTATTAACCTAGAATTACTATGTGATGCACATAGCATACAAGTATAGACTGGATCGCCTAAGTTGGAACAAATCATCTCATGTTTGTTTTCGAAAGCGGTTTGCTACTCGCAAATAGGCTAAAATGCGGAATTTGCCACTCTCAAGTGGGCTTAAAACTCGCAATCAATGAATTGTTTCAATTCAAGTAATCCAACCTTCACCCACAGGCATTCAGGAAGTTATATCACATAAGCAAATAGCCTCATGGTAAACATGCTATCATGCTAGCACTCACACACTGTAGACGCGCCCCGAGGGCCTCATGCTACAGTTCGGACTCAATTTGTCACGGTTCTTAATCTGATCTCACAATGTGCAATGTGAGGTTGATAAATCACCAAAGAGTCCAAATCCGGCAAATCGTTTTGGAAACCTAATTTTTAAGAAAGAAGTGTCAAACATGGACTGCTTTGCCTGATATAGAGTCGCCACCTAAATATTTTATTTTGGGGGAATTTAGGAAACCCTAACTCGTTTCCAAAGGCCACATGTCCGTCATCACCAAAGTTGCCTCGGCTCGGAAACTTGGGTACGATTGGGGAAGGTCAGCTATGAGCACCCCCACTCGCCTGATCAAAGATCGGCCACTACTAAACATGATATCTTGTTTTTGAAAACACATGTGTTCTTATTTCGGTTAATTAGCTAGAATTACTATGTGATGCGCACAGCAAAACAAATATAGACTAGATTGCCTAATTTGGAACAAAGTATCGCATATCCGTTTGTTTGGAAATGGTTTGAAGTTTGCTACTCGTAACTAGGCTAAAACATGGATTTCAATGAGTTGTTCCAACTCAAGTAATCCAACCTTCACCCACAGGCATTCAGGAAGTTTATATCAACTAAGCAGTTAGCCTCATGGTAAACATGCTATCATGGCAATCAATAACACACATGTAGGGATGCTAAAGTATAAACACTTACAGTGTACTCCGAGCCAAAACAAAGAACTAGTTAGAAATCATGCATGATCTTAGTTCATGTTTAAAATAGCTAATGCAACACATACAAAATGCAACTAGAAATAGGCTCGACTATTCTAAGATGGCATATGAGATGCGATAATTGATGCATGTATTCAACTTGGAATTAAAATACGATGCGTTAGTATGATGCAAGAGCAGTGCATGCAATGTAGATGAATGGATGTAAACATACAGGCATAAGTATGCTAGATAAATGGATACAAACATGCGAAGCATGAGTATGCTAATTGAAAATATGCCCTAGAACTAACCAACAAAAGCAGGTAAGTAAAAGGGAGAAAGAAATGGAGGTTGGAAGACATGCATACACATATGCACACTTATTACACAATTCGCCCTCTCGACGAAGGGTCCAAATAAATAATACATGCTAACTAATTAACTAACCTACAAGCTAGTTAATTATTACAAAACCGAATTGAATAACTAGCTACAACTAATTATTACAAAACGTAATTAATTGACAAATTAATTAATTACAAATTGAAGCTAACTAACAAGTAAGTACTTAAAAGTAAGCTGCTCCAGCTCTGTTTGAAGAAGGAGAGCATGTATGCTCGCATTCGGTCCTTCGCCTCGAAACGCCTTCCGGTTGCTCTTTTGAGGCTTTGCTGGCAAGGTGTCTTCCAGTGTTTGTTGCTGAAACTTACCAAAATCTCTTTGGAGAAATGCACGGTGGCTGCGACCATGAGGAACCTCTGCCGACCCCACTGCCAACCAACAATACACACTGTCGGCCAATGATGAAGGGCTGCCGGCCATCTATGGGAGGGTGCCGGCCACTGGTGTGCGTTGACACCAAGCTGCAACAAAGCACAAAATAGAGGAAAGGGAGCGTCTCCCGAGGATATGTACGCACCATGCCACCCCCACATCATCTTGAAACATCAAGGGAGAGGCATAGTCGGATCCACGACCATCAATCACGCATCTCGATGCATGATGGCCAAAGATCCAACTTGTGCAAATCAATGAGAAATGAATGCACAAATAAACACATAAAGCCTAAAACTCTATCATGGATAATCAAGAGCGTCGGTGACCGAGAATTGAGACACGTCTCATCACTTGAAGTATGAAACGCCCCTCGTTTCTCGTGTTCGGATTAATACTTAATCCAAACAATATTGCAACACTAGCATGGCAAACATGCAATATGTCCTAAGCATGCAAACATGCAACTATGTGTAATGGAACTAGCATGCGACAATATGCAAAGATGGAGCAAGCATACAACAATACGCAAGACAAGCATGCAACAACATGCAAGGAGATGGACTTAAACCAATGTGGGCTGCTCTCAAATAGGCCCAAATCAGTGGCCAATGGTGATAGAATTAAGTCACCAAAACACACGCAAGCATGCAAAATGCAATGGCTCAAGGGCTAAGGCACAAAGATGTAACTCTCATGCACACATAAAGAGTGAAAAGCATGCAAGCATGGCAATACTATGTGCTCTAAAAACAAGCAAGAAATGATGCCAAATCACTTAATCAATGCAAGTAAAGCATGCAATAAGGCTTAAGGCATAAAGCCATCGAAAGGACTATACAAAGGGGGCATGCAATACATGGCACAAGTACATGAACTAAGCATGGACAGAGCTTAATTAGGTTTAAACAAAGACTTAAACATGCTGAAATGAAGGCTCAAATACCTAGGCATGCAAGCATACAAGCTAAACCATAAACTAGGCAATAATGCACAACATTCAAAGACACTTAAAGCATGATTGAAGTAGGAATATGGCAATGCTACATGCTCTGAAATGAGGTATTAAGTGATGCCAAATCATCTAAATAGCTCAAGGATAGCATGCATGAGTCACCAAAACACAAAGCTTGCAAGGCCAATTACACGACAGCTGTACAAAGCATGAAGGATATGGCAAGGGTAACCCAAAATAGTCCTAGTACATGTTAATATCAGACTAAAACATGCATGGAAGTAAGCCAAAACAAGCTAGCATACAATGCTAAAAACATGGAGCATGCAAGGCTACAAAAGGGGCAATGCACTACACCTATTGGAACCAAACATGACATGACTTGGACAGCATAAAACAGAGTTACATTATGGTATAATAAGACAAAAAATGCATTGAAATGATGAGCCAAATGCTTAGGCTTAATGGCATGCACAAAAGTTCATTCTTAAGGCATAAAGAGCCAAGGCTCTAAGGCATTCAAAGCATGTCAAATGCAAGTATATGACCACATTTCATGGACTAAGAGAACATACAAAATGATGGCTAAGCATGCAAACATCACATGCATGACATGGTATGGGCCTCAAAACCCAAGACTAGCCTAAGCATTTACACTATAGCTATACAAAGCACAAGTGATATGGCCATGACAGCCCAAAATAGTTCTAGAACAGCCCAAAAAAAAGACAAAATCATGCTGGAGCAACGCCAAAACATGCTAGGATGATGAGTCAAAACATCATGCACATAAAGCTAGTACAGAAGATTTGTTCGACAAGTATATGGAGCATGCAAAGGATGACCAAACCAGCTATGGAGAGAGTCATGATATGGCAAAACATCACCAAAAACATGCTGAAATGGAAACCAAACAAGCTAAAATGACATGACAAAGCATGAAGCATATGAAGCTAGTTTAGGTGATTTACTCTACAAGTGTGTGATGCAAGCATGGAGTAACAAAACCAACCCAAAAAAGATCCAAGGCATGGTAAAACATCACCAAAAACCTACTGAAATGGACTCAACACAAGCTAAGGAAACATGCTACTTTGATGAGCTATAAATGGGATTACACTACACATACAAGATGCATGTAAAGAGTGACCAAACCAGCTGTGGGCAGGGCCAAGGCAGGTCCTAAAAGTCACAAAAAAGGGCCTAGACCAAGCCTCAAAAATGCATAGAGGCAAGCTCCTTTGGAAGGCCAAAAATGCAAGCAAACAAGAACACAAAGAGAGGGGGCCACCCCGTTTGATTTGAGACCTCAAAACCACATGTCTACCACTAAAAATCCACTAGATTTCAGTAGTAGGAAGGCCAAACCAAGGCTAGCTCGGAGGCCTTAAGGCATGGCTTAAAATAAGGCTAAACAAAGCATACAAGAGGGTTGTACACCCCTAACAGCAAAAAGACCTTAAACAAACTTCAAAAGCACTTAAATACAAGACTTTTTTTAGTTGTAAGAAAGGACTAAAACAATATTCAAGGAGGGCCAAAATGAGGTACAAGAAAGTGCTAAAAAAAGGAAGAAACTCACCCTTGATGATCAGCTTCGAAACCAGCAACTTCAGGGGGTAGAAACTCACTTTCAAAGCTCAAGAAGTCCTTCTAAGAACCTTGGTTCAGTGGTAGTGGTGTATCTCTAAGTGTTGTAGTGTAAAAGTGCAAGGAAAATCAACTTCAAGGCACAAATATACAACAATAGAGAGAGAGAGAGAGAGAAAGAGAGAGAGAGAGAGATATTTCTTCTCAAATAAACTGAACCCCTTCTAAGGAGAGAGGACCTCTCCTTATATAGAAGAGATGCAATGCAAAGCTTCTTCAAGAAGCTTAGCAAGGGCTCTATCCCTCCATACACGTGTATGGAGGGCAGACAACAAAAAACAAGCTGGCTCAAAAGATCTGGAGGAAAACCAGCTGTGACAGGGGTATCTTACCATCATCGGTGGTGGCTGCGATTGCGACCATGGCCGACAAAGGCACCAAGAAGGTCACTTGAAAAGACCAAGCCAAGGTCCAAGAACGGGGCAGAAAGGATACAGGGTCTGGAAAGCTCGAACCTGTGACGTTCCGCCGCGAAAGTTAAATTCTCAATGAGCAATCGAACTTGTGTCCGGATGTACCTGCAAGCACAACCGAGTCTTGAGGACGGTAAAAAATGGGGTATCTACAGTTGCCCCTCTTTGACAGAACTCGAAGGTCACAAAGTGACGGGAATGAGTGTCAAAGCCCAGAAACGACCCATTTTTGACAAGGCCGAAGACTTAGGTAGACAATCAAGATAAGCATGTAGAGATGCGCCCGTAGGCTGGGGCAAAATGCAAATGATATGCAAGATGCAAAGGCATAACTTATGATTATACAAAGAGAAAACTGTAATGAAGCAATTATGTAAGATAAATGCAACATTTTAAGCAAGTAACAGTCCTACATATTTCAACAGAAATGATATAAGAAAATTATGCAATTCTCACCACGCTTCACACAGAGTGAATACAATACCGTCCATTTCGTCTGGTCCTACCAGCTTCAAATGAACCGTACATACAATATCATGCCTGAGAAAGAGAGAAAACTTAACAGGTACAATATCGTTAGAATCATGCATAGCAATTCAAGTGAAAAGTGCATGACGACGTGAGTGGAGGGGTGCAAAACAATGCAATCTGGGTGTGCGAGACAACATGGTATAACGCAGTTAAAACATGCTAATAAATAAGAAGATAGAGACATGCGAAACAAAGCAGGTTAAAGAAGTAAAACATGCGTAACAGCACAGGTTAAGAAAGTAAAACATGCGTAACAGCTTACATTAAGAAAGTAAAACATGCGTAAATAGCACATAACACAATAACGATGCAAGTTAGAATAAAAATATGTGTAACAACGCACATTAAGAAAGTAAAATATGAATAAATAGGTTTAAACAATAAAACATGCGAGACAATGCAAGTTAAGAAATAAAACATGCGTAACAGCGCACATTAAGAAAGTAAAACATGCGTAACAGCGCAAGTTAAAGAAGTAGACATGCGACACAACACAAGTTAAAAGAGATAAGTGCACAACAGCGCACATAACCTGCGTGACAGGGCAAGTTAAAAAAAAAGTAAGTGCGTAACAGCGCGCATAACCTGCGTAAAAGCGCAAGTTAGAAAAAGAAGTGCGTGACAAAGACACATAACTTGACATAACTCGCAAAAGCGCAAGTTAGAAAAAGAAGTGCGTAATAAAGACACATAACCTACAATAAATAAGTTAGAAAAAAAGAATAACATAAGACATAACCTGCGTAAAAGCGCAAGTTAGAAAAAGAAGTGCGTAACAGCGCACAAAAAAACCTGCGTAACAGCGCAAAATAACAAGTGTAACAGCGCAAGCTAAAAAGGGGTGCGAGACAACACACTTAACAAGTGTAACAGCGCAAGTTAAAGGGGGGTGTGAGACAACATACTTACCAAGCGTAACAGCGCTAGTTAAAAGGGGGGGTGCGAGACAAACGCACTTAACAAGCGTAATAGCGCAAGTTAAAAGGGGGGTGCGAGACAACGCACTTAACAAGTGTAACAGCGCAAGTTAAAAGGGGTAAAACAATGTGAGATAGAGATATGCAAAACAATGCATGATAGAAACTAGATGCAAAACAATGCATGCTAGAAATATGCAAAACAATGCATAATATAAATATGCAAAACAATGCATGATAGAAATATGCAAGACAATGCATAATATAAATATGGAAAACAATGCATGATAGAAATATGCAAAACAATGCAAATTTAATGAGATACAAGACAATGCAAATTTGGTGAGGTGCAAGATAATACAAATTTAAAGAAAATGCAAGACAACGCAAATATGAACTAGATAGGTGTTTAATATGGCAAGCGAATGCTAGGTGATATCAACCAAAGAGAAAGATGCTTAATAAAGACATCTTAAAAGGGGGACTTCTGGCGTACCTCCTAGAAGGTTGCGCATTGATGGGTGACAACCATCGTATATTGAGGACATGATTCCCGGGTTTCTACGGAGGCGTTTTGAATCAAATTTTGAGCCTTCCTCGGGATTGTTGGGATCCAGGGACACATACCAAGATCAAATAGGCCGCTGGCCATCAGGGAGAGCCGCCGGCCATTAGTGGCCACTGTCGGCCATTGACAACATGCTGCCAGCCATCGATGGTCCCCTGCTGGCCATCGGTGGCAGATTTGGAAAAAATTGGGATTTTAGCCATGGGTCTTCAAATAGGCCCAAAATTAACCCATTTCTTCACAAACCCTTGCATAGAAAGCATTTTCCTTCTTCCCTAGGTGTGCCTTCTCTCTAGATTCACGCGTTCTACGCGTTTCCCAACACCCTAAACAACCTTGAATCGTTAAGGACTCTTGGTTTTCTTTGATTTGAACCGATCAGAAATTGCATCCGAGACTTCTTTCATCATTTCTTGCATTCAAGGATCATTTCCCCCGATCTTCTCTCGAGGTTAGTTCACTTTCTCGGGTTTTCAACTTTTCTTGAATTTTCCCTCTCTTAGGGTTTGATCTTGTTCAAGATTTCATCATTTTGCTCATTTTTGCATCTATCTCAGATGGCTGACGATGTCCCACATGATGAGGGCTTCCCCGCACTTCCTCTAGTAGAGTTGGCGACGGACTTCGCGGCTGAGCCAGAGGTTGAGCCTCAGCCTTTACTGTTGAGCACACGTCCTTTCGACCCCGCAAGGTATCACCTGGAGACTCACATTATTCCGGTGGTGGGAGGCATCCATACTTTAACCAATTTTGATGGGGATGCACCAGACGACCTCCTACTGAGAGAGTCGATGTCTCACTTGTCGGCCATTGCTGTGGAGGTACCAACTCTCCCCTCCTGCAGTATTACTTTCAACTATTTGCATTTCTTGCACTGTTTTGATCTGATCGCATTATATGCTTTGATTTGACTGTACTTTATACATTATTGCCCTGCATTTAACTGCACTTCACGCATCACTGGCCTGTATGTACTGTACACGACCGCACCTCAGGTGTCACTATTCTGAATTCAACTGATTCTTCGATACACCACTGATTTGCACGTAATTGTATTTTCAATACATCACTGATTTGATCTGAACTGTATTCTGAATACACTGTTGATCTATCTTGAACTGAATCTTCAATACATTGCTGATCTGATTTGAACTGCATTTACTGTTGCAGGATGGGTCTCGCTCCTTCCGAGGCTATGGTGCTACGATTGCTCGGGATTGGTACGATGTGCTTCCCACGAGGGTCCGCCGGATCATTGACGGGACCGACTTTGGTGTATTTTGCTGCAGCTTGACGCGGGTTACATCGACTTGCCCCCTCCTAGGGGCTCTCGTGGAGAGGTGGTGGGACACCACCAACTCTTTCTACTTCTTCACTACGGGAGAGATGACGATGACTCCTCTTGACTTTGCTATGATCACCGGCCTGGGCGTAGGCAATGATCCGATTCCCCTTGATCCCGACATAGAGGAGTGGGTGGCTGCATAGGACACATTGCTTGGAGCACGTCCACCTATTCTTCGAGCAGGTATGGTTAGATACTCTTGGTTTGAGGAGCAGTACCGAGGGGAGGACCCCAAGACCAATGAGGCTTCTCTTATTCCTTTTGGTACCACCTTGTTTCTCTATATGGATACATGAGCTCCACCTCTAGGATGCGTGGGAGGTTGATCGGCAGCTACTGGCGAGCTTGGGAGGTACACAACCTAGTTTTCCCTTTCCATTACTTTGCTTAGCATTTGTACATTTGCTTTGTTCAACACTTGTACTTTCTGTATTTTCTGTATCTGCTCTTGCCCTGCATGCTTTCTGCTTTGCATTTTCTGTACACCATACACGCTGCACACTACATACCATACACTGCACACACAAACAGGATCTAATGTCCGCTCTAGGCCTGCATCCATTATGCACTGTACTGTATTATGCTTTCTGCATGTTCAACAATCCATTCATACACTGTACTGATCAGATCTTTCTAACAGCTGTGGGTACACGCATACTTCCCGGCACTCGCTCCAGAGCCTGTGGAGAGGACTGAGGCGACGATCCCATTCTCCGACGTATATGACGGGCCACTCCGTCGTAGGACCTGAGAGAGCTTCATGTTCTTTTGGCAGTACTTCGACATGGTTATGGCGCGCGAGGTAACTTTGCAATGAAATTGTTTCATTTAACCCCAATGCACCCACTTTGGTTATTTGACAACTGATCACTTTGTTCGTTCTCTTTTCCCAGATTACATGGCAGCCATGGGATGTGATTCCTCCAGGACTCCGAGACCAGTACCACACTACTCGGACCATGTCTCATTATCATATCCTCTTTGAGGGGCCAATCTACCGCGCCTGGTTTCTGAGTGAGCACTTCGTGCGTTAGACCTTAGGATTGCTTGCTCCTTTTGTACCAATGGCACCTCCACCATTGATGAGGGAGACACACATGTTATCCGTTGACCAGGTGATTCAGTTCATGGTAGGGCTGGAGATGAATTTCTTCCGTGCGGAGGGCAACTATGCAGCTTTCATTCAGATGCATCTGATGCCACCTTTGACTGGTGTCCGAGGTGGAGAGGAAGCGAGGGCTCCAACTGCGAGAGACAGAGGCGGAGCGGCTAGGTCTCGTAGGAGGGGAGGTCCCGAGGGGAGACAGGGGACTGCATGGCTCGCGCTGCCTGCTACCATGACATACCGAGGGCGGGTTGGAGAGACTTATCAGATTCCTTTCGCACCTCCTCCAGCTGGTCACGAGCTCATCGGAGCTTACAGCTCAACCCCGGTATGTGCTATACTTTTTATTCAGTACAGTCATTCAATTTCATTTGATATCCCGCAGAATACTAATGACTTCAACATTTTTGCAGGCTCCTATTGAGTACACTCGTCAATCTCTGGCGATGACGGCTTTGGTGATGGGGATGCAGCAGACGAGCATGGATTTGCTTAGTATTTACAATATTCCAGTGAGTTCTTTCAAACTACAGTTCATGCCACTCATTTGCATAGTTGCACACTACACTGATCTGATACATTGTTCTCATACACCGCTTACGCTACACATTCACTATAAATCATTAACTGTTCACAGCACATTATTCTTGGCATTTGATATATCTTAATCACTAATGCATTTTGGTGGATTGCCCTTTTCAGATTCCTTTCTTGACGCCAGGCCCATCCGGTACCTCAGATGAAGCAGTGGCGGGTCCTTCAGTACCTCCTCGAGCAGCAGGGGGAGTAGGATGAGGGACTAGTTCACGAAGGCCTACCCCAGATGATGGTGAGTCTGACGAGGAGGCGGTGAGTCCACGTTCAGGGTCATCTCAGGATGGAGATGGAGCTGGAGATGACTCGAGTTCAGAGTCAGGTGCTGATAGTGGTGACATTCCAGAGTCCTCCCGGTCGTGGAAGAGGATGAGGAGGACCTCTCAATCTTGAGGCGATTGGCGCCAATCCATACATTTTGTTGATTCAGACGTTGCTCTTCTTTTTTGCTTTATTTTCCTTTTTACTAGTAGTTTTACACATTGTACTGCGTCAAGCAGATTTACTCTTCTTTTTAAAACTATGCTCTTTTGTAAAAAGAATCTATGATGGAATGAAAACAGTCTTTTGTTGAAAAAGTGTTACATTTGTACATTCTATGCATCGCATCGCATCACTTTACACAACAATGTAAATGAGATCGGACTTTTGTTTTAAAAACCAAAACACTCGAATTGCACTAATCAGGTAGTGAAATGACTAATCAACAAAACAACTCGATAAGCAAATTGCAACAACTCGAAAAATGAAAGGAAGATGATTACAACTCGATAAAAAAAAAAAAAAAAAAAAAACTGAAGATGTCCTAAGCAAGACACAATAGAGTCCAACAGGACCAAAACAAGACCTTAAAAGACGCGAGTAACAGGACTTCTCTGCAGCAAACAACTGGTTTTCAAAGAAGAAGTTCGTGAGAATGAGGAGGTCTTTGTCACCATCAAGGAGTCTTGCCGCCATCGAGTGCCCTCGGCCACTGATGAGCCATTGCCGGCCATCGATGGCAGACTCTCCGAAATGTTGACATCTGTCCTCCACTCACTGCCTTATCTTCTATATGAGTTCCAGCTTTGGGATTCTCTTCATTTCAGCTCAAATTTGCACCAAATGGAAGCATTCCTTGCTCAAAACCTCACAAATTGGATTGCCAACTTAGATGGCTCGAAAAAGCTTAATTTCCGAGGTTTTGGCATAAGTGCACTATTCACATTGAGTCAAACTTCGCTGCGTTTTCCGTTTCTTCGTGCCGCGGCAAGATTTTGGAATCCGGTGACACACGTCTTTAGCTTTGGCGGGGAAGAGCTGTGTCCCACTTTCGAAGACTTTCAAGCTTTCCGAGCACGATGAAGAAATCTTGCCACAACTCCGCTTTGGCCACGTCTAAGCCTTAGGAAGGATATATGGGCTCACTTTGCATGATGCTCGATCATTGATTCATGGTAGAGAGTTAGACATTCCGAGCTTGGTTTGTCGGTTTTCTGATGCCGGTGACCGCGGCGACCATGATTGGTAGGGTTATCGGCAGCATGTGCTTTGCTTGTGTATGCTGTCTTATTTCTTGCTTGCCCCAAGCTCTGGAGGGTTTAGCACTCGTTTGATTGAAGTGGCTGAACGCTTAAGGGAGGGCAAAAGCTACATCGCCATGACGCTAGCCAAAACGTTGATGGGATTAGATGCTTTTCATCGCCGAGAGACGGCTAGGTTTGCGGGGAGTCCATTACTATTGCAGGTAATGTTTCCCACCCCATCTCGCATATATATTGCTCACATCACTCGGCCCTCGGGCTCGGTTTTTCTCTCAAACCCTTCTCTTACTTTTCTCTCAACTTACACCTCTCTATTCTTTAATCTCTTATTTTTCATCCCTCCCCCAGATATGGTTGATGGACAAATTAAAGGTTGTGGACTCCTGCCCCATGTATTTAGCTCGCGGCTACTTCTTTCGGCGACACCTAGTCGATGCCCCTGATGAGGGGTGGTGGTATGACTGGATGTGCAATTTGTCTGCTCTTGATATCGCTTGGCGCTGTCCCTGGCTTAATCTACGGACAATGGGCTACAGCATGGGCCGCCAGCCCGGGATCCAATTGGTTGGCTTGACACACTGCGCATTCTACTTTCCATTCTGATTCCGGCGTCAGTTTGGACATGATCAGACTTGCCCGGAGGAGGGGATAGAGTACCCTGCTACATTCTCGGTCCGGGGCACGCAGCTAGCTCGGTATGCCATAGCCTGGAGAACAAGAGAGCTTCTGGCTCCTGCTCCTGCTTTCAACTGTATTCTTTCTGATGAGTGCCTAGATTGGCTCAATGAAGAGACACAGGTAGGGCCCATTTTGGCATCAGAGGCTTCCACAAGCTCTGGGAGGGGACGCAGGAACACCAGACTATGCCCCGGATTTATTTTGCTTTATCAGTACTTTCAAGTTTTCTTTATGAATGCAATAAAAAGCAACTTCAATTTGTATCAAGAGTAGGAGAACTCTGTATTGAAATCAATGAAATTGAAGGTTGTAGGTACTAAAAATTTTCTGTCTGGTTCCAAAAATGGTCGAAGTTATAAAAAGATTAATTTGAACAAAATCAACTTTTATTAAAACTTTTCAAAACCATTTTCGATATGGATCAAAACTGGACATGCCCGAGATCTATCAGTGAGATGTACAATCCCGGATCCAAGCAACTGGAAAGTTGCCCCTTGTGTAAATGGCACTGCACGGCAATGGAAAGTTGTCCCTTGTTTGAATAACACCACAGCACACTGAACGGCAACTGAAAGTTGCCCCTAGTCTGAATAGCACTGCGCTGAAGATCACAACCGAGCTCTCGAACACTGGATAAACAAAGATGACCAGAACGATCACATGGACAAAGTTGATCGGGGAAGTGTTTATGGTTGGACTCCAAGATGAAGTTGCTTACGTATCCCAAAGATGGAAATCAAGCCTTACGTAGTTCGGCTTGGGTTCACTCGAGTATTAACTCTCTCCTTTTGCGCTCTAACTTTTGCCAATGCCGCCCTTTGCGGGTTTTCAACCTTGCGCGCTCAGTTTTTATAGTTTCAAACTTTTCATGCTCTAACTTTTGCCTAGGTCGCCCTTTCGAGTTTTTAGCCTAGCGAACCACTTAGGGGTAATATTTCTTCAACTTGTCCATGTTGATCGGTTGGGAGAACTCTAGGCCATCTATGTCCATTAGAACGACGGCTCCACCTGACCAAATACACTTGATGATGTAAGGGCCAGTCCAATTAGGTCTGAACTTGCCCCTAAGGTCGTGGATGGGAGCTCGGTTGTCTTTGAGCACTAAATCTCCCTCTTTCAGATTCCTGGACTTAACATTCTTGTTGAAAGCCCTGGCGATTCTGCGTTGATAACCTTGAACATGGTACAGTGCTTTCAGCCTTCGCTCATCAAACAACATGAGTTCTTTAAACCTGCTCTGCTGCCAATCTACCTCAGCTATCTGACACTCAGCCAATACTCGCAAAGACGGAACCTCAACTTCAATAGGCAAAACAGCTTCCATCCCATAGACCAATGAATATGGAGTCGCTCCAGTAGAAGTACGTATTGAAGTCCGGTAGCTCCACAGAGCAAATGGCAACGTATTTTGCCAGTCCCGGTAGGTCTCCACCATCTTTTGTAATATGTGTTTGATATTCTTGTTTGCAGCCTCAACTGCTCCGTTGGTCTGTGGCCGGTATGTAGATGACTTGTGAAAAGCTACGTTGTACTTGTCTAAGAAATCGATCACGTCCTTCTTGAAGTGGGAATCATTATCTGAAATGATCTCGTTTAGGACCCCATAACGACAGATGATGTTGTTTCTGATGAAGTTTGCGACATGTGAAGCCTTCAATATCGCATAAGATTGGGTCTCAACCCACTTTGTGAAATAGTCTATTGTTACCAGAATGAACTCATGCCCATTGGACCCTTTCGGAGTGACAGCTGCAATCACATCTATTCCCTAAACTGAAAATGGCCATGGCGAAGTCATGTTGTACAGCTTTGACAGCGGAATGTTCATGCGATTTGCATGGATCTGACCTTTGTGGCATCGTCAGAAAAAACCAATACAATCCTCCTCCATGGTGGACCAGTAGTAACACTGTCTAAGGATTTTTCGGGCTAGCATCACCCCATTCATGTGCGCTCCACACTCTTCTCCATGGATGGCCTCCATCAGGCGCTTCGATTCTTCAGCATCAACACACAACTTATGCATTCCCAGATGACCTCTCTTGTACAGTTTACCCCCACAGATGATGAACTGAGTAGCCATTCTTCATATTGCCCTCTTATCTTTGGCGTTTGCCCCTGGTGGATATGTCTCTTTCTCCAAGAAGTTCCAAACGTCGTAATACCAGGGGTTCTCATCTTGAACCTCTTCTATGACAGCAATCAGCTCGTAGGTCAGCACAAATTTCTGGTCAATAATAATCTGACACATCCGGACTCCAAAAGGGATGTCTATCATGGAAGATAGAGTTGCTAGATGAGCAAAGTTCAGCTTCTCAAACCAAGGAATCAGCAAGTCCAAGGTCTGGTGGTAAATTCTCATCTTTTCTTCTTTGACTTTCGAATCTCCTTTAGCCTGAGATACAACAAGGTTTGAGTCCTCGATGACATCCAACCGTTTTGCCCCTAGTTCTAGGGCAGTTTCTAAACTAGCAATGTACACCTCATATTCTGCTGCATTGTTCGATACTTTGAACCGGAGTTTGAATGCTAGAGGGATACGAGAATTGTTGGGTGCTATTAGCAACACTCTTATCCCATACCCATAATGATTTGACACTCAAAGTACATCGTCCAAGTTTCGCTTTCGACATGCAAAATGGCCTCGCTCGAAATAGGTACTCAATCGCTTCATCCGCTTCGACCGGGTGATCGGCAAGTAACTCCGCTACCGCTCTCACCTTTACTGACTTGCGCGCCACATACTTCCAATCGAATTCAGATAGCAGAAGCAACCAACGGGCTAGCCAACCCGTAAGTCTTTGGTTTCTCGAAGAGATATTTGATGGGATCTAATCTCGAAACTGACTTTACAGAGTGAGCTAACATGTAGTACCACAGCTTCTTGGTAGTTGTAGACACCTTATTTTTGACCACCCTCAAGACTTGGACGTCACCGTTTGAACACTCGGGGATCATCCATGTTCGTGTTCGTTTTGAGTTCTCAGAGGTCTCAGCTATGTGCCTTGCCTTAGGAACTCTCAACTTGACTGTTCTGTGCTTGGTTTTGTACCAAACACTTGTTGTTTTGCTTCTGATGGTAAAGGAAGGCTTGTTAGCTATCCCCACACCTCACCGGCCACGGCTTGAGGCTATCGGCCCTGTTTTGTTGTTACCAGCCATTGGTGATGGCCGGTCGGCACTCTTTCTAGTCGATCAACCATTGCTTTGGTCAATTTGTCATTTTTGGCTAGCCGACCACTGTGCATCTGCTTTTGGCAGATATTTTATGCCAGCTGTGATAGCTGGCATCCGCAATGCACCCCCTCCATACATGTGTATGGAGGGATTTCCCTCTTGCTTAGCTTGTTTTGTAAGCTTTGCAAGATGGGAATTCCTATAAAGGGAGGGCTTCTCCTCCCTCCTCAAGGGTTCTAAGAAGTTCCAGAGCTTCTGAGATTAGGGTTAGAGGGTGAGATACAACCTTGTATCTATATTCACCTATTTGATCCCATCTTGTGTGTATAAGGTTGTTTTGTTCACACTTTTGCACACAAACACCTAGCATTACACCTTCCTCTTGGAGCTAAGGTCCTTGGAGGTTGATTTTGGTGTTCTTGGGTTGCTTTGAACTCAAAAAACCTGCTGGACCATTGTTCTTGAAGAATGTCTACAAGGGTGAGTATTCTAGCTTTAGTTACTCCTTTTTTGCACAAGCTTTTTGCCTACCTTGCATCTATTTTTAAGCTTCGACTATAACTAGTAAAAGTTCTAATTTTACTTGCTTTTGAACTTTGCTTAAGGTTGTTTTGAGGTTTGGGGTTGTTTACCCCCCCCTCCTTAGGCCTTGTTTGGCATCATTTTTGTGCTATTTTTGGTGAGCTCTGGGACCACCTTGTATTGTCCTCCTCACCATTGAAACCCAAAGGGATTTCAGTAGTGGGGATGGTGTTTTGAGGTCCTAAGAAGGAGAGGGCCATCCCCTCTCCTTGTTGTCTTCAAAACTTGTCATTTTAGCCTCATGTGTGAGCACCTTGATTAAGTTCATGTTGGCCATGTCTTAGTTGTTATTTGTGGTTATTTTTCCATGTTATAGCACTGTTTTAAGTTGGTTTAGACACACCATGCATGCTTTGCATACTTGTCTTGTAATGCCATGAAATTGCCTTAACATGCATCATGATGTACCATGACATTCTAGCATGATTTTGGCTTGACTCCATGAAGCTTTCATGCATATTTTGGCATGCTTTAGGTCTGATTTTGGTTGCTTGGGTCATCTATGACTTGCTTTGTATAGCTACCATGCAATCTAGCTTGTATGCTTTGAGTGTTGGCTTCTCTACTATGCGCATCATTTCAGTGGTTTGGCATCATTAGTTATGATATTTCAGTCCTCGTTTCATGCTCATATGCTTGCATTTTATCACTCCTTTAATGCTTTAAAAGGTTGATGTTTTATGCTCCATGATTGGGTCATTGTGCATGCCTTTAGACTTAGGCCATTTAGATGCCATCTAAGTGGTTTTTGGGGCTTATTTTGGCATGATATGATTCTGTTTTGCATTGAATAATCCATGCCATGTTTGGTTGTGATAGGGGTAGAGCAATCCTCTCTTTTGTAGCTTTGAATGCCCTTTGTTTTAGGCTCATTTCTTAGCATGTTTTTGCCTTGTTCCAATGCATGTTCTAGCCTTGTTTTGGTGTCCTTTGGGACTGTTTTGGTCATTTTGGCTCTTTGGGGCTTGGTTGACATGGCCATGGTGTAAGTCCTTCAGCTAGTTTTGAGCTTTAAGTCTATTAACATGCTATGTTTGTCTTGATTAGTTGATTTGGCATCATCTTTCATGTGATTTCAGAGCTTAGTATGCTTGTCATTTGTCCATATTAGTCTCTTTTAAATGTGTTTAAGAGTTGCCTCTTTTATGCCTTAAACGATAGGCTTTTGTGCATGCATGTTTGCATATCTATTTCATGCTTTTGTTGCATTATATTGGCCACTGATTTTGGCATGCCTGAGAGTTACCCATGTTAGTGTAAGTCCATCCCCACATGTTGTTGCATGCTTGCCTTGTATATTGTCACATACTTGTTGCATATTTGGTGATTACATGTTGTAGCATGCTAGTTCAATTGTGCTTCATTGTGTACTCAATCCATGACATGTTGTTGCATGATTAGTTTGTAATGCATTTGGCATGCATTCTCTCTTTTGGTCACTCAACATGTTGTTACATGTTTGAATATTGTTGCATGCTCACATGTTTGCATGCTCATATTGCATACTTAGCTTCCATGCCTAGGTTGCATAGCATTAAGCATGCATCTCTTGCCTCTTGAATTGATTGTGATAGAGGTTGGAGGCCTTTTGTTTGTTTGGTGTGCATCTCATTTGATATCAAGATGCACAACTTGACTTCTTGGGCCATCATGCATCGAAATGCGTGATTGGTGGCCCGAGGGTCGAGTGCCATACTCCCCTGAGTCTTAAATATGATGGGGAGGGTGGTCGTGCAAACATTTGCTTGAAAATGCATTGCCATGCTTTGTCTGCCCTCTCCTGCTATCAAAACAGGGTTCTGCAGGAAGAGATGGTCGACCGACCATTCTCAGTGCCGATCGACCAACAATGAATGGCCGAGAGTATCATAGATGGTCGATTACCACTTTTCCATGGCCGGTGACCATTCCTCTTGGCCGGTGGTCTCCCACAACCCTCAGGGAGTATTTCAGAAGCAACTTTGAGACTTGTGCAGTCTTCAGAGGCATAAAACAGTGCAAACAGAGGCAGCTTGTGCGTGGTGGTGGATTTCCGAGCGGAGCCGAGCACGCATGCATTGGACCCTCTTCCCGAGGTCGCTTTTATCGCTTTTATTAGCTTAGTTAATTTGCTTAACTAGTTAAGTGGTCTCAACTATTTAATTAGTTTGTTAGTTAGTTAAATTTGTATTATTCTTTTGGTCCCTCCGAGAGTGGGCAAATTATATAATAAGCGTGCGTGTGTGTGTTGCATGTCTTCCAACCCCCAATTCTTTCTCCCCTTTACTTACCTTCTTTTGATGGTTAGTATTAGGACATGTTTAGATTAGCATACCTTATGCTATGCATGCGAGCATTCATTCGTTTGTATTGCATGCACCGGGCACGGCGCATCATACTAACTGTATAGTATTTCAAATCTAACTTGAATATATGTTACCCGTCAGATTTCACATGCCATCCATAAATTAGCCGAGCCTATTCTAGCTGCATTTTGCTTGCGATGTATTAGCCATCTTAACATGGACTTTGATCATACATTTGATTACTAACATGTTCCTTGATTTGGTTTGGAGTACTAGGTAAGTGTTTATGCTTTAGTATCTCGCATGAGTGTGAATGTTAACATGAAAGCATGCTTGCCATGAGGCTAACTGCTTAGTTGATTTACTGCCTGAATGCCTGTGGGTGAAGGTTGGATTGCTTGAGTTGGAACAACTTTTTGAAATCCGTGTTTTAGCCTACTTGCGAGTAGCGAATTTCAAACTGTCTTTCAAACGAGCGGATATGTAATGCTTTGTTCCAAATTAGGCGATCTAGTCTATACTTTTGTGTTGTGCGCATCATATAGTAAGATTAGCTAATTAACCAGAATAAGAATGCATAATGTTTTCAAAACTAGATATTATGGTTAGTAGAGGCCGATCTTTGATCGGGCGAGCGGGGGTGCTCATAGCTAACCTTCTCCAATCGTACCCAAGTTCCCGAGCCGAGGCAACTTTGGTGATGACGGACACGTGGCCTTAGGCAATGAGTCAGAGTTTCCTAAATTCACCTATAAAAAATATTTAGATGGCGACTCTGTATCTGGAAAAGCAGTCCATGTTTGGCACTTCTTTACAAAAATTTGTTTTCCAAAACGACTTGCTGGATTTGGACTCTTTGGTGATTTCTCAATCTCACATTGCACATTGTGAGATCAGATTAAGAACCGTGACATTTGAGTCTAAACTGTAGTGAGCCAAAATAAACAAAACGGGATTTCCTCCCGGGACGTTCGGGGACGTCTACAGTAGCCCATACCAAGGCCAAACAAGCTTTCTCTAGCGGAGTGTAGCGGGTCTCGTAATCCAACATCTTCTTGCTTGTAGCGGGTCTCGGGACGTTTGGATTGATTTTTTGAATCCATGGTTCGGTTTTGGATTAAAGAATTAAAAATCTGTAGCCCACGGATTGGTTTCGGATTGAACCCCACGGTTCAGGATTGGAACCGATCTGAACCGTATACAAATAGTCTATATCTTTATTATACACCCTCTCGCATAGTATCTTCTCTTGTTCCATATAAAACCAAAACACAAATCTAAACCTGCATAGTATCTTCTTTTATTACTTTTGTTTGTTAGTTTTTAGTTTTGATTTGTAATGATCTAAATACTTATGGTGGAACCAGTTTTCTTATGGTTGTTTACATTCTAGAACAGTATATCGCTATTATAGAAACATGTTACTATTGTGAAACTAATATAGTGCTATGTTTATGTTTTTATAAAATTAAAGTGTTATATATATATATATTTATTATTATTTAATTATGTGAATCTGTGGTCCTAAACTAATCCAATTCGTATTTAAATAGATTGGTTCGGATTGGTTCTACGATTTAAAAGGATTAGATTGGTTCTGATTTTTCAGGAACCGTAGATAACGGATTGATCTTGGTTTTACTTCAATCCGATCCAATTCGAACCATGCTCACCCCTAATTGAGCGAGTGGTCACTCGTAAGATTAAAAAATAAATAATGCTATAAAGCTAATTCAAAAACTTGATTTGCTGAAACAATTCCATAAGATTGATCATGAAAATTTATTTAGGGCTGGTTTGGCATATCTCAAAAAAGTCAAAAAATCTAAAAGTTAATAAAAAAGTTATCACTATTCACCAAAAAAATAAATAAATAAATAAATAATTTTACAAAAAAAAGTACAACTCACATATCACGTGAGTTGTACTTGAGCTGCCCACCTTTGTACAAAGGGAACAGGCGGAGAAGCAAACAAGACGGTGCTATTCAGCCCGTGAAGGCCTATCACGGATTCCGTTTTGATTATCTGAATTGTTCAATATGTAGAAATTGTTGAGTACTATATGCTTGTAAAAAATCACCTTGATTGGGTATCGCTAACTATATAATCAAATCAGTTTTGTATAAAAAATGAATGGTATTATAATTAATGATTGACAAATCGATATCCAATCAACATGATTTTTTTAAAAGCATATAGTACTCGACGAGTTCTATACATTGAACGGTTCCGATTAGCAAAACAGGACCCGTGGTGGGGTCTCACGGGCCGAACAACACCATCCAATTCAATGCTCAAAAAGGAGGCAACCAGCTCCTATACACCACTCTGCACATGCTGCCAGTTAGGACATCTACCGTACTGCCTATTCTATCTTAAGCTTCTTCTATACACTAATTTATACAATTTTTTAATACACATTTTTTTCGTAAAAAGTTAAAAAGTTATTTCAAACTATCTTTTTTTCCTCAACTTTTTAGTCTAAAAAGTCAAAAAGTGTACTTATTTAGGACATCTCAAACAATCCCTTAGTGTCTATAGGACAACATGTGACCCCATATATTGGTGTTTTAATAAGTTGGTAAAAAGTTGACTTTTTGATATATAATTTTTTGGCTTTTGGCCTTTTTTGAGTTAAAAAAGTTGACTTTTTGTAACTTTTTTGTGTAAAAAAAATTAAAACATAAAAAAACTAACTTTTTTGAAATGTTCCCAAAACACTAACATAAAATCTTTATATACTAATCACATTCAATTTATGATATTACGCCTAGCAAGCAACCGCCTTTATAAAATGTATTGACAAAGCATTGTCCAAAAAATTAAAATTAAACTTTTTTATTAAAAAAATAAAAAGTAAAACTAGCCAACTAAGCTGAATTTTATATTAATGCTACATTAAACATGCCCTGTTAGGAGGATGAGGTCCATTCCTATATTATGAGTATGTTGGTTATATTTGGTTGGAAAATTTGAAAAGATATTTAGAAATAGAAATAGAAAAAGTAAGTGAAATATAAATAAAATATATTTATATTTTACTTAATTTCATACACTTTTTTTCTTGTCATTTTTAAATCCCTTCTCAAATCTTTCAACCAAATAGGACGTTTTAGTCTCGAGTTCATTGATAATATATGAGTTATTATTCATAAATACTCAAATTCAAGTTAGTTCTTTTCAAATACATGAATACAAAACACAGTTTATTAATCCTTTTGAACCTTTTGGATTTGGAGTGCGATGAGGTGTCATACTCCAAACATCCAGCGGACACAAAACAGTCGTGATCTTATGGTGGTGACCAAAGCTGATAGAACAAGCTTTTCTGTGGACCCCTGGTGGAAATTGGAAAGGCTTGGCTTATATTGTTTTTGGCTTGTGTTGTTTATTAGTTCTTTACTAGTCAAATATCATGGGATAATTATATTTGGTTAAGTTTTTGTTTTTTATGTTTCAGAAATAAAATTAATAAAAGGTTTGAAAAAACTAATCTTTTTTATTTTTTATTTTTATTTTTTGATATTTCTTATATGTAACGCCCTCAAAATAAACCTATAATTCATACATTCATGATACGAGAAAATGACAATATATTCTATACATCAGAGTATTAAACATAAAAGGTATTACATGTTGACAACAAAAGTAAATGCCCCTTGGGCTTGCAACTTTCCAAGCCAACACTTGGTTACAAAAAGAAAAGTACTAACTCAAAACACATTAAGCCCTTGGCTTGAATTTACATGTAATACACAAAAGATAACAACAAAAACTCTTCAGCCTCTACGCCTCCCAAGCTACGTCATTGGAGGTGGCATATCACCTAAACCTGAAAATGATGTCCCATATTAGGTGAGCCAAAGCCCAGTATATCTAAAACATTAGCATTCGATAAATGGTTAACACTTATAAACCAACTTATATCACAATACAGTTCCATAACAATTATGTCCATGTTTCACTCCACGTTCCTTTACCTATCCAAATCATTTCATAAACATGGCTCAGAACCTGACCAAACAATTAAATGAAAATACATCCCATATTAAAGCATTTCCTTTATTCACAATTCAAATGAGTCTACAACTCACATTAACAACACTTCTAATATTTCAATTTAATACACACATTTGCTGTATTAACACTTTAAGTGATACACATATTTGCTGTATCAATGGAGTCCATCCCCTATCTCCTCCCAAACAACATGCATATACAATATATTTAACACTTGTTATATACAATAATCAATCAATACACATATTTGTTGTATTAATTCAACCGTCATGGTCAATGACATATTCAATGTGATTAGTTTCAGTTTTCTCTAATCAACATACAATGTCTACAACAATCAAGACTATCCTTCACCGATAGCCCAAAGCAATTATTTCTAAACAGATAATAAATGCAACAAACAGATATAATATCCACATTCTCATAGGTGAGTGATTAACTAATCCAACTACACCATTTAATCTCATAATTTCTGAATTTCATTATCCTTAACTCAATTCCACATTTCCCCAAATTTATTATACAAATTAATTTATTTCAATAATTAGGGCATTTTCCTCCTTTCTCAATATCAACTCTAAGGTTCGATTTCACCAATTTGACAACAATAATACCATTTTCCAATGTCTTACATACATATGGTTTTAACATTTGGAAAGCCCTCTTTTATAAATTACACAATAACCCTAACTTTCTCAAAATTACCGAACATTACCATCTCTCCAAAATACACAATGTCTATGTCAAAACTCATAGAATGGAGTAGGAAATCCTTACCTCGAAATGGAGAGACCAAATTGAGAAGATGGTGAAAATCCAAAGTGCTCCAAATCCACAACTTTTCAGATTAAAAGGAAGCCCAAGTCACTCTTTATCTTTCTTACAAAGGGGTTAGGGTAGAAACACACTATAAGTAGATCAATCCCCAGAGAGAAGGTATATAGAGAGAGAGGGATAGTCGATTCTAGGGTTTTTGTAAAAGAAGAGATGAAAAAGTGAAGTGCAATCCTGCTGCTGTGTGTGGATATAATAGAGGCTTGCTCGAGCGAAGGAGTGGTCGCTCGAGTGACCAAACACAAAGATACCTCGCTCGAGCATAGAAAGCCTCGCTCGAGCCAACAATTTGAAGTTTCAAGTCTGCAACCCAGAAGCTCGCTCGAGCGCAAGAGTACTCGCTCGAGCGAAGAAACCCAAAACATACAACTCGCTCGCTCGAGCGAAGGAAAACTTGCTCGAGCGCAAGACTTCTCGCTCGAGCCACTAGACACAAAACTCAACTCTCGCTCGAGCGAAGGAACCCTGGCTCGAGCGAAGGAACAAGAACAAAGATCTCGCTCGAGCGACAAAAGCCTCGTTCGAGTGTAGAACCAAAATTCTGGACAGCAACCATTTGCTCCCAATCACACCCAACCTGTAACAATTTTGCCTAAGACATTCTATAACTCAAATATAAAGTATTGAAGGACGGAAAACAAGATATACAACAATGCTCAACCACGGAACTCAAGTTCAGAATACTGTACATAAAGGGAAAAACCCGGGATCGCTATATTATAAAAAAAAAACAAAAATAAAAAATAAACTAAACTTTGGCCTCTTCCATTGATGCTATGGGCTCATTCTTTTTTTCTTTTCTTTTTTTTTTTTTTTTGGGTGAAAATTGAGTTGATGAAGTGGTGGTTGACAATTAGTTCATGAGCAAAAACAATTATTTTGTTGATTTTCTAAGGTTGATGATCAAGCCTAAAACACTTATATTTGATTTGAAATGGCCTCACAAAGTCAACTCACTATTATGCAGTAATGTGATTGATTTTGATCAAATTTCGTCATTTAGGCTTCCAAATTAAAATTTTACTATACATGAAAAGATTTTGAATATTAATTTTATAGTTTAAATTAATTTTTTTAATCACGCTTTTTTAAAGAAAGCTTCTTTTATATTCCATATCCCAAATTTGAGTTTAACTTGGATCTGTTAATTTTTTTACATTTTTATACTTTATATAACCTTAAGGGTTGTGACTTGGTAAATAGTAATTTTTTAAGAAAAAAGTTTGGACAAATTACATATACCTCCCTCGAGATTTAGCTAAATTACAGATACCCCCTAAGGTTTCAAAAATTACAGATACCCTCCTAAGGTTTATATTTTCATAACAAATTGTCCCATGAGGTTTATATTTTCATAACAATTTGTCCCATAATTTGTTATGCAAATAGTACCTTCAGGGGGTATTTGTAATTTTTCAAACCTCAGGAGGTATCTATAATTTTGCTAAACCTCGATGGGGTATATGTAATTTGCCCAAAAAGGTTTTAAAAGGTACTTTTTCTTATATTCTTCCTATTTTCTTTGTATTTTCATTTATTCCAAATACTTTTTTTGCATCATTCAGGTACTTTTGAGAAAAAATATATATCAGTGTGTTTGGTTTGAAATTTCTAGATTAAGTTTTTCGAAAATTGAGTTTTTTGGTTTTCGTATTCTTTTGTTTTTAGTGAATATTTTTTAAATTTTAAACTTTTTTTTTTTTTACTTTTTTAGATGCACCTTAGTTAGATGTATCTAAAAAGTAAAAAAAATGTGAAAAAATATTTTAAAAAATTAATAAATACATAAAAATACAAAAAACATACTGAATTCTTGTATTTTTTTTTTATTTTTGGTATTTAGTAAATTTTTAAAAGATTTTTCTTACAATTTTTTTACTTTTTAGGTGTATTTATGTTAGGTGTCTCTAAAAAGCAAAAAAAAAAAATAATAAAAACAAAAAAACATGAAAAATAAGAACGTAAAATTTTCTGAAAAGTATTTTTTGAAAAATAAAAACAAGCAATAATTTTTAAAAATACAACTTTATGTTAAAAGAATGTGTTTTTTTAAAGCATGTTTTCATGAAAATATTGAAAGAAAAATTCTCCTTTTTTTTAAGATTAAAATCTATATAACAATGGAAGGGTGAGTTTGAATTCAAGGATTGAAAATATATATATGTCAAAATTTGGACCTTTGGATTGTTTCAATTCAAGGGCTGAGATTAAGGGTTTTTGAATTTGTCTTATGTGGCAAGAAATTGTGTGAGAGATACATTTATCCAACGGCTTAGATCAACCCTAATCAAAATCTAAGGGCCAAAGCTGATGAGTACCAAGCAGATCAATCCTATATCTCTTACAGGCGTCCTCCTCTGTCTCTTTCATCCTCATTTCAAATTTTATTCTCCTTCTCTCTGGTTTTGTTTCAATCTCTCTCTCTTTCTCTCTCTCTCTCTCTCTCTTCTAGCCACTCTCTTCTTGGTTTTACCCATGGGTACCAAACAGATCAAGAAGATCAATCCTGTGTTTCAAGACAGATCAAGAAGATCAATCCAGATCAATCATTTGTTTCAAGACAGATCAAGAAGATTAATCTTTGTCTCTTCTAGCCACTCTCTTCTTGGTTTCGAGTGCAAGGTAGATCGGTCGAGAAAGAGATTGGTATCCTCTTCAAATTTTTCCTCATTTTTCTAGGCATATCTAGGGTTTCTCTGTTCAATTTTTTTTTTTTTTTTTTTTTTTATGTGTCTCTTTGTATACATTCACTATGTTCTGTAAAATGCCCCACATAGGTCTCGAAAATGCCTCAAAATTTTTATTCGGGTGTGATTGTATTTCTTTTTATGTGATTTGTTTCACATTTATATTGCCTCAATTAAATTCTGTCTCTTTACCCCTCTATATTCGGTAAAATGCCTCAATTATTTCATTCAAAACGGAGTATTTCATTCAAAATAGTGCAGTAACGTGTTTATATAATTCTGTCTCTTTACCCCTCTAAACCTTTGTTCTACAATCGGTAAAATGCCTCAATTATTTCATTCAAAAGCAGTATTTCATTCAAAATAGTGCAAGAACTTTGTTTATATAATTACGTCTCTTTACCCTCTAACCTATGGAGAACCTGTTTATGGTTTATTTCATTCAAAATAGTGCAATAACCTTGTTCATTCAAAATAGTGCAAGATAACTGTTTATTGTTTCCACATTCCATGTGGTTTAATATTTAGTCTATGGTGTGATTACTTAGTTCTTTTTTTTTCTGAATCTTCTTTGTCTTTTCTGTTTTTTAATCTTGCAGTTTATTTTTTACGCTGCTACAAAGTTCTGTGTTAATATTGCAGAAATAGTTCAAGAGCTTAGCCCATATCTTTGATTGAATAAATGAGCATGATGATGGAACATTGATGATGAAAGTTAGTTGCAGAAATTGTTGCTCATGGGCTTATCCTTGCTCAAGATGCTTTTGGGTAATTAGTTCAAGAGCTTTTGGGTAATTGTTATGCAATATATATGCATGTGTGGGGGTGTAATCTGATACAAAAATCTTAACTACATGTTTGGATCATGGATTTGGGAAGAAAAAGGGAAATGGAGAAAAAGAATAATTATATTTCATTCACGTTTCCCTCAACTTTTCCGTTTTCCTTTCTAAATTCTTAACCAAGTCTAGGATCCAAACACAACCTAAAAGTGATAGGATAATCTGTATAGCAATATATTTAAGGTACAAGTATTTTTGCTGTCCATTGATCCAATCAAGATGTACATCTTTACTGAGGTCAAGGAGATGAATATGTTAGTTGATTTTATAGTAAAATTTCACACCACCCTATCAAATCAGGTCAAGTAAATGTAGTGTATGGTGGTAAGGTTTAGCAAAAATAGAGGATTACAAGTATTTTTGTTATATAGATTTATTGTTTTGTGGATATTTGTAGATATTTGATGGCATATTTCGGTGCTATGCGGTTGTGATTGCAATGTTCGTGGTCATTGCCGAGACAGAATGGGGATTCATCATCAAGTTGGATTTTAATTTCCAATTTTGGATTTTAATTTGTTCTACGAAATTTGAATGTCCATATAATACAAAATGTTAGAGATTCGAGTGTTGAAGCATTTATGTATCTGGATTCTGGATCAATTTCAGATTTCACTTTCTTCATACTATCCTTCACAAGGTGATCTTGGTTGGTTACATGAGATTATAGTGGAAATTTTACAAATTTCATAAAACCTATTCACTTGCTATCTATGTTGACTCATATAATCGATAATTTTACATGAAACATATCGTCATAGCTTACGCTGTAGTTATTGGTTTTGCATGCCAAGTTTTGGGTAAAACCTTAGCTTGGAAACCCTTTGGTTTATCACAAAGCTCACATTATCTTGGATTGATTTCAATCAATTATTTGCAAGTGTTGTAGTATTGGGCTGCTAGGGTTATGCTGCAGATCTATAATGGCTCACATTTTTTGTGTGTTCCTGTTATGTGGCCCCTGTTTATGAAGATTCTGCATCAACTTATGGCCCCTGTCTGTAATGGCATTTTGTAGTTTAACAGGAACACACAGGAACACACAAACTGCCATAACTTATGGCCATTATAGACATTATAGATTCTGCATCAACATAACAGGAACACACAAACTGCCATAACAGGAATGTTACAAAATGCCATGTTGAGTTTGCTTTGAAATCCTTGACTTGGGTTCATTTCTGTTTATTCATATCATCTGTGCAAGGTAAGATTTCTGTCTCTATTCCCCTTCTCTCTCTGTTCCCCTTCGTTGTCTTCTCTTGCCATTTTGCCTAAAAATATCATAATAGATCAGGACCATTAAAATGTCATTGATTGAAAAAATATCATTGATTGAGGGGCAAAAAATCTGCTGATCAACATTTGGTGAACTCTTAGGATACCTAAAGCTATTTGAATTGGGCCTCGAGGGTATGCAAAAACTTAGCATGCATCATATACCCTTCTATTAGTTGATAATATTTGAGTCCATTGACAGACTTTATTATGGTCTTTTTCCTTCATGTATGGTTTGTTTTGGTTGTGAATGTTCAAACATATGAACTTGGACTGCAGATTGTGTGCAGGAAATTGATGCCCAGAGGGTGCTCGGATATGCTCTTTTCAAAGATGGGAGAAATACTAGATTGTCTTATCCCTTGGAAAAGTTTCATTCGGATGTGGTGAGAAGCTTCCACAATGGGCGGTTCATACAGAGGATGAGAGAAAAAGCTGCTACCCTTCCAAAGTATACTTTCTTGCCCATCGTTGCCTATTTCGTTATTTATTTGATTGGTTATTTAATTGATTTTGAACTATGTGAGTTGCCTTATTATAAAATCAGCTAGATGAAACCCAAGAAATTTTTAGTTAGGTTTTAAATTTTGATCCTTCAATACTTTTACCATATTGGGAGTCTGAACTTGACTTTGTTTTGAAATGATGTATTGTGGAAATTGACATTTTTATAACTAATCTGCTTCATAAGTACTGAAGAATTGTAGTGTGTACATCTTTTAGGGAGCATTGCCACCTATACAAAAAACCCATACATCCTCCACAAATTTGATTTGTCTATATGGTTGTGAAGATCATCATTGAGTGTATGAACTGGTTGTTTATCTTTGCTCTTTATCTCTGCAATAAATCTGATTTTGTTTCATTATCAATTTGGTTTAATTAGGTTGAATGAGACACGTGCTTGCTTTGTTAAGGACCTGAATTTATGATGATAAAATAATTGTTTCTTTTTCTTTCTTTTTTTCCTGTTATTATGCTTTTTTTTTTGGGTCCTGTTTATCTATTTATTTTTTTGCAAAAACCTTGGAACTCCAATCTTATTTCTGCTATTTGTTGCAGGATGGACGACGAGTTCATGTAATCGAAAGAGATTTGACAGAGTCACGTAATTGTTGGTGAACTCTTACGACCAGAGGATACCTAAAGCTAATTGAATTGGGCCTCGAGGGTATGCAAAAACTTAGCATGCATCATATACCCTTCTATTAGTTGATAATATTTGAGTTCATTGACAGACTTTATTATGGTCTTTTTCCTTCATGTATGGTTTGTTTTGGTTGTGAATGCTCAAACATATGAACTTGGACTGCAGATTGTGTGCTGGAAATTGATGCCCAGAGGGTGCTCGGATATACTCTTTTCAAAGATGGGAGAAATACTAGATTGTCTTATCCCTTGGAAAAGTTTCATTCGGATGTGGCTGGGAGAAGCTTCCACAATGGGCAGTTCATAAAGAGGATGAGAGAAAAAGCTGCTACCCTTCCAAAGTGTACTTTCTTGCCCATCGTTGCCTATTTCGTTATTTATTTGATTGGTTATTTAATTGATTTTGAACTATGTGAGTTGCCTTATTATAAAATCAGCTAGATGAAACCCAAGAAATTTTTAGTTAGGTTTTAAATTTTGATCCTTCAATACTGTTGCCATATTGGGAGTCTGAACTTGACTTTCTTTTGAAATGGTGTATTGTGGAACTTGACTTTTCTTAATGTTGACATTGATACATGTTTAGGAATGTAGGATTAGGTGTAATCTGGGTTACGCCATGGACTATGAGATTTGTCAAGTCATCAAAAAATAAGAATTTTTTTACCAAATTTGTCATGGTCATTAGTTTAGGCATGGACTACTAGATTTGTTCCTGTATGTGGGAGAGTTTTTATTTTTCCTGCATGTGGATAAGTGGATGTTGACCCAAGGGCACAACAAGATGGATGATTTGATGCTCATGGATTTTCTTTGTTATGTTTATTTTTTATTTGTACATTTTGTCTTAGTTAAATCTAAATCACATTTCATTTTTCTATTTCAACGAATTTTTTTATAGAATTCATTAGTTAATTTTTTAAATTAATTGATGGGACTTAAGGCTTGGTTTGGTTTGGTTTGGTTTGGTAATTGATTTTTAAATTCATGAGTTAATTGGTTTGAATTTGTATTATCATACTGTTCAAGCTTTAATTAATCTCATTAGCAAAAGTCTTTGTATTTTCTTAGAATTCTCTGATTGGTTGTTGAGAGTTTCATTGTTCTAGGTTAGTTTAACTGGATATCTTTATGTATTCAGATTCAAATTATTATTTACTAAATTTGATAGGTTAGGTTTCACTATGTAAAACCTGTGTAAACTTCTCTCTTACATTCATGTTTAGAAACTTTGCTCAATGCTATTTTTCATGTGTGTTTCAGCCAATGATGGGGTCAAAATTATGCTTACCACTAATTTATTTAGAGCTATCAGAGAAGTACATGAATTTTGTGCTGAAAGAAAGGGATTAATTACAAAATAAATTAAAAGAAGATTATTTGTTGCTATGACAATGTTCAAACCAAACCAAGCCAAACCAAATTCAACCAAGCCTTTAGTCCCATTGCTATGACAATGTCATTGCAAAAAATTGCAATTATCACTCTTAAACATGGGTGTGTTGAGTTTTTTTGGTATTGTTCAAATTGAAACCACAAAATCATCTGATTCAATAATATTATATTAAATATTCATGCATTTGTTATTATTCTTCAAATTATTTTTATTACTGCAATGAGTTCATTTTGTTGTCAAATTAAAGTTGCTTTTAAAGAATCATTTTGTTGATTTTTCATATGTATTTTAATGCAATTTCTCATAGCTAATGGTTTTTTAAAGTGAATTTAAGCAAGTGATTTTGTTGCTGGTGGTCGATCTCAGATAGAAACGCGTTAGTTACGTTGCTTCTCTTTCTGTGTATAGTTGGTTGGCTCTCATTTTAAACTGGATGATTAATTTTTTTTTTTTAGTTGGATAGGATGATTACTCTTTTGTACCAAAATATTCGTTCACCTTTTCTTGAAGGTATTGAAATTTGATAAAGTGAAAAGGTTACCAGTTATGATGCTAATTCAGTAATATCCTTTTATTGAATGTTTCCTATACGTGTGTCATTTTAACGTGGATTGAATTCTAAAATTTGTTGTTTGGACTTGAATTTTAGCAAAGATTTTTAGATTCTATTCTTTGTTTATGTTACATTGTAAGATAAAATTCATTATTTGAACTATAATTTTGAAGTTTGTATTTGAAATTCATGAATGTTTTTGTCAGTTTACTGTGTAGAAACAATTTCAACTTTTTATTTGTAAAATATTAAGTTGGAGTGAAGTATTAAGTATCATTACAATTGAATTTCGTAGCACGTGTGGTACCAAAAAAATTATTAACCGTGCCTTCAAGCACGGATTATCCCTAGTATATATATATATTTGACGGCACAGTGAGATGGGGATGTGGTTACGGTGGGATTTGGGGTCCCACTATTGGGTAGTCCCTGCTATGGGCATTGTAGTTATTATTGTACGGTCAAATTAACTTATTAATAGTTTATATTTTAATGATTCAAATTATTTATATTTTAAAATATATTGAGTAGAACATATTTAAAAATCGAATATCGTTAACTATTTCATCTATTCACATTTATATCTACATAAATAAATGATAATTGTAATTAAAGTATTAAAATAAATATAAATGTGAGTAGATGAAAAGGTTAATGATATCTGATCAATTTAATTTTTTACAAATATATTCTATTCAATATATTCTAAAATATGAACGATTGAAATTATCAAAATAAACTCGTTTAACTATGCAACAATGATCAGCACAACAATCACACCAAATCGGATTATGATAAACCCAATTTGTCAAACAAAGGGTAATATATTAAATGATAAAAATAGATATATTTTAATACAACAAAATTGTTTTGAAAAAATAATTGCACTGAATCCTTCCCTGTAGCACTCCCTCCAACAATATATATATATAATGACAATAATTATTACAATAAATAGTTAATCATTGTAGATTTGCGACATTAGATATGAATAAAAATAAAAATTAAAAAAGAATAAAAGGGTAACTTTTTAAAAAACTTACTGGAGACCTAAACAAATACTTTCATGACTTTTAAATTTTTGAGTGTTTTTATAGTTTATTAATTTTTTAAAGCTCATTTCTAATTATATGCTTCTAGAAAGGTTTTAATTATAGAGGTGGATAAATTTTAAGCCAAGCTATGTTCAAACTAGATTGATTCGACATTAAAGTCAATTTAAACGTTCTTTGCTACAGTAAAAAAATACAACAAAATTGTTTTGAAAAAATAATTGCACTGAATCCTTCCCTATAGCACTCCCTCCAACAATATATATATATATATATAATGACAATAATTATTACAATAAAGTTGTTTAAAAAAAAAAAAAAAGACTTTTTTTTTTTTTTTTTACGAAAGAAGAAAGAAAAAGAGGAGATGATGAAAAAAAAAAAAAAAAAAATAAAAAAATGATTATATATAGGTATGCCCAAACCTAGCCTAAATATTTAATCATTGTAGATCTGCGACATTAGATATAAATAAAAATGTAAAATATGATTGATTTAACATATACATACTATTTTATTGTGTTGATCAGCATAGCATAGGATGATAACCAACTAGTAAATTAATCATACGGCAAATTTCTTTCTCCTTGTTAAGTAAATAATTAAATATTAAACTATGGAGGGTTTGGTGTCCAGCCAAAAAAATAAATAAACAAAACACTGTGGGTGTTTGGAAAATTACTATTTTAGTAGGTTAGTTTAGTTTTTAGCTATTTTAATAGGTTAAAATTTTTATGTTTGGAAAGATAATTGGATTTTTTTGTAGTTGAATGTGATGTTTGTGAGAAAAAAAATAAAATAATTATGGATTTGATATGACATTTTGTCTTATTAACTATTTTAACCTATTCTATTTTATTTTTTTGTAAATTTTAATTAAAAACAAAAACTAAAATCCAACTTGCCAAACACCCCCAATGGAGGGTTTGCTTTTCTCAAGTCATTAAGGTTTCTCAAAACATGGGCTATTTGAACTCTATAAATCTTTTTGTTAAATCCCACCCGATGTTCTATTCCAAGTCATTTGTAATTGACAAAAGTGACCAAGCTATGAAATTTGTCCAAACCTTCCACCCTATAAATAAAAAAGAAGAAGAAGCTATTGCCAAGCAATACTGGGTAATTCATTCTTCTTCTCTCCCTCTTTGCTTTTCAATATAGATTCTTTAATTTCTTCTTCAATACTAACTCATCTCTGTGTTTTCTTGTTCAGACAAATTGATATTAATCCAATAATGGCTTCCTATGCAAGTGCAAACATGGGAAGGAGCTTCTCTGGAGGGATCAATGTTGCCTTCATCAGCTCGGAAAGCTACTTCTTGCAACAGCAGCTTGCACCGCCCATTCCTCGCTGCCACGCCATTTTCATCTTTCTTGTTCCTCTGCTCCTCAAATTTCTCCAATTGCAGCGTCAAGGACAGGTTGCTTCTCAATTTGAAACCCATCCCAAGACCATGTTTGTTGCCATCGCTACTTTGATTGTGTATTTCTTCGCATACGATGCTGAATTGAGATCTTCTTCACCTGAAGATTATTGTCTTGTTGTTATTAGCCGAGTCAAGGAGGTCTCTGGTTTGCTTTGCTTATTGTCTTTTGCATTGGTTCTGTTCCCCGACTCGGTCAGGGTGATTTTGTATTTGCTCTACATTCTGTTTTTAGCACCCAAGTTCCTCGACTGTAAACTTCAAATGCTGTGGAACTGGCTTCATCATAGAGTGATCAGTAGGTTTCTACGAGAAAGGTGTGAGAGGAGCTGAGATCAACAGGCGATTCTGGTTTGTGACACCTGTCTTTGCAAACGGGCAATACCTGCTTCCACTGTACCAGTAAGAAATGGCCGATGTTTTTGGATCGAATAAGTCCATGAATATGGAAACCGAAAATAAAATATATATATATATATAGACGGATAAGATTTTTCAGAAGTGGTCTCGAGCAGCAAATTCTACAAAATACTGTCCATTCGTGTGAATTCTGTCTTCATTTTTGTGTCTGTTTAATGTGGTGTGCTAAGCTATCTATTAGTCTATAGCGTCAAAATTTGTGCCAACTCATACAAGCCTTGTTTAGAAGTCTTCTCTGTTTTTGTTATAAGAAATGTTAGAGATCAAGAAAATTTTGTCATGAAAATGATTATGAAAAATTTATGACTTTTAGATTACCTTGAGTGGTGTGTAGTGCTTTATTATAAGTGTAATTCAAAGGTCACAAATCTTTCATGACCATTTTCATGAAAGACTTTTCATGATACCTAGCATTGCTAGTTTGTTATCCCCTACTTTTGTTCTTAGCTTATGGGTTGCAAAGTTTAATGGCTTGATGGAGCATGTGTATTGAAGTGAGTTTGCTGTAATAAATAACAGTTTATCAATTATTTAACGTTGCAGTTATATTTTATTTATGATGGCTATAAATCAGATGATTTTAGAGGTTCGAGGCTATTTTATTTTTGTACGTATAAAATGTGCTTTTCATTAATTGGTGGATATAATGCTAAGGGGTGAGCAGCAGATATATCGATCCGTCAAAACTGACCGAACCGAACCGATCCACTGCATTTTGGACGGATGCGTGATGACGAGCGGATGGTTACGGATTGATTTTCTTCAATCCGCCAATTTGGCAAACGGATGGCGGATTTGAGATTTTTTTGGCCGCAACCGAACCGCCAAACTGCCAAATCGCGAGCATCCCTAGTAATTTATAAGACTTTGTGTTTTCAATTTGTTTAAATATTATGTTTGTGTTTTCAATTGAAAAAGAGTTTAAATATTCTGTTGAAAAAAAGTTTTCAACTTGAATATATTTTTTGAATTGAAAAAAATAAACGTATTATTTATCTATATTTTTTGATTTTTAAATCTAACTCTAAAATAAAAAAAATAAAAAATATGATATATGCTGGTTGATTTTTGTTTTCAAAAACATATATAGATGTAACAATACAGAGACATACAATCTCTATTACTGTTCTGTTCATGGTTTTGGTGGTTTGAATTGTTATTATATTTTAAGAATCACATATTGTAATACTTTATGTGGATGAATCATACTGTGATTGTAATATGTAGATGAGGCATGCAGTGATCGTGATATTCTAAAATTTTAAACTTTCTTTCTTTAGATAAGGCATACAGTGATTGTAATACTTTTTAAAGTCATTGACTGTAATACTTTCTTTCTTTTTTTTTTTTTTTTTTTTTTTGATGAAGTGCACAAGTTGAATTATGTTGAAAATTTATAAAATTTTAAACCGCCAAACCGATTCGCATCCATCCGCCAAACCGCCAAACTGCTCAATCCACATCCGCCGGATTGGCGGATGGATGCGAATTGATTTTCTCCAATCCGTCAATCTAGCAGACGGATAGCGGATTGGACGTTCTGTGGCCGCAACTGACCCGCACCCACCCCTAGCTAAGGATACTAGTCCTAGAAGTTTTAATTTGAGTGCAAGTTGAGATTGTCGCATGATAACAAGAGCTTAGCCTAGATTTTTGTTTTTATATCTATAAATATATATAATATTTATATTTAATCTTTTAAATAAATTTTGTATAATTCTATTTCTACATATTTTTTTGCAGTAACAAAATTAAATAAAATCTAATTTTTTATTGGACAAAAAAATAGTTAGTTAGTTGGGATACAAAATTTAGCTTGATTTATTTGAAAATTTTCTAGAGGTAATTCTGTAAAAAAAAAAAATTAGAAATTAAAAATTAGAACCATATTCAAAAATTAAAATTTCAACTAAGATTTCTTTGTACCCAAAATCTGTCAGTTTATTCCCAATGCTTTCAATTACACAAAATAGACATGTTATTACGATTAAAAAAAACTAACTGAACTTATTTATTTTTTCATATTATTTTTTATCCATATTCAATTTGTGTCATGTAAAAAAATTTCATATTTTTTTTAGCTCTACAATTTCCCTCAGTTAGAAGTACTAATATATGGCAAAATTAAAAAAAAAAAAAAAAACCACAAATTAAATTTTCATGAAATTACACAATCTTAAAAATATTTAATTTGATTTAATTCCATTTCACCAATTTATAAAAATTATACCCTATTATATATTTTTATGAAATTGACTCTAAAATAATAAATAAAAAAATATTATCTTAAATAAATTGTGTGTAGCCACTTTCGAAGATGTTTCTCAAGGAGGACCACGTGGCATCATGTCATATAACTGGGAAAATGCAAATTTCCTACCATAATATTGAGAATATTAATGATAGAGAATTTTAATTTTAAAATTGTAAAGAGAACTTTAATGATATGACATTAGATATATGTTATAGTATTATCCGAACTAAAATTGTGTCAAAGCCACCACACTACCAGTGCAACCACTTCCACTACTATCATTGCTGCTACCACAATCACCATGTCATTATTAAAACAACATTATTTTTTTTTTCCGAAAAACACCTATAAAAAAAAATTCATAAAAAATGTGTTCATCCACTACAAATGAAGCATAATTACTTGAGATTTAGAAATTGTGATATGTATGTATATTTGTTAAAGGAGGAGGATTCCTCCAGTCCAAAATCTGGACGGGAGAATAATGTTTTTGCCTATGGGGTCTACAATTGTTCTATTTTGATAATTCAAACCATTTATTTTGTCGGACATGTCATGAATTTCATCTACAAAAAAAATTAAGTCGATCTGATAATAGTAATTTTTTCAATTTATTGCGTTTATCATAAAAAAAAAATGATTTATTTTTAAAAATACAATTGTTATCTATTTTTTTGGTGAAAAACATGATAAATTAACAAGTTATAATTATCAGATCGAATAAATTTTTGTGGGTAAAATACACAAAGTGTCAGATAAAATAAATAGTTCGAATCATCAAAATAAAACTAGTAATAGGCCCCACGACCCACATAACTTCCCCCAATCCAAATTTTTGACTGGAAGGGATCTCTCTCATTTGTTAAAAGCGTAGTACAATGTGGGCAAGAAATTGTGGGCGAGAATAAAGAGAGAGAGTTATGTATAGTTGATGGTCCGTTTTGATTTGTGATTTACTTTTTGTGTTAATTATCAATTAATCTCAGTAAGTGGAATTTATCAATCAAATTCTTTCATCTTCTCTTCTCTTATTTTCTCTCTCTTTCTCTTTCACTTTTATCTCTCTGTTTCTCTCTATCATTTTTTCAAAAGTTTCACTCCATTATTATTTACCACCACCGTTACTGTTGTCATCCATCCACCACTGCTACCGTTGCTATCTACCCACCACCACCATACGTCATTGTTGTCCGCCCACTATCTCCACCTCCATCTCTATTGTCTCATATCCACCACTATTGTCACAGTTTTATATTCTACCATCGTCGTTCTACACTTTATCGTTATAGATCTATACTCCATCGTCATCGATCTACACAACCACCACATCACCACCGTCTCCTTTGTTTTAGATTTAGATTTATTTTTTAGTGAGAAATTTATTAGTCTCGTTATGTATATCGAAAAGGATGTTGGATTCTTGTGAGTAAGTATATATGAATAAGGATAGTGGATATTAATAAATAAATTTACAGTTATAAATTTACCAGTTAGGATTTGTAAGTAAATAAGTCTTGTTAATAAGACCGGCCGATAAGTATCCCTTACTTTTTTTTTTCCATTATAACAACTATTAGGCAAGACAAATATTTGGAGAAAATATAGTATTCTTATGGGCCTTTTGAAGATTAAAATTGTGCGATAAGGTTATTCATGCCAACTAAATTGTGTGATAAGATTATTTAGATGTAGTAATATAAATAAATACAAAATATATCGCAAGTGTGGGGACATATTTTGTGAATGACAGCACGTGGCCAAGGTGATGCCAAAGTGTCAGCCGAAGTGCCACGTGGCTTGGTCATGATGCCAAGGTGATCTTGGCTAGGCCGAGGTTATCTGTGGAGATACCAAAATCTGATATAAGCACATAAGGGGCAGGAGTCCTAGAATAGGGGAGGATCTCAGTCTGGATAACAATAAAGCTCTTAGGGAGTTTATCCCTATCTAGCTGAGATTCCAAGATAAGCATTGAACTTGAGTCCATTGAAGTGAGGCTTCTACGGGGATCAGGTCAGTGTTGGCTATAAAAGCAGGGCACCCCCGTAGGTCTCAGGTATGTATGATATACTGTGAGCAGTAAGTTCTTTCTTGTGAGTTTAAGCACAATTTGGTATCTTTGAGAGATATTTGATTACTGACTTGATCATTGAAGTGCTGTCGAGTCGACAAACCACCGTCGGATTCTTATCTTTATGTGACAGGTTGTTTGGACTTAATCTATTTTGTCGGTGCTCTCCAGCTGAGTTCCCGTTCGGTTGTGTGGTCAGAAATCAACACCCACAATTTGGCGCCGTCTGTGGGAAATTAAGGAGAATGGATGGCCAACGACGGGTAGAAAGAAAAGATGGGAGATAACATCCACACTGAGAGCAGTGAACATACAGACCCTAATGCAGGAGTGGAAAACCGTGATGAAGGAACACAAGATCTGAATCTTGCGCAGAAGGACTTCGACAAGGAAGGTAACGCCCCGAAGAAAGCAAGCTGAGATGAGTATTACAATGAGAGCGACCTCCAGGTATGGAAGGATAGATGCCTGAGGAGGGATGGCGAGATGAAGGGAATGGCTAACAAGTTGGCAGATCTACAATTGGTTGTCAACTTCATGATGCAGAACAACGTCATGCAACCACCGTTTCCATTGCAAGACACGTCGATTCCAGGGGCCAAGGCTGATGCCTAAAAAGAGGGGCAGAAAACAATCCCAACAGTCCTGCAGCATGGCAAGGAAAATGAGCCCTCACATCGGCCTTCACGGGATGTCCGGCAAGGAGAGTCGCTCACAGAAGACACCTTGTACCAGGGGAACATAAGTTAAAGAACCTCGGAATATCCAGGGGAAGGGCCTATGTTTTGACACGGTGGATGAAGAGAAGTCTAAGAGGACACATAACGACACCAGGAGTAGCACACCAAAAAGACTGAAATTTGTTGACAGCCGAGCTCCTGATCAAACTAAAGAGGATTTGAGGGACTACCTCCAAAGGAAGCGGCAGAATGTCGAGGTCACATCTCCCGTCAAGCCGAGAACGCCGTTTTCAGTGGAGTTAGATAGGTGTAAGCCCCCAAAAAGGTTCCATATGCCGAGATTCCAAATTTATGACTGTCCGAACTTTTATGTCGGCTTATATCTGAATTCAATAGCTTTCTATACCGGGAACGAACAGTTGCTGTGCAAGGTGTTCCCCTCATCCTTTGGGAAAATCACATGAGATTGGCTTCACAAGTTGCCGAAAGGAACTGTGAAGAGTTAGGAAGGCCTGGCCGAGATGTTTGTGGTCAGGTTTCTTACAAACAAGTTGCAGCCACTAAGGGTAGACTCTCTGATGACTCTAAAAATTGGCGAGGATGAAAGCCTCAGGGCTTATGCTAAAAGGTATTATCAGATGTTCAATAGAATATAGGGATGCAACCAGGAATTGGTGGTTGTGTCATTTAAAAATGGCCTGGAGGATGAACGCTCGCTTCGAAAGTCGCTGGAAAAAACTCTACAAAGAGTATGGAGGAGCTCATGGCACGGATCGAGAAATATGCCAGAGCAGAAGAGGATATGCCAGGAACGAAGGCTCCGAAGCAGGAGAAGAGAAACGACTCATCAAAGCGAAGCTGAGGTAACATAGGTTTTAATAGGCATGAAACAGGGCTGAGGACTCCATAAGCAGTCACCAATGTGTTACGGTTCCCTGTTTATAAAGTTCTAGAAAACATCAGGAACCAACCACACTATAGAGTGTCGGAGAAGATTCCTTGTAAGTTCATGGGAAGGAGCCTTGGGAAGCACTGCGCTTACCACAATGAGGATGGACACCTGACTTAGGGGTGAAGAGCCCTGAAGACGCACTTGGAAAACCTAGTCAGACAGGGTCACTTGAGGGACCTAGTAGATGAGGCTAGAACGAGGGAAGAGCATGCAAGGCTTCCCCTGGCACTAGCGGTACCACCACCGCTACAACCACAACAAGCAGAACCTCAGGTGATCAATGTGATTCATTTGAAGGTTAATGAGAATAATATGTGAGGAGAGACACAAAAGGTGAGACACTTTCAACATGTGTATCAGGTCCAGCAAAAGAGGCCTAGGACAAACAAGTACCAGGGATCGATGGTGTACTTTACTAAGGCAGACCTAGACATGGTGCAACATCCACACAACGATGCTCTGGTAATGACCCTCAAGGTTGGATAATACCAGTTAAGATGCATTTTGATCAACTAAGGTAGCTCTTGTGACATCATGTATGTCAGATGTTACAAGGAGCTTGGCCTTCATCGAGATGATTTGGAGCAGTCTAACAGCCTAATGGTCGGGTACAATAAAACGCCAACATGGTCTCCGGGAGCAATAAATTTGGAGGTGCGGGCAAGCACCAGGAATGTTAGCATAGAATTTACGATAATCGATACCCTCTCCCTTTACAATGCTATGTTGGGAAGACCATGGTTGCACGCAATGAGGGTTGTTCCCTCAATGCTACACTAGTTATTACGATTTCCAATTGAACAGGGGATTGAGGAAGTCAGAGGGGATCAAGGGCAAGCAAAGAATTGCTCCATGGATGCAATGAAATCCAACTGCAATGTGCGAGAGGTAGAAAAAGTGGAAATCGAGGACGAGGACATGGAAGTCCTAGATGATGTTGGCAAAGAACCGGCCGAGAAGAGCGAGGAAGTTTTGAAGAAAATTCTGGTCCAGGAAGGGGATGAAGAGTGCTTCTTCCTTCTTAGCTTAGGCTTGGCCGATAAGGAAGAAAGGGAGTTAGAGACTTCTTACGGGCCAACATAGAAGTATTTGCCTGGACACCATATGAGATGCCAGGCATTGACCCTGAGGTCACATGCCATATGCTCAATGTAGACAGGTTAGCTAAACCTGTCTTCTAACGAGCAAGGAGGCCAACATTAATGCATGTTGATGTAGTTGAGGAGGAAGTGAACAAAGTAATGGAAGCCAAAGCCATTCGTGAGGTGAATTACCCTACTTGGCTATCCAACACAGTGGTTGTGAAAAAGAAGAACGACAAGTGGAGGGTTTGTGTTGACTTCACCAGTCTGAATAAGGCTTGCCCCAAGGACAGTTTCACACTGCCCAAGATTGATCGGCTGGTGGATGCTACTTCAGGGCATAAGAGGATGAGCTTCCTAGATGCTTACAGGGGATACCACTAGATAGCAATGTATCCCCCTGATGAGGAGAAGATTGCATTTATCACCCCAAAAAGGCTGTACTGCTACAAAGTGATGCCTTTCGGGTTAAAAAATGTAGGAGCAACCTACCAGAGGGTGACCAAGATGTTCAGACATCTGATTGGCAAAACAGTAGAAGTGTACATTGATGGCATGGTCGTGAAGACAAAAGAACCTGGGAATCACTTGGCCGACTTGAAGGCAGTTTTTAATAACTTGAGAACATATCGGCTCCGATTCAATGCTTCGAAATGCACATTTGGAGTCGAGTCAGGTAAGTTCCTGGGATACTTGGTTACCGGCGGCGATAAAGCAAGCTTAGGGGTGGTTTAGAATGATCTAAATAAGTGCACTTTTTGACTTTTTGTGAAATATGGGTTGGGTATGGGTTGAGTTTGAAGTGATATGGTGGAGAGGTGATGTGACTTAAATAAGATGATGTGATTTAAATAAGATAGTGACTTTTTAACTTTTTGTCTTTTTTTAAAGTACCCAAACAAGGCCTTAGATCAAATCAAGACCATTCTTGACTTAAAGAGCCCGACGTCAGCCAAGTAGGTCCAGATTTTGACCGGCAAGGCGGCTGCCCTGAACAGATTTATCAGCTGAAGTTCTGATAAATGTAAACCATTTTTTAGTTTGTTAAAGAAGGCCACATATTTTTTATGGACGGAAGAATGCGAAATCGCCTTGGCTGACTTGAAAAAGTGCCTAACAACAACTCCAGTTCTGTCAAATCCAACACCTGGAAAAGAATTGTTCCTATACTTAGCAATTTTAGAGCACGTAGTGAGTGCAGTGGTAATCAGAGAAGAGAAGGGAGAACAAAGGGCAGTACACTATGTGAGTAAAACCCTAGCAAGAGCAGAGACCAGGTATTTACCCTTGGAGAAATTGACACTAGCCCTGGTGATGACTTCGAAAAAACTGAATCACTACTTCCAAGCCCACAAGATTGTGGTACTGACTGAGCATCCTTTGAAGTCCTTGTTGTAGCAAGGAGATCTAACAAGCAGGGTAGCCAGATGGGCAGTAATGTTGGGCCAATATAACTTGGAGTTTAGGCCCAGAACAGCAATTAAGGGCCAGGTTTTGGCCAACTTCGTGGCCGAGTTCACCCCTTATGCCATCCTGCGTTGGACTCTAGTGAGCCGCGGCTTGGGATGCCCAGAGGAATAGGAAGAAACCCAACTAAGGCCTAGGAACCCCACTTTAAAAAAGCAGAAGAAAGAAGAGAAACCAAAGCCCTGCGACATCTACATCGGCTACTCCTTCCGCCTGTTTGTTGATAAAAGTTCAAACCGTCAAGGAGCGGAGGCAGGAGTAGTGTTAGTATCGCCAGATGAGCAAATGATAGAACAGTCTATTCATTTGGGATTCAAGGCCTCAAACAATGAAGTAGAGTATGAGGCACTAATTGCAAGGTTGAAGTTGCTAGTAACAATGGAGGCCAATGAGGTGGTAGTCTTCTGTGTCTCCCAACTTATTGTGAATCAGGCAACAAGTGAGTATGCAGCCCGAGATGAATGAATGATATCCTATGTTAAAGAAGTTGTTAGATTGCTTTCCTTGTTCCAAGATTGCCGGCTACAGCAAGTTAGCCAAGATGACAACAGTCATGCTGACGCCTTGGCCAACCTGGCTAGTGCAATAAAGTCGGATGAGCCAAGGACAATCATGATTGATTACTTGACAGGACCAAGTGTGGAACCTCTAATAACAAAATATAAGGCAATGATGGATGCAATAGTAATGTCCCTCAGGGATGGCAAGCTGCCAGACGATCGAAAAGAGGCACACAAGACCAGATTGAAGTCGGCGAGTTCAAATAATAGCAGATGGCCATCTCTACAGAGATCCTTCATGGACCCCTTTGGAGATGTATACATCCGCCTGAGTTGAGGACTTTTTGTATGAGATTCATGAAAGAGTCTGTGGAAGCCATGCTAGAGGTAGATCGCTTGCTCATAGGGCCATCACTTAGGGGTACTGGTGGCCTTACATACAGAAGAATGCTGAAGCCTATGTTAGAAAGTGCGAGAAGTGTCAAAGGTTTGCACCTTTAATACATCAACTAGCAATAGATTTGAACCCAGTATCCAGCCCTTGGCCATTTGCCCAGTGGGGCATGGATCTTGTTGGACAACTGCCCCAAGCAACTGGGCAAAGGAAGTTTCTACTGGTAGCAACTGACTACTTTACGAAGTGGGTAGAGGCTGAACCCCTTGCGAAGATTCTAGATATTAATGTGAAAAACTTCATATGGTAGAACATCATCACCAAGTTTGGGATCCCAAGGGCAATAATAGCAGATAATGGTACACAGTTTGACAGTAAGCTAATCAAAAACTTATGTGCAAGTACAAAATCAAGAATTACTACTCCACCTCAAGTTTCCCTTAGAGAAATGGTCATGCAGAAGCATCCAATACGACTATCTTAGATGGGATCAAGAAGAGGTTGGAAGCAGCAAATGGGAAGTGGGTGGAGGAGTTGTCTAATGTGCTTTGGGCATATCGGACTATGCCAAGAAGATCGACTGGGGAATCTCCTTTTGCCATGGCCTATGGCACAGAAGCAGTTATCTCACTGGAAGTCGGCATCCCTGGAATTAGAACCTAGGGAGTGGATAATGGAACCAACGAGGCATTCTTAGCCTGAGATCTGGATCTTTTGGAAGAAAGGAGGGAGAGAGTAGCAATACAGCTGGGGGCTTACCAGCAGCAGCTTGCTAGGGCTTATAAGAAGAAGGTCAACTTGGCCCAAACTGAGAGGGGCCTCATAGAATTATCTCGGTTGCCGGCAGTGGGGTATATTGGCTTGAAAACACTGATGGCAAGAAGTTACCAAGACCATGGAACACCAGCAATTTAAAATTTTTTTATTTTTATTTTTTGAGATTTATGTAATTAGCCGAAGTCTTAATAAAATACTAGTTTGATTTCGTTGAAATTGATGACAGTTGTGCGATAGGACTAACCAGTCCTATGATCATCTTTCTGAATGAAATATGACGAATAACTTAGACTTATTATATAACAGAGTTGAATTATACTTGCATATAATAGAGGTGAACTAAGTTGGCAATGTTTCTAAATGAAACATGACGAATAACTTAGACTTATTATATGGAAGAGTTGAATTATACTTGCATATAATAGAGTTGAACTAAGTTGGCGATGTTTCTGAACGAAACATGACTAATAACTTACTTATTATATGGCAGAGTTGAATTATACTTGCATATGATAGAGTTGAACTAAGTTGAATTAACTTAGACTTGCCATATTGGCAGAGTTGAACTTATACTTGCTTAATGTGTTGGCAGAATAAAACTAAGTTCTCTTTAGTTAGATTAATAGAGAAACCAAGGTCGAACACCTCGGTTAGTCTTTGTTTGAATCTGATTTCGGCGAAAGGCCATAAACGCATAATGTGAACTTAAGTAGAACTTAGGTTCACATTAGGGGGTAGGGGAGCAGGAATGATAAATAAACTTGAGAGCATGGCACTTGTTGAAATATTTAGAAAAATGTACAAGTTAGAAAGGGCTTAACACTTGTTGAAATTTCAGAATAATTTACAAGTTAAAGTTAGCCAAGGTAATGAAGAAAGAAGTATTCGAGGTACATAATACCCGAGATGACCAACCAGGTTATCAAGCTTGGTAAGGTTGGAAGGGTGAAGTCTTGATAAAAGACAACAAGTGAAAGTAAAGAAGTAATACTTGACTGAATAAGTTTTAAGAAATAGCACTTGTAAGAATATTTCGAAATATTTTTAAGTGTTGGCCGAGGTATTCCAATTGTTGGCTGAGACAAACAGTCAAGGTTTATATCTAAGGTACTCTAACCCAAAGTGATTACACAGTTAAGGTGTACCTAAAAGAAATGCAAAAATATTCTAAGTATGGAAGCATGAAAGGCATGAAAGAAAACAGTAAGCATAAATGAAGAGAAACATCCAAACACTTAGAAAGAAAGGAAGACATGCATTCACTCATAGAAAACTTGTTCAAATGTCAGACAAAAAGGCACTTCGACTTGGCATAAAAGATTACCTGTTCAGTTACAAAAAATGGCACTTCGGCCTAACAAAAGCGAAATGAACAAAAAGTACAAGCAAAAGAAGAAGATCCTAAGCATTGGCATCAGTGACGGATTGTTCAACCTCAACTGTTGGTGTTGTGTCGGACTCAGTTGGCAGAGTTCCTTCCTTCTTAGCCACTATCTCAGCATCAATTTCAAAAAAGGTCTGGTCTAGACTCTTCTCGGCTAATGCAATCTCGGCCTCTGGTGTGATCTTTTTAGCAGTAGTACTTTGGGGGACCTCATCCTCCGCTTCATTCTGAGTTAAGTACAAGACTTGCTCATTTAGAGTTGGGGACTTGGCCCCAGCAGTAGCAGCATCTTTAGACTTGTCATCCTTGACATCTTCTTCTGTCTCGACCTCGTCTTTAGAATGGCTTCGAGTTCGGGGGAATGGAAGAACAAGTCGGCTGGCGTCATAGAGAGGCGAATCCTTAGGAACGACTAACTCCTTCAGCACTGCCATCCATCCAAAGGTGTAACCCTTGTTGCATGCCTAGTTGACTTGTTTTTTGTAGGCATCACGAACGTCGACCGCACCCTCGGCATAAACCTTTTCGTCGGCCGCTTTTATTTCCACCTCCTTGGTAGTGAGTGCAGACTGAAGTTTGCTTTGGGCCTCGGCATCTTTTTCTCGGCCTCTTTTAATTTGACCTTAGCTACCGCAGTAACGTGTTTAGCTGCTTCAGCACGGTCTTCGACCTTGTTTTGTGCAGCCTGAGTAGCCTTGGCTTGGTCCAACAGACTTCGGATGCGAACCTCGGCCTGGTTAAGCGAAGAGAGGAGCTTGGCATCCTCCGTAGTCTTCTTGGTTAACTCTTTCTTGAATTCCTCAATCTTGACCGCCAAAGAATGACCTTGCTAGATGGCCTGCAAAAAATGAAACAGATTAGTAAAATTTGGCTAAGTGTTGGAAAAATTTAAAAGATAAAGTAAAGATACTTACCAGGATGCAATGCTGCATCATTAGCGCATAGTTTTTATACTCCGTCAGCTCGGCCATGGGGTTGAGGTCGGCCGGTAGGAGAATAGCATAAGAGATGGCGACACCAACTTCCATAGAGTCACGGGCACTATTGCCGGCCAGTAAAGGTCAGTCTTCAACCCTGACTGCTAGAACCCAGGGCTCATCAGTAGGGAAAGCACCAGGAGGAGTCAGACCTTCAGACCTCGGCCTTTTTTGAGGTTTGTCAGATGGCTCGACCAAGAGCCACTTCTAAGAACGGAAGCATATTTCTCGACCTCGGCCAGTTTGGAGATTGGCAATGTGTCTTCGGAGTCAATTTGGGTGATAGAGGTTTTTGCCTTAGCCCTCTTTACCCTCTTTGGTTTTGGTTTAGGTTGGGATTGAGATGGAGAGGACGATTAAACTGTAACAACTCTTGGAAAGTTGGCCAGGAGGTCTTCAACAATGGCTTTGCTACATCCCATGTCGTCAGATAAGGCGACAACAGTGACTGTGGAATCGAAATGAATTACTGGCAGGGCGATTGGAGGGTTTGCTGGATCGTGTGTCGATGATTCAAAATCTCAATGTTTGCGACTGTGAGTTCTACTGGCAGGTGCATTCGGAGGAGCTCGGCGTCGGCGCTGGCGTTGGCGTTGAGATAGAGGAATCAACTAGGGGGTAGAAGTAGATGCCTGGTCTGTTGGGTTAGAGGTGGAGGCCTAATTTGGCCTTGGAGATGAGGCTATTGGAGGAGTTGTGGTAGAAGATGGAGTTTGGCTTCTTTTGGGGACGTCGGGCAACGGACTGCGGTAAGTAGAGATGTTGAGAAGAAGAGGAGCTGTGGGTGCCTCGATTGGTAAGCTGAGAAGGCGAACCAAGTCTTTGCTCGGCATGTAGTACTGGCAAAATTTCTTTTTCGGCTGAGGAAGGGCTGCAAAAATAAAGAGAGAACTTTATAATAGAGTAACAAAAAGAATGATATAGTAATTTAAAGAAAGGATTTTGGGGGGACTAAGCCCTTACCCTGATCATCCCTAAATACTTCTCGGCACAAAGGGAAAAGGTAGAGCTTGCCCGAGACAATCAGGTAGTCGTCCCCTACACCCTTATTTGAGTCTGGGATATCGGCTATCAACTTGTATTGTGTAGATCTCGGCTTGAGGTAGCATATATAGCCGTTGTTTGTTTTAAGGCTACACATGGTGTAGCAGTATTGGATATCAGAAAAGGGTAATTCTAGCATTTTGTCGGTGTGCCAGAGCGATGATGCCATTAATAATCCTAAAAGAATTGATGGCTAGTTGCATGGGGTTAAGTTTGTAGAAGTGGAGAACTTCCCTAAATAAGATGTATAGAGGGAATCGAAGTCCACACTCTATAAACGCAACTATAAGGAAATGCATGGAGTTTCCATCAGGCATGATAAAGTCGTCCTTCCTAGCCAGCTTGATTTGAATGTCGGCTGGGGTGGAAAACTCTTGTCGGAAGTACTCTAATTTGGTCGGGGTGTCTACCCTCTACCTAAACATACCCATGATCTCGGCTCGGGGTGTATTGTGATGGATTTCAGAGAAAAGACACTGGTAAAGGTTTGAGAACCTCGGCTAGTGCCTAAATGGTACTAGAGTGAGGGTTTTGCTGCCTAGGGGAGATTTTGAGTTTCAATTTTCCTAAAATATGTAATTTCTAGCAAACCCCAAAACCTAAACTAGGTCGAAGCAAGGCTCAAAAGCAACATATCTGAAAATAATAAAGAACAAGAAGAAAGAAAGCATGATTTAGAAATCAAAATGGAGTAGAGAACGACAAATAAATTTGCACGCACAGAGCAAACAGAGTTCGTGAACATTGAATAAGTGTGTCCAGGACAATGTGCAAGAACTATAAGCAATATAAGCACTCTAGACCTCAGGGATAGATTGTGTCACGATCCACTCCCCGTACCCAAGGGTTACGCATCATGATGGCCAGTAATTGAAGTTACCTCCGGCCAATTCTTAAACAAATTACTAAACGCAAGCGGAAATAAAATATTGAAGTGAGGGTACCAAAATAATCATTGGAGCTTCTATTTTTATAACAAAATTTATTGACTAAAAAGGCCGATATTTACATATGAAAATTATAAATTATAAATACTATAAGAGTGCCATGTGTGTCTATTCCGCAGCCCCGCGTCTAAGACTCTCCAAAAGCTAGTTTTGAATTTCATTGTTTCTTGAAAATTAGTAAACAGCTATAAGCACATGGCAGAGTGAGAAATATTATACTAAGAGCATAAGGGCATAAAATTCACCATAGATAATTATTGGCTAAACAAAGCTCGATATTAAAGTACAGAGTATATAATACAGATATCATTTGACATATAATATAGAAATCATATAAACAAAAAAATCATAACCATGGTACAGAACGTAATAGAACAGATCTATGGACTCAAGAGGTGGCTCGCACGAACTCTAGAGGTGGCTCCCCACCATAGTGTAGCACTTAGCTCTGTACAACACTTTGCTCCACACTAGAAATCATAACCACGGTATAGAATAGAACATATGTATGGACTCAAGAGGTGGTTCGTATGAACTCTAGAGGTGGTTCGTACGAACTCTAGAGGTGGCCTCCCACAATAGTGTAGCACTTACTTTTGTACAACACTTTGCTCTATACTAGAATTCAGAGGGTTAGTGGATCCATGACAGACAGAGGGTCACAAAGTGACTAATCAGAGGGCCAATAGTAATTTAAGTCCCCCAAGGCATGGGACCTCTGTGGTGGTACTTATAAAATAATTACTCAAAGCACATTTTAATAAATAGTTATATCCATGGGTATTCCTTAATATATCAAATAAGGTTCATAAATAAATAACATAATTAAAAATACTAATATAATATATAAAACGTAAAATAAATTATGGCAATTCAAAACGTACATAAAATATATTATGGTAACTCAAGGTATAATATAATTCACCTTAAAATTAATACCTCACTCTTTCTTCTTTATTTTTAGTATTTCTTCCTCTTTCCTTGCTTCTATTTTTCCTTCCCCCGAATCCTGAGCAATTCCCTCCCTTTATATAGAATGGCAAGTGTGGGCACGAAGCCACATGGCTGCCCGCGCGTCTCGTCCTTAGCCATTAATTAATTCATGCTTATCATGATTTTTTTTATAAAAAAATTATTATATATAATCCATTACACTTTATCTCATATTTAATTTTTACGGAATATTTAATTAAATATTTAAGGTTTTTTTATTTATAATTAAATAATATTAATATAAAATTTAAGGGACATTTAAATTTTTGGATTGTTACAATCGTCTCTCATTTTAAAATTTCGTCCTTGAAATTTGTCGTGTAATCTATCCGCTGCGCACTCTGATAAATATATATATATAAAGAATAAATTTGATGATTAATTTCATATAAAATATTGCTAAATCATAACCACATTTTTTTTTTTATCAAGAATTCTAATTTGAACCTACGTGATCCGAATCAAACTTGCAGAGTCATCCACAAGAGTGTAATTTTCTTAAGGTTCAGTGTTTTAAATTATTTATCACAACATAAAATATAACTTTATTACTATTAGATTACTACCAAAAACAACTTACTGTTTATTCGTCAAAAAATTGTTTTGGGACCAAAATGAGAAACAATAAGTGATTTTAAAAACTTTTCATTGGTTTTGTGAAAGATTATAGATTTGAACCATTTCTAAAAAGTCAAAATGATTTTTTTTTTTCAAATGCTATGGAACATATAATATGATTTTTTTTTAATTTTTTTTATTTTTGTAATTGTATGCAATTATATATAAAGTAACAATAACTCATCTTAATTACAAAATTTAATGAAATACCATAATTATATTGTGGGGGCTGAATAATGGGAGATGTAAAGAGGCCGAATAATTAGACCTGGAGAGTCGAAATATATACATCGCATTCGGCCTCGTCTTACACATTTAAATCCTATGCTATTCGGCCAAATAGCTGGTTGAGTAAGGAGCCGAGTAGAAAGCGGTTTGCAACAAAAGGAGTCGAGTAAATAGTTATACGGTGAATTGAAAGTGGGCCCAGCCCCAAGGCCCAAGAAAGAAAAGATATAAATAGAAAAATATCAACCAGAAAGAGGTATGTGAGAATGAGTACACTTAACTTAAGATACAAGCAATCAAGAGAGTACATATGGACTTACCCGTCGGAGTGCTAATTCCAGCACCCCCGACTGGAGTGTTTATTCCTTTTCAGGTTGTTAGCTGAGGATCTCGAGCATCCCAGTGGATCAGAAGAGTATTTCCAAAATCACTTCCCCACATTTGGTGCCGTCTGTGGGAATACTCAAGCACATCCATGGCTGGTGCGACGGAAGATCCTCTCGTAGTCGCTGATGACCCTATGCCACAAGATGAAACCACTCCAAGCAACATGCTTGGACTAGAGAATATTACCGCAAGAAGGGTCCTGAACTTCGATTCACCCTCAACATCCGCTTATGAGACAATACATGCGATTATGGAGCAAGCAAAGAAAAATGAACAAAGGTTGGAAAACATGATGGCTGAGAACGAGCGCTTTCGACAGGATCTGGCTTTGGAAGTGGCAAAGTCTAAACAAGTTACACGCCCAGATCCGGGACGACCGCTGAGAGCGGATGGTTGAAGACCTCGAGCTCAAAGACAAGTCAGAGTTAGTGACAGCAACTCTGATTCATTATCCCCAGAGCCCAAAAAGAAGGGTCTACTCGAAATTACCAGTTCCTTTGAAGATAGTCCACATATAAGGCATAAGCGAAGAAGAAATAGTTCAGGCGAAGAAGACCAGCACAATCCCATTGTACGGCAGATTGCAAGGGCAGTGCTACCCAAAAAGTTCAAAGCACCGTCATTTACCTTGTACGACTGTAAATCAGACCCCACTGATCACATCCGCCATTACAAGCAAGCCATGACGCTCTATGCAGATGACGAGGCCCTCACGTGTCGAATATTTTCGAGCAGTTTGGGACCACTGGCTGTCAGGTGGTATTATAAACTAGAGCCAACTTCGATCAAGAGCTTCCACCAACTCCAAAAATCCTTCAGGGCAAGGTTCATCACAAACGAGGCCCAGCCGAAGCAAGCTGAATCTCTCTGGGCAATGCAGATCCAGCCAGGAGAAACCTTACGAGCGTATTCGATGCGCTATTGGGAATGCTTTAATCTTGTCGATGATGCTTGGAACGACTCAATCGCCATTACCGCCTTTAAAATGGGTTTGCATCCTGATGGTGCTCTCCGTAGTTCCTTGACTAGAAGACCCCTTAAAACAGTCTGGTCATTGATGAGGAAAGTTGAGGAATATTGCAAAGTGGAAGATAACGCCTTGTGGGTTAAAGTTGGAAACATGGCCAACAAGATAGCCCCTTCAGAAATTGCTCAGCCATTAAATTCTGTACCACCTCAGAGCCCTGAACCACGACATCGGGAAAAACGAGACAAGAGACGAGATTCTCATCGATCAAGCGACCAATGCTCCCACCGAGCAAATGAACAATTGCAAGTCGATAGCAGGCGCACAAGGCGTGCAGACAAGAAATATACTGAGTTGTTAGAGCCGATTAGCACGGTTATGTCCAAAGTCTAACACCTTCCATTCTTCAAATGGTCGTCCAAAATGGTGGGATCTCCCGGCACAAGAAGACGGGATAGGCTGTGTGAGTATCACAAGGATCACGGCCATGATACTGAGAGTTGTTATGTATTAAAGGATCACCTGGAGGAATTGGTACAAGATGGTCGACTAACACAGTATGTCTGAAAAGGCAACTCAACCAAAGTAATAGCCTTACGATAGGATTCACCTCCACTCGGCGTAATCCACATGATATACAGCCTGCCAATGTCATCCGCGGTGCATACGATTCAGTCGAATCCCGACCCTTAAAATCAACTCACTCTGGCTAAACAGCCCCATAAGGCTGTGAGCATTGCTTTTGATGATTCAGATTTGGCCGGAGTGATACTTTCCTACATCGATCCCTTGGTAATCGAGTTACGCGTAAACCAATTCACTGTTGTGCGCGTACTCATTGATCCGGGGAGCACATCAGAAGTTATGTATTACAAGACATTCACCAAACTCTGCTTTTTTGAATCGGACCTTTCTCCAACTCCTTATCCATTATTCGGCTTCGACACCAATCCAGAATACCCGTTGGGAAAAATCACACTACCCGTTCGAGCGGGCTCCCGAACAGTGGATGTGGAATTCTTGGTCGTCAAGCTGCCATTGCCGTATAATCTCATCATGGGGCGAACTTCATTGCATACTATGCAGGCCGTGCCAAGCACTTATCATCAGCTACTACGCTTCCTAATAGAACGTGGCATTGAGCAAATCCGTAGCTCCCAGAAATTGGCACAAGCATGTCATCTCCTTGCTAGAAAGACGCCAAAAGAGTTGCAAGTGAATTCTATTGAGGTGTCGGATCGACAGAGCCTCGACGATGTTGGGCAGCTCCCAAGTGAAAAGGCCACGGAAGCCCTAGATCGAGTTGAAATTAACGGAAACCTAGTCAGGTTCTTCATGGTCGGCGCCTCCCTGAATCAAGCCGATAGGCAGCAGCTAATTTCCTTCCTGCTCGGCAACCTTGATGTATTTGCGTGGACTCCATATGAGATGTCGGGTGTAGATCCGTCTGTTTCGCAGCATCATTTAAATGTTGACCCTAAATACAAGCCAATTATTCAGAAAAGTCGGCGGTCAACTGCAGAGCACACTACCACCGTTGTTGAAGAGGTTGACTAGTTGCTTGACGCTGGGGCAATCAGGGAAGTGACCTACCCTACATGGCTCTCTAATACTGTGGTTGTGAAGAAGAAAAATGGGACTTGGTGAGTGTGCGTTGATTTCACGGACCTAAACAAAGCCTGCCCCAAGGATTGTTTTCCCCTTCCCAGAATAGACCAACTTGTAGATACGACGGCACGCCAGGCTACCATCAAATTGCCATGCATCCGAAGGACTATGACAAAACTGCATTCCTCACCCCAAGAGGAACCTATTGCTATAAGGTTATACCTTTTGGGCTGAAGAATGCAGGGGCAACTTACCAAAGACTAGTCACTGCCATGTTCAAGGAGCAGCTCGGCCACACTATGGAAGTGTACATTGACGATATGGTGGTCAAGTCCAAAGAAGAGTAAACTCATCTAGCCGATTTGGAAGAGACATTCGGCATTTTATGCAAATACAAAATGAAGTTGAATGCTTCCAAATGTGCGTTTGGGATCGGCTCTGACAAATTTTTGGGTTATATTGTCAACCACCAAGGAATCGAAGCCAACTCGAGGCAAATCACAGTAATCTTGGAGCTCGGTTCCCCTCGTTCAGTGAAAGAGGTTCAAAAGTTGATAGGTATGGCCGCCGCACTCAACAGGTTCATCAGTCGGTCCACAGATCGTTGCCGACAATTCTTTTACACTCTACGGCAAGGCAAGGCTTTTCAATGGACCTCCTAGTGCGAAACCGCTTTCAACGGCATCAAGACCTACCTCCTATCAGTTCCACTCTTGACAACACCTTCGGTAGGCGACTCGCTCATTTTGTATCTGGCAGTTTCCAACCAGGTCGTCAGTGCCGTACTGATAAAAGGAAGAGCTGAGAGAGCAGCGACCAGTGTATTATGTGAGCAAGGCAATGGTTGATGCTGAAACACGCTACCTTCCGTTGGAAAAACTCATTCTGGCCCTTGTCATGGCAGTAAGAAAGTTGATGCATTACTTTCAGGGGCATGCCATCGAGGTACTAATGGACCACCCCCTCTGGTCGGTTCTCCGTAGTGCAAAAGCATCAGGGCGCGTTTCAAAGTGGGCTCTTGAACTTGGCCAGTATGATATTCAGTTTCTGCCTAGAACCTCAATCAAGGGACAGGTGCTTGCCGACTTTGTGGCCGAATTCATTGGGGGTCTTGCCGACTTCAAGTCTGATGAAATTCAACCTAAGTCGAACTGGAGGATTTATGTTGGGGACATTTAATAGTTGTACAGTGAAGGATCGTCCAATCAACACGGTAGCGGGGTCGGAGTAGTGATAATGGCTCCCGATGGGGCAATAATTGAGCAGGCTGTCAAACTCAGTTTCGAAGCATCAAATAACGAGGCTGAATACGAGACCCTGCTAACCAGCTTTTGGAATGCACATCTCCTAGGTGCTCGACGTCTGCTTATATTTTACGATTCAAAATTGGTGATCAATTAGCTAAATGGGGAGTACGCAGCAAAAAATGACTGTATGGTCGCTTACATGAAAATGGCAAATTCCTTGCTGGCAAAATTTGACCATCATGAATTGAACCAAATAACCCGTGACCAGAACACACATGCAGATGCCCTGGCTTGCCTAGCCTCCACCATTAACTCAGAGATTAAATGGACCATTGTGTAGACACCCCATTTTTTACCATCCTCAAGACTCGGTTGTGTTTGCAGGTACATCTAGACACTAGTTCGATTGCTCACCGAGTACTCGACTGCCGCGGTGGAACGTCACAAGCTCGAGCTTTCCAGATCCTGTATCCTTTCTGCCCCATTCTTGGACCTTGACTGGGTCCTTTCATAGTGACCTTCTTGGTGCACTGCCGGCCAGGGTCTGGCATTGTTGGCCATGGCTTTGTTCTGCCGGCCACTGATGAAGCCTGCCGGTCATCAGTGAGCCACTACCGGCCACCACTGATGGCTAGCAGACCCCCTCTGTCAGCAGGTTTCCAGCCAGATCTTTTGAGCTAGCTAGTTTTTTTGTTGTTTGCGCTCCATACACGTGTATGGGGGATGGATTTGCATTGCCTTCTTCTATATAAGGAGGAGGCCTTCCTCTACATCAGAGGTTTAGCTATATTTGAGAAGAAATATCTCTCTCTCTCTCTATATATATATATTGTTGGTGGTTTGTGCCTTGAAGTTGATTTTCCTTGCACTTTTACACTACAACACTTAGAGATACACCACCACCATTGGACCAAGGTTCTTGGGAGGTCTTCTTGAGGTCTGAAAGTGAGATTCTACCCCCTGAAGTTGCTGGTTTCGAAGCTGATCATCAAGGGTGAGTTTCTTCCCCTTTTTAGCACTTTTTTGTACCTTATTTTGGCCCTCCTTGCATATTGTTTTAGGCCTTTCTTACAACTGAAAAAAGTCTTGTATTTAAGTGATTTTGAAGTTTGTTTAAGGTCTTTTTGCTGTTAGGGGTGTACAACCCTCTTGTATGCTTTGTTTAGCCTTGTTTTGAGCTATGCCTTAAGGCCTCCGAGCTAGCCTTGGTTTGGCCTTCTTACCACTGCAATCCAATGGATTCTCAGTGGTAGGCATGTAGTTTTGAGGTCTCAAATTAGAGGTGGTGCCCCCTTCTCTTTTGGTTTTTGTTTGCTTGCATTTTTGGCCTTCCAAAGGAGCATGCCTCTCTATATGTTTGAGGCTTGGTCCAGGCCTCTTTTTATGACTTTTAGGACCTGCCTTGGCCCTGTCCATGGCTGGTTTGGTCACTCTTTACATGCATCTTACATGTGTAGTGTAATCCCATTCATAGCCTTGCAAAGTAGCATGTTTTTCTTGCATGTGTTGGCTCCATTTCAGTAGATTTTTGGTGATGTTTTACCATGCCTTACATCTGTTTTGGGTTGGTTTTGTCACTCCATGCATGCATGATACGCTTGTAGTGTAAATCCCGTAAACTAGTCTTGTATGCTTCTTGCTTTAGCATGTCAATCTAGCTTATGTTGAGCCCATTTTAGCACATTTTTGGTGATGTTTTTCCATATCATTACTTTTTATAAAGTGGTTTTGGTCATCCTTTGCATGCTCCATATACTTGAAGAACAAATCTTGCTTACTAGCTTTATGTGCATGATGTTTTGACTCATCATCCTAGCATATTTTGGCTTTGCTCCAGCATGATTTTGGTCTTGTTTAGGCATGTTCTTGGACTATTTTGGGCTTCCATGGCCATATCACTCATGCTTTGTATAGCTATAGTGTAAATGCTTAGGCTAGTCTTGGGTTTTGAGGCCCCTACCATGCCATGCATGTGATGTTTGCATGCCTAGGCATCATTTCATATATTATTTCAGTCCATGAAATGTGGTCATATACTTGCATTTGACATGCTTTGAATGCCTTAGAGCCTTGGCTCTTTATGCCTTAAGAATGAACTTTTGTGCATGCCATTAAGCCTAAGCCATTGGCTCATCATTTCAGTGCATTTTTGGTCTTATTATACCATAATGTAACTCTGTTTTATGCTGTCCAAGTCATGCCATGTTTGGTTCCAATAGGTATAGTGCATTGCCTCTTTTGTAGCCTTGAATGCTCCACGTTTTTGGCATTGTATGCTAGCTTGTTTTGGCTTACCTCCAGGCATGTTTTAGTCTCATATTAACATGTACTAGGACTATTTTGGATTGCCCTTGCCATATCCTTCATGCGTTGTATAGCTGTAGTGTAATTGGCCTTGCAAGCTTTGTGTTTTGTTGACTCATGCATGCTATCCTTGAGCTATTTAGATGATTTGGCATCACTTAATACTTCATTTCAGAGCATGTAGCATTGCCACATTCCCACTTCATTCATGCTTTAAGTGTCTTTGAGTGTTGTGCATTATTGCCTAGTTTATGGCTTAGCTTGTATGCTTGCATGCCTATGTATTTGAGCCTTCATTTCAGCATGTTTAAGTCTTTGTTTAGACCTAATTAAGCTTTGTCCATGCTTAGTTCATGTACTTGTGCCATGTATTGCCTGCCCCCTTTGTATAGTCCTTTCGATGGCTTTATGACTTAGGCCCTATGGCATGCTTTACTTGCATTGATTAAGTGATTTGGCATCATTTCCTACTTGTGTTCAGAGCACATAGTATTGCCATGCTTGCATGCTTCTCACTCTTTAAGTGCGCTTGAGAGTTGCATCTTTGTGCCTTAGCCCTTGAGCCTTTGTATTTTGCATGCTTGTGTGTGTTTTGGTGACTTAATTCCATCGCCATTGGCCACTGATTTGGGCCTATTTGAGAGCTGCCCATATTGGTTTAAGTCCATCTCCTTGCATGTTGTTGCATGCTTGTCTTGCATATTGTTATATGCTTGCTCCATCTTTGCATGTTGTCGCATGCTAGTTCCGTTACATGTTGTTGCATGTTTATTACACTACATTTTGCATGCTTAAGTCATATTGCATGATTGCATGTTCGAGTTAGCATTGCATGTTTGCCATGCTTGTGTTGCATTGTTGTTTGGATTAAGTGTTAATCTGAGCACGAAGAACGAGGGACGTTTCATACTTCAAGTGATAAAACGTGTCTCAATTCTCGATTGCCGACGCTCTTGATTATCCATGATAGAGTTTTAGGCTTTATGTGTTTATTTGTGCATTCATTTCACATTGATTTGCACAAGTTGGATCTTTGGCCATCACGCATCGGGATGCGTGATTGATGGTCGTGGATCCGACTATGCGTCTTCCTTGATGTTTTGAGATGATATAGAGTGGCATAGTGCGTACATACCCTTGGGAGACCCTCCCTTTTCTCTATTTTGTGCTTTGTTGCAACTTGGTGTCACAGGACACCAGTGGCCGGCACCTCTTCATCCTTGGCCGGCAGCCTCTCATCCTTGGCCGGCAGTGTGGCATCCCTAGCCGATAGGTGGTCGGCAGTATTCCCCCATGGCCGGCAGGCCACTGGTGTATTTCTCCAGGAGTGTTTTCGTAAGTTTCAGCATCAAACACTGGAAGACACCTTGCCAGCAAAGCCTCGAGAGAGCAACCGGAGAGCTTACCGGGACGGGAACCGAGCATGCATCCTCTCATTCTTTGAGCAAAGCTGGAGTAGTTCAATTTAATGCTTACTTGTTAGTTAGCTTTAATTTGCAATTTAATTAGTTAATGTGTTAATTAATTAAGTTTTGTAATAATTAGTTGTAGCTAGTTATTAATTCGGTTATGTAATAATTAATTATCATGTTAGTTAGTTAACTAGTTGGCATGTATTATTCATTTGGACCCTCCGTCGAGAGGGCGAATTTTGTAATAAGTGTGCGTGAGTGTGTGAATGTTTTCCAACCCCACGTCTTTCTCCATTGTACTTACCTACTTTTGTTGGTTAGTTTTAGGTCATTCTTCAATTAGCATCCTTATGCTTTGCATGTTTGCATTCATTTTTCAGTTAGCATACTTATGCTCTGCATGTTTGCATCAATTCATTTGTCTAGCATACTTATGCCTGCATGTTTGCATCCATTCATCTATCTTGCATGCACCGGGTTCGGTGCATCATACTAACTGCATCATATTTCAATTCCAAGTTGAATACATGTATCAATTGCCACATCTTATATGTCATCTTAGAATAGCCGAGCCTATTTCTAGTTGCATTTTGTATGCATTGCATTAGCCATCTTAACATGAACTAGGATCATGCATTGATTACTAACTAGTTTCTGTTTTGGCTCAGAGTACTCTGTAAATATTTATGCTTTAGCATACTGCATGTGTGTGAGTGCTGCCATGATAGCATGCTTGCCATGAGGCTATTTGCTTAAGTGTTTAACTGCCTGAATGCCTATGGGTGAAGGTTGGATTACTTGAGTTGGAACAATTCATTGAAATCTGTGTTTTAGCCTACTTACGAGTAGCAAATTTCAAATCATTTTCCAACCAAATGGATATGCGATGCTTTGTTCCAAATTAGGCGATCTAGTCTATACTTGTTTTGTTGTGCGCATCACGTAGTAATTCTAGCTAATTAACCGAAAAAAGTACGCATGTGTTTTCAAAAACTAGATATCATGTTTAGTAGTGGCCGATCTTTGATCGGGCGAGCTTGGGTGCTCATAGCTGACCTTCTCCAATCATACCCAAGTTCGCGAGCTAAGGCAACTTTGGTGATGACAGACACGTGGCCTTAGGCAACGAGTCAAGGTTTTCTAAATTTCCCCAAAATAAAATATTTAGGTGGCGACTCTGTATCTGGAAAAGCAGTCCATGTTTGGCACTTCTTTTTTAAAAATAAGCTTTACAAAACGATTTGCCAGATTTGGACTCTTTGGTGATTTATCAATCTCGCATCACACATTGTGAGATCAGATAAGAACCGTGACAATTTGAGTCTGAACTGTAGCATGAGGCCCAAGGGCGCGTCTACACATTGAAGTTGGTTTCATCCCAGAGCCGAGCATTGGCCCTTCTGAGGAAGTCCAGGTCAATGTCATAGAGTCAGGATCGAGTTGGATGGACTCCATTGCTGCATTCCTGTCTTCTGAATAGCTCCCAGCGGACAAGAAAGAATCGCACAAGCTGCGAAACAAAGCCCTGCTATACTACTTGGATCTGCAAGGAAAGCTTTATAAAAAAATCCCTTTCTGGTCCATATCTAGAATGCGTTCATTCGGACAAAGTCGAATCACTTTTGACCGAAATACATAAAGGCAGTTGTGGTGCCCATTCTGGCGGGCGCTCTTTGGCTTATCGAGCTGTGAGATAGGAGTATTACTGGCCGACAATGAGAGCCGATGCCGAATGTTACGTGAAAAAGTGTGAACAATGCCTGAAGTTCTCTCCTTTGACCCACCTGCCTGCAGAAGAGTTAAGCTCTATAACCAGTCCTCGGTCGTTCGCCCAATGGGGACTTGACATCGTCGGACCACTGCCTTGTGCCCCCGGTAACAAGCAATTTTTGATTGTCGCGACAGATTATTTCAAAAAATGGGTAGAAGCGGAAGCACTAACGCACATCCGAGATACCAACATGAAGCGTTTTGTATGGAGAAATATCATAACACGATTTCGCATTCCAAGAGCACTCATTTCAGACAACGGCACTCAGTTTGATTGCGGCGTCTATAGAAAACTGTGCAGCAAGTATGGTATTCGTCCCTACTATTCCTCCTCGGCTTATCCACAGAGTAACGGCCAAGCTGAAGCCTCTAACAAATCTACTTTAGACGGCATCAAGAAGAGGCTGGAGAAAGCTAAAGGAAGATGGGTAGAAGAGTTACGAAGCGTGTTATGGGCTCATCGCACCACTCTGAGGAGGTCCACTGGGGAGACGCCGTTCACTTTGTGCTTCGGAACACAGGCAATCATCCCCTTGGAGATCGACCTCCCAACTTTGAAATCAACGATTTTTGATTTGGGTCGAAATGACATGATGTTGGCCTTGGACTTGATTCTGATTGAAGAGCAGAGAGACCGTGCGCTTGCATCCATGGCACGGTACTAGCAGCAGCTTGCTAAGTCATATAATTAGCGTGTTCAACTGTGCCGCTACATACCAGGAGAGTTGGTCCTGAAGAGAGTGCTTCCAGCTGCCAAGAATTCAGTCGACAGAAACTTGGGTCCTAACTGGGACGGCCCTTATTAGATCGACTCAGTCGTGGGAGTAGGGGCATATCAGCTCAAAGACATGTCTGGGAGGAGTTTGCCACGGCCTTGGAATTCCACACATTTACGTAAATTCTATCATTGACCCGACTTGTGGGGCTTGATACTTGTACATATTTCACTTTTGCAATGCAAAGTTTCTCGTTTCCTCATCGCGCAATTTAGTTCAAAAGCCTCCGGAATCGGAGCGCCCTTCATGGATATCACGATTGGCCAAGTCAAGTCTCCGGATTCGGAGCCCCATTGGTGCACGACACCTTTGGGCCGATTAAGCCTCTGGATGCAGAGCGCCCTTCGTGGATATCATGATTGGCCAAGTCAAGTCTCCGGATTCGGAGCCCCATTGGTGCATGACACCTTTGGGCCGATTAAGCCTCTGGATTCAGAGCGCCCTTCGTAGATATCACGATTGGCCATGTGAAGTCTCCAGATTCGGAGCCCCATTGGTGCACGACACCTTTGAGCTAATTAGGCCTCTGGATTTGGAGCGCCCTTTGTGGATATCAAGATTGGCCAAGCCGTCTCCGGATTCGGAGCCCCATCGGTGCACGACACCTTTGGGCCGATTAAGCCTCTGGATTCGGAGCGCCCTTCATGGATATCACGTTTGTCCAAGCCATCTCCGGATTCGGAGCTCTATCGGGCATGACACCTTTGGGCCGATTATGGGCTGAATAAGACTCCATATTCGGAGTGCCATTCGTAGATATCATGATTGGCCAAGACAAAAAGCCTCCAAATTCGGAGCCCCAGCCGTGTATAACACATTTGGGCCGAATAAGACTCCGGATTCGGAGCGCCCTACACGACGAAAGTTAAAGCATACAAATGTTCAAAGTCAAATGCTTCGTTAAGTTGAGCCGGCAAAAACCGTATACATATTAAAGCATACAAATATTCGAAGTGAAATGCTTCGTTAAGTTGAGCCGGCAAAAATCGCATACACATTAAAGCATATAAATATTAAAAATGAAATGCTTAATTAAGTTGAGCCAGCACAAACCGCATAAAACAAATTAAAACATGCAAACATTCAAAATGAAATGCAAACATTTAAAACAAAGTATTTTATTAAGTAAACCAATAGATACATAGTTGACGCCCAATTTGTGTTGGGGTGTTTACAATATATTCAATTCTATTCGGTGTCACCCTCGTCATCGCTCTTCTCAATTTCGAAAGTGCTAAAAGAAAAGTGATGACGTTGATATAATGGTGACGCCGATTCAACTCCTGCCCTTGGTGTGCCTCTGCGGCTTGGAGAGCCTTTATCCACCCTTGCCTAAAGCCCCGATTCTCATCGGCATATCTCTTCTGCGAGTTTCTCCTTAGTCTTCGCTATCCCGAATTTCTGGTCGTCGTGGAAGCCTCGTTCATAGGCTGCGGCCTTCGCATTCTCTATTCTAAACATACTTATCGTATCTCGATCGGCAATCGCATGGCTTAACAGCCATTGGGTCACTCTTTCATCCACGACCGGGTTGGATTGTCCAGTCGCACGCGGCTCGGCACCTTGGGCTTTCCTTAGCTCGCGCTCGGCCTTCTCCGCACGAGCCTCCAAGTTTTGAATTCGTTCTTCATTCTTCTCTATCTCCCACCGCGCAGCGCACAGATGCATGTTGACTTCATAGGCGGCATACTGCCCTTTCATTGCTCCGTGGTTGCCCTCTCAAAATACTTCGAAATCCTGTCGACCAACCATCGACTGCTAGACTTTCGGTGGAAAAATTTGTCGAGTGAACTCGATTGCTACACCTGGGTCATTAACAATAGAATCTACCTCTATCATTGGTTTATTCCCTACAAAAATCGCAAAACTCAACGGTCGCGGCGTCTTGTCGGGCTCATTTCTCGGTCGTGGTCGTGGGGAGCTTCCCTGTTGCTGTTTTTCCTTTCGGGGTGATCTGCTTCAACAACTTGGGGGCTGACATTTTTCCCGTTCCCTGGACGTCCTACCTCTCGTGCGTATGGGCTCGCTGCTGCGATTCATTTCAGTGTCAAGCTCAGCCAATGTTCGCCCTTCTCCTTTACTGTTGAAGAACAGTCTATTTGACATTCTCACTTATCTAACCTTCTACAACAAACTGGTTTAAAATGAGTCTGAACACGATAAACGGAGACACTGGTGCGAAGAACCCACCCCATTTATTCCTAATGCATGCAGTGCCCCCGAGGCAATTTCATTAAAGCTAAACTCCAAAGACCTGCTGCCGATCAATCTGTGCCACAGCCACTCCATGAACTAATAATATTCGACTTTTTGGAGTTCATGCATTGGCTGGGGCAAGGGCAGATTTATTAATCTGATCGGCTAAATATCTAAGCCGGATGCCGATCGATTTATGTCGCAGCCACTCCATGAACTAATAATATTTGGCTTTTTGGAGTTCATGCATTGGCTGGGGCAAGGGCAGATTTATTAATCTGATCGGCCAAATATCTAAGCCGGATGCTGATCGATTTATACCGCAGCCACTCCATGAACTAATAATATTCGGCTTTTTGGAGTTCATGCATTGGCTGGGGGCAAGGGCAGATTTATTAATCTGATCGGCCAAATATCTAAGCCCAATGCTAATCGATTTATGTCGCAGCCACTCCATGAACTAATAATATTCGGCAAGATCAGATTTATTAATCCGATCGGCTATTCGACGAGGATAAATTACTAAGTTGCCTAGTTATCTAATCGGCAAGTTTACATGAATGTTTTATCCAAGATAGCGAAAAACAGTACCATTCATCAGTAGCAAAATCAAGCACAAATAATAGCAAAGTGCAAAGGAAATTTTCATTAGTAAATTGGGCACAAACTGTAGCCATTTTACATATGAAAACTACTAAACAAAAAGCTACAAGTTCGCATAGAAATGCCTAGCAAAAACTTAAAAACTGTAGTCATTTCACACATAAAAACTACTAAACGAAAAACTACAACAATACATTCAAAATCCTTAAACAAAAACAACTAAATTGTCGCCCTAATCAATCCTCAGAGTCAGACTCCAGCGGCTCAACGTCCACTTGCTCGTATGGAATTGGCATAGCCAATGTCACATTAGTAGTAGCAAGGGCTTTGAGCCAGCCGTGTTTGAATCCCCGATTTTCAAATTTGGGTACTTTTCCACATAACTTGCGAGGGCAACGCTTTGCCCAGCCTCATACGCCTTGGAAGCCTCGGAGTCGGCTACTTCCTTCGCCTTCTTCAATTCTTCCAAGTCAGCCTCCAGCTTGGCAATCGCCTCTCGAGCTAACTTGAGCGCATTTTCGCTCGCATTCGCCCTCTCCTCGGCGGCCAATCTGAACTGCTCTGAATTTCTTGCCCTTTCCATCTCAAATTTTGGCCTTGCGCCGCTAGCCGAACTCGGCCCTACTCCTCTGGCCCTCAACTTCTGATTGTAAACGGCCAAGTCGTTCGACGGCGTCATGCTGGCGATGGCCTATCTCAGCTTTCTTTCCGACATCTGCAAAACAGGAAATTAAAACCAAAACAATAATTGCATAAAAGGGAAAGACAAGGTCAAGGTATATACCGGAAGAGCCGATTGAACGGCTAATGCTATTGCCAGCAGATCCGACTACCGAAAGTTACCTTGTCACCAAGAATGAGATGGACGTAGCCATGCTCAACGCCACGACTGGGTCTTTAATAGCGGACGAGTCAGAGAAGACCGGCATGTTTTTTTTTATCTTTGGTTGAATGACAAAAGGCATAATCACATCCGACTCCTCTACACACAGCTGTTTCTCAGCCTGGTTTTCTTCAGAGCCGGCCTCGACCTCAGCAGGACGCTTCTCCGCCCTTCGCTCAGCCTCTTGGTTGGCCTGCACAACCGCCTCGGACTCGGCACTTCGGGTTTGAGTCATTTCCTCCTCGATAACAGGCAGGGAGGGCTGAGCATCGGCAGCATGTGGCACTTCAGGTCGAATGGCCTCTGCACTTCGACGCGTGGCCATTCTTTCCTCGTTTTTCTTTTTGGCGAGTTGTGTGAGGTTTAACCCAGCCATGTCTTCAGGGTATGTGCCGGGAAGGTCTTCTAAACCAGTAAAAATGTCGTCAAACGGAAGGTCCCCTCGGCCCAAAGTGGATAGAGGGTTGGCTGAATTGAGGCCGACTTCCTGAAAGGCCAACTTCAAAGCCTCGTCTACTTCGACTTCGCACTGGTCTGACTTAGCGACCTCAGCTACTTTCGCCTGCTTTGAATCAGGCCCCTCAAAACCAACTTGCCTCAAGTTTTTGAAGTCGGTCAAAATAAGAGTCGTAAGAAACTCTTCACCCCTCGGAATTGGGATATTTTCTGCCGCTGAAAATGTCGTATATGTTGGCTCGTACCAAAGGAGAAAATGGGCCGCCCTCCCTTGTTTCTGAAGACTCAGACGGCCAAAATATTTGAGCACGACTTTAATTTCTAAAAGAACGTCGTTGTCGGTTGAAGTCAAGACTTTCTTCAAATCGTTTCTTGCACAAGCAAAACCATGCAATCTCAAAAATGAAGCTTTATAAATATAAGAAAAATAAATGCAAGAAGCTATACAGCCACCTGGTTCGGCCCACCATCTAGGAATAGGATCAAGGCGATCCTCGCCTTCGCTGAATTTCCAGTTGCCTCAGACAACGACCATAACATTATCGATTCGCTTGCTAGAGGTGGAAAGCATAGTCACTAATTGATGGTCGGTGGCCTTGGCCCTAAGAAATAGCGTCCATGCCGACCAGAAGACTTGGCCAAGGCATAACAATGCCGAATAGCAGGTATGCCAAGGTTAATCTTAAAGCAACGGTTTGGCTCTATAATCCCATTACGATTCTAAAAAAGTTGACATTGGATTGAGAGGGGATTAGACCCCAATGGCGAAGGACAGCCTTAAGAAATGGGTGAAGCGGGAAACGGACTCTACCCTCTATAATTGATAAGAGAGGGAAGACGATTGTGCTTTCATCAACCCTCTCCATATTGAGGGTGTTGTCTGTCACAAGTGACAGACGGACGTCATCAGGATTAGAAAAATGACGTCGAAAGCCAGAGATTCAGTCCGCGAAGAGGAGGTCTTTCAGATGCTTTGCCATTTTCGGTCAGCCTATGGAAGCGTACTAAACTAAAGACAAACCAGGAAAAGGGATTCAAAGCAGAGAGGAAGAGAACTTACAAGAGATAGAGAGGACAATGAATGATGAATGGAAGTTGTAGAGGTGAGTCGGAAGGTAGTCCAAAAACTCTAAGTATCCAAAAATGCATGTTCGAAAAGACGACAAGATTCTAAATCACAATAAATAGAAGCGTACGAAGGGGTAAGAAGTTGAAATGATAACCGATAGGCGTGTGCTCTGACATCCGCGTTGGAATAAGGTTAGGAGCCGAATTTCGGCTTTGACTTTTCGAGTTCGAAACCAAACACTCTAGCTAACTGTCGTTAGTGGAGTGCTTGGGGGGCAATTGTGGGGGCCGAATAATGGGAGACGTAAAGAGGCCGAATAATTGGACCTGGAGAGTCGAAATATATACATCGCATTCGGCCCCGTCTTACACATTTAAATCCTATGCTATTTGGCCAAATAGTCGGTTGAGTAAGGGGTCGAGTGGAAAGCGGTTTGCAACAAAAGGAGCCGAGTAAATAGTTATATGGCGAATTGAAAGTGGGCCCAGCCCCGAGGCCCAAGAAAGAAAAGATATAAATAGAAGAATATCAGCCAGAAAGAGGTATGTGAGAATGAGTACACTTAACTTAAGATACAAGCAATCAAGAGAGTACATACGGACTTACCCGTTAGAGTGCTAATTCCGGTATCCCCGACTGGAGTGTTTATTCCTTTTCAGGTTGTTAGCTGAGGATCTCGAGCGTCCTAGTGGATCAGAAGAGTATTTCCAAAACCACTTCCCCGCATATATATCACAATTGTTGCTACACAAATATTTAATTTAAATACAACCTATAATCTAGCTTAACATTTCTCCATCTTATTTGTGCATGTGTCCTATGCTCCAATGATTATTATTATTATTATTTTAAATAAACCATTGCTCTAATACCACTTGTCACGACCCGCTCCCCGTACCTAAGGGTTAAGTATCGTGATGGCCAGTAACTGAAGTTACGTCCGGCTAATTCTTAAACAAATTACTTAACGCGAGCGGAAATAAAATATTTAAGTGAGGGTACCAAAATAATCATTGGAGCTTATATTTTTATAAAAAAATTTATTGACCAAAAATGCCGATATTTACGTATGAAAATTATAAATTATAAATACTTTAAGAGTGCTATGTGTGTCTATTCCGCAACCCTGCGTCTAAGACTCTCCAAAAGCTAGTTTTGAATTTCGTTGTTTCTTGAAAATTGGTAAACAGCTATAAGCACATGGCAGAGTGAGAAATATTATACTAAGAGCATAAGGGCATGTAATTCGCCATGGATAATTATTGGTTAAACAAAGCTCGATATTAAAATATAGAATATGTAATACAGAGATCATTTGATATATAATATAGAAATCATATAAACAAAATAATCATAACCACAGTGTAGAACATAATAGAACAGATGTATGGACTCAAGAGGTGGCTCGTACGAACTCTAGAGGTGGCTCCCCATCATAGTGTATGTGATACCCCTATTCCGTAATATGTCAATTGGTCCTTAATATGAGTATAATTAAGTGATTGATATGATTTCATGTGCCATTATGTGAAAATATGTGGTTTTGAATTTCTATCTGTTCACCGTAGGAATATCTGTTTGATTCTCCCGCTTCGGAAATTAAATTGAAGGCCTTATCAGCCACAGAATCCGAAATTGATTACGCCATTGTGACTGGCATAGTTTTTAGAACCTACGGTGAAATTTAATTGAAAATTGATTTGGGTCAGATTAAATTGATTAAATTAATGAATTGGTGCCCAATTACTTTATTATTATTATATTGGCATTAGTGGAATTGGTTATGTGAGGGCACTACACCCTCTATTCTCTCTTCTTTGCTTCATTTGGCTGATTTGAACTCAAGGTTAAAGAGAGGGCCAGTTATAGAGAGAGAGAGAGAGAGAAGAATTGGGCAATTTTGGTCTTGAGGCTTGGAAATTTGGAGGCTAACTCAAGATTTAATCATAAATTGGGAAGATTAAGGCTCCTAGGTGAGTGAATTTGTGCATATTAGTTTGTAATTTTTGAGAATTCAAGTTGAATGTTGATAAGGAACATAAAATGAATTGATCATGATGAATTTGAGTTGGTTTTGTTGATTTGGTAGTCTATATGCACATGCATGTAAGAAAGTACCTTGAAATTGCATGTTTGAGCATAAAAATGTATAATCCATGTGCCATTTTAATTGAAGCTCATGTTTTGACCACCTCTCCACCAATTAAGTTGAGAATGATGAGCATCTCCCACATGCATGTACAAATCATGGGGGTGTAAGGCTTGAATGTTGAAATTGAGCATATTGGTGTTGAGTTTGAATTAATTTGGGACATGCATGTGTTTGATTGATGAAATTGAGCTCCATGATGATGTGTTTTGGTGTTTATACCATGTTAGTATAAGTATATGTGAAATTGGCGCCATAAAATGTAAGAAATGTTGGGTTGAATGTTGGAAGGGAGCTCAAGAACTCAATCTGGGAAACCCAGAATTTTGATGTTCGTTCGAGCGAGGGAAGTGCCACTCGAGCGGGAAATATGTGCTCCCGGTACTTTTTGCAAACTTGGTGTCCGCTCGAGTTGGGTATTTCACGCTCGAGCGGGGGAGCTTTGTAGACATGTCTTCCACTCGAGCGCTCTATTTAACGCTCGAGCGTATTTTTCATGCAATCAGTACTTTTGCAGGCCTTAAGGGTCCGCTCGAGCGGGGTATTTCACGCTCGAGTGGGGACCCTGTTTTCTGAAATTTTGAAAATGTATTCTGTGTTCTGTTTTTCCGTTCCCTTTCACTTCTAAGAACTCTTAGGCATACATTGAGCATTGTAATTGAATTAAAGAAGTAAGAATGAAGCCTGAAGAGGAATATGTGAATTAAAGAACGGGTTGAATTATTTGTGACGCATATGTGTTATGTGATATATAGGGTCAAGCTCCAGGGCAATTTAGCCAACCGATCACTGTGAGTAATATCTGTCATATGTTATAGTCCAATGGCTACTTCTTTGTAAGTTTCGTAAAGTTCATTAATTTGAATGGTGGACACAATTTGATATGAAAGGCCTATAAGCCAGTTTGATATGAAAGGCCTATGAGCCAGTTTGATATAAATGAATGGACCGAAGGTCATTTTGGCATAAATGAATGGACCAAAGGTCGTTTTGGCATAAATGAATGGACCGAAGGTCATTTTGACATAAATGAATGGACCGAAGGTCGTTTTGGCATAAATGAATGAACCAAAGGTGTTTTTGGCATAAATGAATGGACCAAAGGTTGTTTTGGCATAAATGAATGGACCGAAGGTCGTTTTGACATAAATGAATGGATCGAAGGTCGTTTTGGCATAAATGAATGAACCCAAGGTTGTTTTGGCATGAATGAATGGACTGAAGGTCGTTTCGACAAAAATAAGTGGGCCGAAGGCCATTTTGACACAAATGAATGGGCCAAAGGCTGTTTTGACATGAATGAATGGGCCAGAGGCCGTTCTGTTATGAATGAAAGTCTAAATGGTCCAAAGGCCAGTTTGTCATTTAGATGGGCCAAAGGCCAGTTTGTCACCTGAGTGGGCCAAAGGCCAGTTTGACATAAATAATAGTTTGACATGAATGATAGTTTGATATAAGTAATAGTTTGACACGAATAATGGTTCGATCTGAATAATAGAATGAATGGGCCAGAGGCCGTTTTGACATGAACGAAAGTCTGAATGGGCTAAGGGCCAGTTTGTTATGGAAAGAGAAATGGGCCAAAGGCTAGTACGTTTGGAACCACGGACACTTGACTTAAATTATGTATATATATGTTAATTAGGAATATGAATTGGGCCCAAGGCCGTTTGGAGCATGTTGTTTGTACATATCGTTTGTATAACTTCTGCATTTGATATTATTCACTGGGCTATCGCTCACGCTCATTCATGTGTTTGTAGGTGAGCCAAGAGAAGTTCAAACCCAGCCTCAGTGAAGTCTGTCAGGAACAACAAAGGTTTTGGAGAGTCAGCCCTTGTGTCTCACGTACGAGACCCGTCTTTGCCCTTTGATTATGTATTATATTTTGTCATGTGGGCGAGGACTTTGTGTATATCTGTATATAGTTGAGATGGGTTGACTTAGACTCGAATGATCCTGTTGTGCAGAACCTTTTGGTACTATGTTTTTGTTATGAGTTATTAACGTGCCTATGTATGGTTTGTTTTGATGTGCATATAAGCACGGCTCTATGGACAAAGTTTAAAATTTTTGCTTCCGTTGGCCCCTATACTCTGACGAGTTACGTTTGTTTTGGTTTGAGGTCGTAGGTAGTCTCAAGATTACTGGCCGGTTATGTCCTTAACCCATAGGGGCGGGTTCGGGCCATGACAGTGTAGCACTTAGCTCCGTACAACACTTTTCTCCACACCAGAAATCAAAACCACGGTACATAACAAAACATATGGATGGACTCAAGAGGTGGCTCGTACGAACTCTAGAGGTTGCTCCCACAATAGTGTCGCACCTAGTTTCGTACAACAGTTTGCTCCACACCAGAATTTAGAGGGTCAGTGGATCCATGACAGACAGAGGGTCACAAAGTGACTAATCAAAGGGCCAATGGTTATTTAAGTCCCCCAAAATATGGAACCTCCGTGGTGGTACTTATAAAATAATTACTCAAAACACATTTTAATAAATAGTTATATCCATGGGTTTTCCTTAATATATCAAATAAGGTTCATAAAAAAATAACATAATTAAAAATACTAATATAATATATAAAACGTAAAATAAATTATGGTAATTCAAAACATATATAAAATATATTATGGTAACTCAAGGTATAATATAATTCACCTTAAAATTAATACCTCACTCTTTCTTCTTTACTTCTAGTATTTCTTCCCCTTTCCTTGCTTATGTTTTTCCTTCCCTCAAATCTTGAGCAATTCCCTCCCTTTATATAGAATGGCAAGCGTGGGCACCAAACCACACGACTGCCCACGCGTCTCGTCCTTAGCCATTAATTAATTCATGCTTATCATGATTTATTTTTTATTTTTATTTTTAATATATATAATCCATTACACTTTATCTCATATTTTATTTTTAAGGAATATTTAATTAAATATTTAAGGTTTTTCGTATTTATAATTAAATAATATTAATATAAAATTTACGGGACACTTAATTTTTCAAATTGTTACAGATTGTGATGCATAAAACAGATTCAAGAAACAAGAAAATTGATTCATAATGCAGCTGTGAATACAAGATTCATTGACAACAAATGTAGCAAAAAGAGCATAAGGCGAGTTTAGAGAAGCAGTACATTAAGAGAATAGTACAAGATTGAATAAAGGAAAAAGAAATTAGCGACTTACCGGTTGAGATCAATGAAACGAACATCGCGGTAGAGATCGCCAGAGTCAGATGACGTAAACAATCAGAAATTGATGATGAAAAGCTCACCGGATGAGACAAATAAAGCAATTGCAGAGCTTCAAAAGGCTTGAAAATGGCGAAACAAGGAAAAAAATAAAGAGAGAAGGTTAGAGAGGAAAGACAGAATGCACGAATGAAAAGTGAAGAGACGGGAAGAGAGAGAGAGAGAGAGGAGTTTTTGTCAAAAATACGAGAAGGCGACAAAACATAATGAGATACCTTGGACGGAGTGCTTGTCAGGCGGCGTCTGCAGAAGCAATGTAACCTGATAGCGCGTGTCAGGTATGAACCAATGAGAAAGGGATGCGTGGAGGAAACGGTTTAAAAGACCATGCATGACAGCTCATGTGCAGTCAAAACTCTTGGAGTTCTTGATTAATGAAGCAGAAACTTCGGCTAGAGAAGCGATCTCGGTAGAGATGCTCAAAGAACTTGACTCTTGGTTCTTGATCCTTGGTAAAGATGGATAGTTGAGTCCTGGGTACTTGAAAGCAATGAGTCATGACCTCGGTCGAAGGGAAGAATGAATTTTAGCCAAAATATATGAACAAGCTATGTAGTTTCCATTACCTTAGGTTACCGAGGTAATAGAACCTAAGGGGCAGTTTTGGGGACATTTTGTGAATGACAGCACGTGGCCAAGGTAACGCCGAAGTGTCAGCCAAGGTGTCACGTGGCCTGGTTATGATGCCAAGGTGATCTCAGCTAGGCCGAGGTTACCTAAGGAGATACCAAAATCTAAGATAAGCACATATGGGCAAGAGTCCTAGAATAAAAGGGGATCTCAGTCTGGATAAAGATAAAGCTCTTAGGGAGTTTATCCCTATCTAGTTGAGAGTTTAGGATGAGCATTGAGTCTGAGTCCACTAAAGTGAGGCTTCTACAGGGATCAGGTCAGTGCTAGTTATAAAAGCAGGGCACCCCTTGGGTCTCAGGTATGTGTGATATACTGTGAGCAGAAAGTTCTTTCTTGTGTGTTGAAGCACAATTTGTTATCTTTGAGAGATATTTGATTACTGACTTGATCGTCGGAGTGCCCGCGGGTGGACGAACCACTGCCGGATTTTTATCTTTCCATGACAAGTTGTTTGGGCTTAATCTATGCTACCGGCGCTCTCCAGTTGAGTTCCCTATTTGGTTGTGTGGTCAGAAATCAACACCCACAGCAAGTATAGATTTTATAATTTTAAAGTAAAAGATTAAAGTTTTTGTTTGCACATTACATAAACTTGCAATACACATCGTTACTCAATTCACAACCATACAATCTCTCTAAGTAGTTTGTTGTGAGCCTGAAGTGCATGCCACCATTTATAATTAAAAAAAATAATAAATAGAATAAAAAAAGGAAATGAAATATAATAAAATTAACTTTAACACATGCACCTAAGTGCATGCTGTGGGCTCGCCTTTTTTTGAGCCCCGCCTTTCAGAAAGGGTTTGAAACAAAGGCCTCACGGTTTGGACTCCAGCGGTTTTGAATCTAGTCTCACAAGTGTAATGTGAAACTGATAAACACTAAAGAGTCCAAATCCGACAAACCTTTTTGGAAAATTGATTTTAAATCAAATAATGCCAAGATTGGACTGCTTTTCCAGATACAGAGTCGCCACCTAAATATTTTATTTTGGAAAAATTTAGGAAACCTTGACTCGTGCCAAAGGCCATGTGTTTGTCATCACCAAAGTTGTCTCGGCTTGGGAACTTAGGCACGAGAGGGGAAGGTCATGAATTGAGCATCCCCACTCGCCTGATCAAAGATCAGCCTCTACTAATCATGTTATGTTCTTTTATAAACATTATGCGTTCTTATTCTGGTTATTAAACTAGCTTTACTATGGTGGTGTTTGGGAAGTTTGATTATTGGGTTTTTTTTTTTTTTTTGATTTTTTACATAAAAAAACAAACTTTTTTCAAAACCAAAAAAAAAATAAATCCAAACAAAATATTACATCCAACTCCATAATCATTTCACTTTTTTTTCTCACAAACATCATATCCAATCACAAAAAAACCCAACTATCTTCCCAAACACCAAATTTTTTTTATCCAATAATATCCTACAACTAAAAAACCTACATAAGAACCCACTTCCCAAACACCCACTACGTGATGCGCACAAGCAAGTATAGACTAGTTTGCTAAATTTGGAACAATTCAACTCATGTTTGTTTTTGAAAATGGTTTGAATTTGCCACCTCAAGTGGGCTTAAAGATGCGGATTTGCCACCAAACAAGATGGGCTTAAAACATGATTTGTCACTCAATAAAGTGGGCTTAAAACTCACATTTGTTGAATCGTTCTAATTCAAACAACAAGCCTTCATCCACAGGCCTTCATGTAGTTTAGCATTTAAGCACATAGCCTCATGGCAAGCATGCTAATCATGGTAACATGGCAATCACACTTATGCAACTATGCTAAAGCGTAAAAACTTACTTAGTACTCTAAGCCAAAACAAAAACTAGTTAGAAAGATACATGATTCTAACAATACAAGATGCATAATGCAACACATGCAATAATGCGATTAATAGGCTCGACTACTAATCATGGCATATGAATGAATTTGAACAACAGGCTATTAAACATGTGTTCAAAGAAGATATTGAAGTGACGATGCAGTTTGAATGATGCACTGAGCCTTGGTGCATGTAAGACAAGATGAATGGATGCAAGCATGCGATATGCTAACTGAAACATGATCCCTAATCTAACCATCAAAAGCGATTAAATAAAAAGGAGAAAGACGTGGGGTTGGAAAACATACACACACGCACGCACACTTATTACAACATTATGCCCTCGCAAATGAGGGTCCAAATGAATAAGCTAAGCTAATCTAATCAAACTAATTAGACTAAACTAATTTAGACTAAATTATTACAAACCAATCGAATAACTAGCAAACTAATTACTAATTATTACAATACTTTAATTAACTAGTAAACTAATTAATTAAAACAAATGCACACTAACTAATCATGCAAGGAATTAAACTATGCTGCCACTGCTCCGCCTTGGGAAGTGGAAGATGCATGCACTCGGTTTTCTCCCCGAAAAGTTCTCTGTTTTGCTCTCGAAAGGCTCTGTCTGCAGGGTTGAGCATGCTCCAGGATCTTTTTGCTCCACCTTACCACATCTTTGCTGAGGGTTACACCAGTGGCCTGTCAGCAATCTACCGCCAGAGGGGTGCATTGCTAGCCATAAATGAAGCCTTGCCTACCATTGACAAGGCACTGCAGCCACTGATGCTCTAAGTCACCATACTGCAACAGAGCACAAATAGAGCAAAATGACGGTTTTTCCAAGGGTTTGTTTGTACTGTACCCCTCCTTATCATCTCAAAACCTCAAAGGAGTGACACACTTGGATCCAAAACCACTAATCAAGCAATTTCATTGCATGATGGCCAAATATCCAAGTTGTAAAATTTCGATAAATGCACAAATTTGACCAACAAGACCACCACCCTATCATGCATGATCAAGGGCAATGAAGACCAAGTAAAGTGACACATTTCATCACTATCGAGTATGAAATGTCCCGTTTTTCTCGTGTTCAAACTAACGTCCAGTTTAAACACATGCAATGTAACACAAAGACATGCTTATCTTGTCACTTTTACTTGTCAATTTTGTTTACACATTTTAATTACCAAATCATTCTTTAATCCATTAAGTCCATTGGTGAGTGTCCTCTAATGGAAGGAGGGCTCAAACCACAAGTTGCTTTCGGCATGAAGGAAGCATTACACTGTTGGTAATGAACCCCCTAAGGGATTAAACCATTAGGTGTAACACCTCAATTTCGCACTTAGGCAAACATGGGGCGTGAAACCACTTTCAAAGAAAACCAAAAAGTGAAGAAATATAGGAGATTGCAGAAATTTAGGTGCTAAAATTAAGTGATAAAAGCACTAAAAACATACAACCGACTCACACCAATGAGAGTTAAAGCCTTAAAACACTACATTAGTGAAGGAATTAACACAACAACTATGCCATGCAAGGCTCAAATGAAACAAACAACCAAAAACAGAGGCAAAACAACCCTAAACATGGTCTAAAACATGCTGGACTCAAGACACAAAAACCCAAAACATTAAGCTAATGCATGGGGGTGCACTACAACTATGCAAAACAACACTCAAACTAACCAACCAGCTCAAAATAGAGCTAAAACAGGTTATTTCAGAGGCTAAGACATGCTGAACTTGTGCTAAAACAAGCTAGGTTAATAGGCTAAAACATAAAACTATCTAGGCATGCAAACAAGACACAAGGAGGGGAGGCTAATCCCTCCAATTTTGGACTTCAAAATGAGTTTTTTGTCACTGAAAAACCTCTGAAATTTAGTGTTTAAAAGGCCCAAAAAGGTTTGTTTTAAAGTGATGAATGAAGGCACAAAAGTTTAGCAAACTAACTAGCAAGAAGGATGAACCACCCCTTAACAAAAAAGCTTCAAACCATCATTTTAGGTCATAAAAATAGAGGTTTTTTTAGTTCAAAACCAGTCTCTAAACAATTTAAAAAGGTGAGAAAACAAGCATGCTAAACAAGTAAACAAAGTGAGCAAACTACCTCTTGAAGCAAAGAGCAATTCTAAGCACAAATCCAAGCTAAAACCACTTGTTAGAGCTCAAATCAAGTCTCAAGGAACCTCAAATCAAAGAGAAGTAACTTCTATCAAGGTAGTGTATGCAAAAGTGTAGAGAAAACAAGCTTTAAGGCACAAAATTGTAAGAGAGAGAGAGAGAGAGAGAGAGAGAGAGAGAGATTTATTTGTCTTCAAATTTTTCTAAGCCCTCTACATGCAAGAGAGGGGTTCTATATATAGAAAATACAAAATTCCCTCACAAACATCCAGCCATACACGTATTGGAAGATGTATGAATCTCTGCAAACAGCTGGCACAAAATATCACAAAATATTTGTAGGAAGCACTGACAGCCGGCAAGGCTTTATTAATGGCTGGCAAGCCAAAAGGCATGGCCGGCAGCCTTCAAGGATGGTCGGCAGGCCATCAACAACCTCATTCTGAAGTGACCTAAGCATGGTCCAAAGATGAGACAAAATGGAAGCAGGGTTTGAAAAACTCAAACCTGTGGCATTCTACTGCGGACTTCGAGCGTTTGGTGAGTAATCAGACTCTCCATCAGACGTACCTATAAGAACATCCAAGTATTAAAGGGCCGTCAAAGATGGGGTGTCTACAGTTGTCCCTCTCTTACAAAACTTAGAGTGATGAAATGACGTGAGTGAATGTCAAAGCCAGAGACAACCCATTTTGACAAGGCTGTAAGACTTGGACAAACAATCGAGACAACAATATATTCAAGTGCGAATGCATTTAACAAAAAGGAGGTAGTGATCCCACCATGTCTAAATGCGAGAGAGGAAAGTGAAAAGATGCGCAGGGCATGAACAATTAAGTGCGATAGATGCACAAAGTGAACAAGTGCGATAGATGCACAAAGATAGGGAAAACATTCTCTTACTGAAACATGAATGATCTTATCCGGAACTTCTCTGAATGAACCGTGCATACAATATCGTTTATCTGTGTTGGCCTCACTGAATGAATCGTACATACAATATCGTATCTGCATAAGAAAGAAAATCAACAAGTACAACATATTAAGGGTGCATGTTCTGTGCACGATTACAATAAGGCATGTTCTATGCAAATGTAAGAAGCGTATATTCTATAGATGATTGGAAAATGCATATCCTATGGATGATTGGAAAATGCATATTCTATGCATGGTAACAACTGGGATATAATGGCATGTTTTACGCAAACCAAACAATCTAAGGGCATATTCCATGCATAGTACAAGAGCGAAGGTAGTAAGCATGTTCTATGCATAATGCGATAGTGGAAGCACACTCTACGCAGCTGAAGTACGAGCATGTTCTATGCAACCGTATAAATGGAATGTATGTTCCATGCAACGACAAAGAAACACATATTCTATATAATAATAAAAGCGTATTCATTAAGACCAATTCAAGAACAACTCCTGATTTACCTCTCGGAAGAGTTGTAATATGTTAGAAGGATACACCTTGCTTATGTCGATGAGTGACGAACATCGTACCCTGGAACGCGATTCTGAGCCTCCGTAGAGACATCTAAACCAAACACTGAACATTCCCTTCACTTCTTGAAATCCAAGAACATAAAACAGAACCAGGGACACAAATGAGACTCTTGACACCTGCCGGCCACAAGAGGGAGCCGCCGGCCACTGGAGTGCCTTGCCGGCCATCGATGGCAGGCCAAGGGCAAAATGGGTTTTTTGGCTTGGGTCTTTAAATACAAGGCTTGGGGCTTCATTCCCACACACCAAGACATCCGAAAATGCTCTTTCTCCTTTCCTAGGTGCTTTTTCCCTCTAGATCTGAGCCTTTTACAGGTTTTTCAACAGCCCACACAAACTTTATTCACTAAATCCTCATAGTTCACTTCACTGTAAACCGATTGGAATTTGATTTCGACGCTTCTTTCCTGATTTCCACCATTCTAGGTTCATTCCTCTCGAGTTTCTCTCGAATTCTGTGTGTTTTTCCCGGCTTTGACTTTTTCCTCCATTTTCTCTCTCCTAGGGTGGACTTTCTCAAAGTTTTCCCTTTTCCTTCACTTTTCTTCACTTTTCACCTATCTCGCACCGTTTCAAATGGTAGATGATCTTCCTCATGATGGGGTTCCTCCCGAGCTTCCCCTAGTAGACTTCGAGGTAGACTTCGAGGCCGAACTAGAGGCCGAGCCAGAGCCATTATCGTTGAGTATATGGCCTTTGGATCCAGCGAGGTACCATCCTACGACACACATATTGCCCACTGTAAGAGGCATCAAATCTTTTACTAACTTCACTGAGGACGCGCCAGAGGACCTCCTGTTGAGGGAGCCAGCATCTCATTTATCGACCATTGTCGTTGAGGTACGAAAACTGTTTTTATGCATTACTGCCCTTAACTGTCTGCATTTCTTACACTGCCTTCATCTAGCTATATCTAATACACTGTCCAAATCTGATTGCATTTCATGCATTGCCTTGGTCTGACTGCACTTCATGCATTGTCACAGGGCGAGTTTCGTGCCTTTAGAGGCTATGGTACGACGACTGCTCGAGATTGGTATGGCGAGCTCCCAGTTGGAGTTTGTGACATTATTGATGAGACAGGCTTTGGCCTCTTCTGCTCCAGCTTGACTTGGGTTATAGCGAGCCGTCCTCTCTTAGGAGCACTGGTGGAGAGGTGGTGGGACACCACCAACTTCTTCCACTTTTCCACCACATCGGAGATGACGATGACTCCTTACGATTTTTCCATGATCACCAGCTTAGACGTAGGGGGTGATTCGATTCCTCTCGATCATAATATAGGGGAGTGGGAGGTAGCGTGGCTCAAGCTACTTGGGGCACATCCACCGATGTACCGGGCGAGCATAACACGATACAGCTGGTTTGAGAAGTGGTTCAGGGGGATTGAGCCCGAGACGATTGAGGAGATAGAGCAGTATGCCAGAGGCTTCCTCATGTTCATCTTCAGTACCACCTTGTTTTCAAACAGGTGGAATACCATGGTCTTGTATCTGCTGAGTGCCTTAGTGGTCCTCTCTCGAGTTCAATTTTATGATTGGGGGGGAGCTGGCTTCACCACATTGTATGGATATATGAGCTCTTCCTCCTGTCTGCGAGGGACTTTGGTTGGAGACTACTGGTGAGCTTGGGAGGTATACATCTCAATTCCCCCTTTACACTTTACATTTTTTGCTCAACATTTCTTTCTTTACATCTGTTCTATACATGTGCTATCTGCTTTGCACTTTCTGCAACTGTTTATATTGTATTGATTATATACCTCTGCATTCTTCCTGCAGTTATGGGTATACGCATACTTCCCGCCTCTTGCCCCAGAGCCTGTAGATGAGGTTCCATTGACAGTCCCTTTTTCTCGGGTATACAACGGCCAGCTCCGTCGTAGGACTCATGAATCCTTTATGTTTTTCCGCCAGTATTTTGACATAGTAGCGGTGCACAAGGTAACCCAAAACAAAGTCACTTTTTTCTTTACAACTATTTTGACCCACACATTAGCAACTGACAACGACTAATAACCTGTTCACTTTCTATTTTAGGTCACATGGCAGCCTTGGGCCATGATACCGACAGAGCTTCGAGCCCGGTACAATGCAGCTTGGGGCATTTCTCGCCATCACATTCTTCTTGAGGGCCCGATTTGTTAAGCCTGGTTCTTAGGTGAGCGTTTCGTGCATCAAACCTTGGGCCTGCCTGCTTCGTTCATACCGATGACACCACTAGCGTCCATGAGAGTGACACACAATCTGTCTACCGATGTGGTGATCCAGTTCATGGTCAGCCTGGAGGCAGAGTACTTCCGTGTAGAGGGTGACTATACGGCCTTTATCTAGACACACTTGATGGTGCCTCTGACCGGTGTTCGCGGGGGTAAGAAAGTGAGAGCTCTTGCCGTGAGGGTGAGACGCAGAGTAACTAGGGCAAGTAGAGCCCGTGATAGAGAGGCTTCCCAGAGGAGGCAGGGGACCAGGTGGCTAGAGCTGCCTTCTGCACTTACCTATTGGCGATATACCAGGGAGGCATATCAGATCCCGATTGAGCCTGCAGCAGCTGGGCATAGATACACCAGAGCCCAAGATGTACCTCCGGTATGTACCACACTTTTAGTTTTTTCATTTTTTTTTATATTTGTTTGTTCCGGACATTAATCATTCCCAATGCATTTGTAGGTACCCTCAAGATACATCGAGGATCTGCTGGAGCTATTAGCCTCATTCAAGGGCATGATATTGAGGAGGGAGGTACTGCTCGGCTTCCATGGTTGTAACACCCCAAAAATACAAATTATAATCATCTGAATTATCCATGTGTTAATTGCGGATTATATGATTTAATTTGTGTATATCTATCCAAGTTGGGAAATTATTTGTTGAGAATACAACTTTGGAATTGAAATTGACGACCTTACTGGGTTCAGAAATCGAAACTGAGTACATGGATATGTTAATTGGAATTTTTAGAATCATCTGAAAAGTTTAATTAAAAATTGATTTTTGTCTGATTTGTAAAGTTATGTTTGGCTCTTATTACTTGTATTGAGTTTAAAGATGGTTAGTTGAAGCCTAATCCATTTTAGTATAATTTAATTTAGTGTAATTAAGATCATTAGATAATGAGATTAAATGAATTTGAATTACTTGACTACAATTTAATTAATGAAATGAATTATTATTTTTATTATTATTATAGAGCTTTCTACTCATTTATTAATCAAAGAAAGAGAGTGAGTACTTGGTGTTTAACTAAGAATACTACATGTAGAGAGAGAGGGAGAGTCTTGAAGAGGGAGAGTTCAACATAGATTAACAGAAGAAAAAATAGAGAAGTAAGAGTGAGAAGGAGAGGAGAAGAGAAGAACTTAGAAAGAAAGTAAAGTCTTATCTTGAATCCTCCATAAACATCAAAGCAAGGTAGGCTTTTCTTTCCAATTTCTTGGAGTAGAGACTTGTTTACCCATCATCTTTAAAGATTAAGGCTGAAATTAAGAAGAATTGATGATCAAATGAAGGTTTTGCTCATATTGCTAAGGATTAAGACATGCATGTATATATATATATATGGAAGAATTGAATGAATTAGCTTATAATCCTTACATGCATGACATGGTTTTCATGAGAATTGTTTTCACACATTTAAATTCATGTGTGGTTCTTCCAATGAGGAGGAATTTCATGGAATTGATGATTTAAAACCCAAACTTGTATGTTTAGAACTATATATCTTAATTCAAAGGTTTGATTATTTTTACATAGAAATGGAGGTTGCTTTGTAACCATGATTTGTGTTTGACATTCAAACACTCTAGTTTAAAGTTGTTTTCAAGTGTTTTGAGCCTTGAAATGTATGAATTTGAAGTTGATTTTGCAAAAGAAGGAGTTTTGGTCCAAAGCAGATTTTCGGACTGGTTTTCACCCAGACCGCTCGAGCGGCCTGGGCCACTGCTCGAGTGGCCAACCTTGATTTGGCCAAAGTTGCATTCTGCAGTTCCACCACTCGTGAGGCCAAGGCCATCAAGACGAAAGCAAGGCCCACACGTGCGGCCAAGGCCATTACGTCGCGACCAAACAGGCAGATTTTCCCGTTTTGTTCTCTTTTCGTTTTCTGACTTCCGGGCCTTCATTTATATGTTTTCACATGGCATATACATCCATTAGCATCTCATGAACATGAAATAAAGTAAGAAAATAATAGAAATAATTGAACTACTGAGTAACGGATAACCGAGTAAAGTTAAGAATCAACTAAACGACTTGATGTCAATGTGCATTAAGAAATTGTGATATGAATATTTGTGTTTGTAGATCAGACTCGAAGACTAAACAATAGGTATTGGAAGCCCACTGTGAGTAACATTTCTGTAAAGATATGTTGATATGAACTATGTTTCCACTATTAAGTGATAAGTTATAATTTCTGAAATGCTATTTTGATTATGTGAACGAATGTCCTATTTGCAAATCTACTATGGCATCCACAGATAGTCCTAAGTCAACGGGGACAGCATGTAAATGCGGGTCCATGACATATATGTGATACAAGATCTCATTAGCCACTTCATTGTGGTGATATGTGTTTAATCGGTATCCGGAACCGATTACTCTAGTTAGAAGACGATATGTAATATGTTCTATGAGATGTACCATCACGTTATGTTCTAATATGAGACTGATAGAATTGATTGTGATATGATTTGTTTTACGGATATTGCATTTGAAATTCGTTGACCAACCCCTTTACGTTAATGTTATTCACTGGACTTTAGCTCACTGTTTTTATATATATGTATAGGTGAGCATTTTGGATGGCAAGCCTAGAAGGAGTATGTAGTTGAGTCATCGTTTTGAAGCCTACCAAGTTGTGTTTGTGTGCCTCTGAGTTGGGGCTAGGCTTGCAAGGCTGTTGTCAAGTTTTTGATCATGAAGTAAACTTTCGTTATGTGCATATGTTATGCATCAATGTTAAGTTATAAGTTATGTACTAAATGTGGGTAAATTAACGTTTTTGCATGATAAAAGTTTGTTCATATAGATGCACAATTCATTGGACTATTGGTGTATTTTTGAATATTGCTTTTGTTAGCCCTGATTATTTTTGATTGTATAGGAAGGCCTTCGGTAATCTCGGATTACTGGCCGATTATGACGCTAAACCTATAGGGACGGGTTTGGGTCATGACAACGGTATTCAGGTAATTTCTTTAGTTTTCTTACATTCCATTCATCAAATTTCCACTGACACACTGAAACTGATATGAGAACTTCCCCACACTGTACTGATACACTACATCTGAATTCATACACTGTACTTGACTTCCACATATACTCATTTTGTACACCACATCTGCATCTCTGATACACATACTATGGCTGAAACATAGCAACTGTCTTTTTAGGTTTCGCCCTTATCGACAAAGACCAAGAATAAAGACACCAGACTATCAAGACCTCTTCGCAAAGAGGGAGAGAGAGGCGGGCTCCAAAATGTAGCCAAGGCCGAGCTAGGAGCGCCAGAGCTGAGAGTGTCCTTTTAGAGCCTATTCTAAGCGAGGATGATACCAAGACCAGCGTGGCTGAGGAGGGAGCAAGTCAGCATGCTGAGTCATCAGAAAGCGGAGACGATGACGCTGGCTCTGATTTTGAGAGTGGGGATGCTTATGCCGAGGAGGGTTCCGAGGCGGGAAGTGGAGACAACTTCGGGCCAGACTCTGATCCAGATTCAGACAGTGGGGCCGATGGAGACAGTGCTGCAGAGTCCGCTCCACCAAGGAAGAGGACGAAGAGGGCCTCTAGATCCTGAGATGGATAGTGCTGATTTTTGTATTTTTGCTTAGTTTCTTTTGGTTTATAGTGTTAGCACATTGTACAGCCTCAGACAAGTTTTACTTCTTTAAAAAGTGCTGCAGAGTCCGCTCCACCAAGGAAGAGGACGAAGAGGGCCTCTAGATCCTGAGATGGATAGTGCTGATTTTTGTGTTTTTGCTTAGTTTCTTTTGGTTTATAGTGTTAGCACATTGTACAGCCTCAGACAAGTTTTACTTCTTTAAAAACTTGTATTGTACTTTTGTAAAACTACCATGATCGGAATGAAAACCAACTTTAATTTGAGAAAGTGTTGTACTTTGCATTATGAGCACCGCATCACATGAAAATGAGATTGATTTCGACTTTGAAAATCAAAAATTTATATTGTCACAACAGTCTGAATCAGGTAACGAACTGATCAACAACTGAAATAATCAAAGTAATACAACTCGATACTCAAAATAACGACAACTTGATAAACAAAACAATTTGATAAACAAACAACTCAAACGCAACTCGATGAACTTACTAAAGTTAAAAGGACTCAAAACAAGACCTTAAAACACACAAATAATAGAATAAAACTCCTGCATCCAACTGATTCTTCATAAAGGAGGACAAGAGGCCCAAGAGGAAGGCTGCCGGCCATGAAGGGTGGCCTGCTAGCCATCTATTCCTCATGCCGGCCATAAATAAACCTTTGCCGGCCATCAATAGGCCTATGCCGGCCATCAATGAGCCTTGCTGGCCATCAATGTGCAGAACCTCCAAAACGTTGAAACCTGGCCTCCACTCACTGCCTTATTTTCTACAAAAGCTACAACTTCGTGATTTCTTCATTTCAGCTGTTGTTTTGCCACAAATGAAGCCATTTTTCATCAAAAAACTCTCTGATTGGATTGTAACTTTAGACAGCTTGGAAAAGCTGAATTTCTGGGGTTTCGACATAAATGCACTATTCCTGCTGAGTCATTCTCGACTTTGTTTTCCATTCCTTCATGTCGCAGCTAGATGTTGGAACCCTGTTACTCACGTTTTTAGCTTTGGGGGAAAAGAGCTATGCCAACAATTGAAGAATTTTAAGTGCTAATGGACTTCCGACGCGATGAGGAAATCTTGCTTCAGCCCTGTTTTGCTCACATCCAAGCTTTGGGAATGATGTGTGGGCTCACTTTACATGATGCCTGATCCTTGGTTCACAACGAGGAGTTGGATATCCCCAGTTTGATTCATCGATTTTCTGACGCTGGTGACCGAGGCAATCTTCTTTGGCAACCTTTGTTTGTGCATGTTAGCACATTTCTTTCTTGCCCCTAGTTTTGACAGGTCTAGCATTCGACTCATCGAAGTGGCCCAAGGTTTGAAAGAGGGCAAGAGTTGCATGGCCTTGGTACTAGCCGAGACTTTCATGGGCTTAGATGCCTTTCATTGGCGAGAGACAACCAAGTTTGTAGGAAGTCCACTACTTTTTCAGGTAATGTTTCCCACCCCTTTTAATATGTGTTTCTCACGTTACTCGACATTTATGCTCTGTTTTTTTATCTCAAAGCCCTTTTATCACTTTTTCTCTCAAGATGCACCTCTTTATTCTTTAATCTCTCTTTTCTTTCATCCCTCCCCAGGTTTGGCTCATGGACAGCTTGAAGATAGTGGATTCTTGCTCTATATATTCCGCACGAGGATATTTCTTTCGCCAACAACTAGTTAACTTCCTGAACGAAGGGTGGTGGTGCCATTGGATGTGCAACAGGTCTGCTACTGACATTGTTTGGCATTGCCTTTGGTTTGATATGCCCGAGATGAGCTACTGCATGGCTCGGCAACTTGACGTTCAACTGATTGGCTTGACATACTATGTATTCTACTTTCCATTCCAATTCAGACGCCAGTTCGGACACGACCAGACTTGCCTAGAAGAGGGGGTAGAGTACCCACTTTCATACCCAATTTGAGGTTCACAATTAGCTCGATACCCCACTGTAGAGAGGACAAGAGAACTTCTGGCTCCTGCCCCTAGTTTCAACTACGCACTTTCTGACGAATGCCTGGCTTGGCTCGAAGAAGAAGCACAGAACGGGCCTACTTTAGCATCAAAAGCTTCCACAAGCACAGAGAGGGGACGTAGGAACACTTGACTCATCTATGCCCCAAGTTTATTACTTTGATCTTACTTTTCAAGTTTTCCTTTTGAATGTAATAAAAACAACTTTGATTTGTATCAAGAGTTCGAGAACTTTGTACTGAAATCAATGAAATTGAAGTTGTGGGCACTGGAAATTTTTCTTTTGGTCTAAAAATGGACTAAGTTGTAAAAAGATTAATTTGAATAAAATCAACTTTTATCAAAACATTTTGAAACCATTTTCGATAAGGATCACATCTTCACACACATGGAATGTATCCTCGAGATGTACAAACCCCAAATCCAGAAATGAAAAATTGCCCCTAGACTAAATAGCTCTGCTCAGCACTGTAATCATCTCTTCTCTCAGGGTAAGGATCACAATCGATCTTTCAAATAATGAACAGACAAGGATGCCTTGATCAAACATATGCATACAGTTGATTTGGAGGTGTTTATGGCCGGACCTCAGAGTGAAGTTGCCTACGTATCCTGAAGATGGAAATCAGGCCTTACATAGTTTAGTTTCAGTTCACTCGGGTATTAACGCTCTCCTTTTGTGCTCTAACTTTTGCCAAGGCCGCCCTTTAGGGTTTTCAACCTTGCGAGCTCTAACTTTTGTCCCAAATTATTCCAAACTCATCACGAACATAACAAATTCAAACATTCAAGGCTCACACCTCCATGATTTGCACTTGCATGTAGGATATACTCATTATCCTCAACTTAATTGGTGAAGAGATGATCAAATACATGGACTTCAATCAAAATTCAACATGGATTACATACTTTATGCTCAAACATGGAAATTCATAGCAATTCTTACATGCATGCACCTATTGACTTCAAATTCATCAAATACAACACAACCCTTGTTCTTGATCACCATTCAACTTTGAATTCACAAAATTACAATATTAGACTCATGAATTCATAACCAATTACTTACCTAGAAGCTCAATCTTCCCAATTTATGGTTAAACCTTGAGTTGGTCTTCAAATTATTTAAGCTTCAAGATCAAAACCTCAATTTGAGCTCTCTCTCTCTCTCTCTCTCTAAGCCGGCCTCACTCTCTTCCTAAGATATAAAATTTGATTTGAGCCTCCAAAACAACAAAATGAGAGTGTAGTAGGCCCTTTATAAGCTCCTTTTCAAACACATTTCTTTAATATTAAATAATTGAGCACCATTTCATTAATTTAATCTATTTAATTTGATCCGAATCAATTTTCAATTAAATTTCACCGTAAGCTCTAAAAATTACGCTAATCACAATGGTGTAATCAATATCAGGTTTTGTGGCCGATAAGGCCTTCAATTTTCAGACTATAACGGTAAGTTAAACAGATATTCCTACGGTGAACAGATAGAAATTCAAAACCACATATTTTCGCATAAATGGCACACAAAATCATATCAAACACATAATCACATTCATAATAAGGACCAATTAGCGTAATAAGAAACAGGGTTATCACATTATGCATCCCAAGATGACCCCATTTGTACAGTTTACCCCCGCAGACGATGAACTGAGCAGCCATTCTTCGAATCACCCTCTTATCTTTGTCATTTGGCCCTAGTAGATATGCTTCCTTTTCCAAGAAGTTCCAGATGTCATGATACCGGGGGTTCTGATCTTGTACTTTATCTACGGCGGCAATCAGCTCGTAGGCCGGCACATATCTCTATTCAATGATGGTTGGACGCATCCGGACTCCCAAATGGATGTCTATCATAGAAGATAGAGCTGATAAAGCGTCTGCGAACCTGTTGCTCTCTCTCAACAGATGGGTAAAGGTTAGCTTTTCAAACCTGGGAATTAGAACGTCTAGGGTTTGGTGATAGACTTTCATCCTTTCTTCCTTTACCTTCCAGTCTCCTTTCGCTTGAGATACAACCACGTTCAAGTCCCCAATGACGTCCAACCTTTTTGCCCCTAGTTCCAGGATGGCTTCTAAGCCAACGATACATGCCTCATACTTTGCTTCATTATTCGATACCTTGAACTGGAGTTTCAAAGCTAAGGATATGTGGGAATTATCAGGTGTTATCAACAACACCCCTATCCCATACCCGTACTGATTAGACGCTCCGTCAAAGTACATAGTCCAGACCACTTTTTCAAGCTAGAGAATGGCCTCATCCGGGAATAGATACTCTATTGCTTTATCTCCCTTCACGGGGTGATCGACTAGGAACTCTACTACCACTCTTCCTTTTACAGACTTGCGTGTCATGTATTTCAAATCAAATTCGGAGAGAAGAAGCAACCAACAGGCTAGCCTACCCGTAAGCGCTGGTTTCTCGAAGAGATATTTGATGGGATCTAATCTCGAAACCAGAATTACGAAGTGAGCTAACAGGTAGTGCCTCAACTTCCTGGTAGCCCATACCAAAGCCAAACAAGCCTACTCCAGCGAAGTGTAGCGGGTCTCGTATTCCAACATCTTCTTCCTCAGGTAGTAGATAGCCTTCTCCACTTTATCCTCAGATTCCTGCGCAAGCATGCAACCAATTGTCATGTCGGTTACTAACAGATACAGAATCAATGGTTTCCCCAGCTCTGGCGATGACAACACAAGTGGGTTCTTTAGATATTGCTTGATCTATTCGAAAGCAATTTGGCATCGGTCATCCCATTGGAATTGTTTCCTTTCTTTAGGAGACCAAATAGTGGTTCACAAGTCAAGGTTAATTTTGCAGTAAACCGTCTTATGAATTGCACTTTACCCAGAAAGCCTCGCATCTCCTTTTCGGTCCTTTGTGGTGGCATTTCTAAGATGGCCTTGATTTTGGAAGGATCAACTTCGATGTCCCTTTTTGTGATCAAGAACCCCAGCATTTTCCCTATTGTAACACCAAAAGTACATTTCTGAGGATTCAGTCGCAACCGATACTCTCTGATCCATTGGAAAATTTTCTTTAAGGCGGTGTAGTGGCCCTCTCTTTCCTTGGACTTGACAATCATGTCATCCACGTATACCTTAACCTCTTTGTGGATCATATCGTGCAAGATTGTGGTTGTAGCCCATTGATAAGTAGCCTCGACATTCTTCAAACTGAACGGCATCACCATATAACAGTAGGTTCCCCATGAGGTAGTGAAAGCAGTTTTCTCCCTATCCTCAGGTGCCATCAAAATCTGGTTGTAGCTCGAAAACCCATCCATAAATGAGAGCAGTGCATGCCCCGTAGTGAAGTCCACCAATTTGTCGATATGCGGCAGAGGAAAGTCGTCCTTCGGACTGGCTTTGTTCAAATCTCTGAAGTCCACAAATACCCGAATTCTACCATCTTTCTTTGGCATCAAAACTATGTTGGCCAACCAAGTAGGATACTCAGATACTAACAGGAACCCTGCCTCAATCTGCTTGGTGACCTTTTCCTTGATTTTCAGAGCCTAATCCGGGCAGACTCTTCGAAGCTTCTGCTTAACAGGTCGGGCCTTAGGGTTAAGAGGGATTCGGTGCTGTACAATCTCAGGATCGATTCTAGGCATGTCTTCGTAAGACCATGCGAAAACATCTTTGAAATCTTTTAATAAAGCGACTAAGCGCTCGCATTCCTCAGAAGACAACATGGACCCGATCTGGACCAGACATGGATCCTTCTCAGTACCAACGTTAATTGAAGTGATTTCATCAACCAAAGGTTTTACAAACCTCTCCTGCTCTTGATTAATCAAATATTTCAAAACCAGAGGAATTTCATCCTCGTTGTTTTCATCAAAGTTTTTAAAGTTCTGATTAATGCAATAAACTAAAGGCACAAAAAAGTACTTAGAAGCCACAATTGTAATATTCTCATTCATAACCTCCAATTTGTCTGATTCTTTGGTTACAACCGACTCAAAAGAAAATGAAAAAGACGACCTGGACAAGATAACGGCATCTGGGTTATCAACCCCAAGAATACCGGACTTTGACTCAGATGAACTAGAATCTGATTCCGACTCCATAGACTCTGTGGAATCGATTCGCTCACTACCCCACCGAATCGCTAGATAAAAAGCCCTCCTCGTACTGCTAGACGTGGGAGGGTGCGATGGATGCATCCAGAATGCCAGAAGAAGGGCCCGCAGGCGTTCGATCCCCAATCACAGAAACTGAGAAGTCACCCCCTGAGCACTCCGGCCCGATCTGAGGATCTAAAAGGAGACAAGCCAGCGCTGCTCCTATTTCAAGTTCTGTGCCGTTAGACTCATCCTCCTTGCACTGCTCAGCCTCACCTGGTGGGTCATTCTACTCTTTCGCAACTTCATCCCCTGACAACTGAAGGTCAAAAAAGATCTCGAAGCCAGGCAAACGCCGCTTCTTTAAATTCAACCATGGTTCCAGAAAGCCGCAAAATGTAAAATCTTCCCCCTCCCGGACAAAGCATCCGTTTAGGGTTCCTTGGATAGGTCTGTGCACCAGCTCGTAGTGCTTCTCAGCTTGCTTAGCCTTGGCTCTTCTGGCCATTTCCCTTCCTTTCCTTGCCCAATCCTCTCTGGTAGGCGTGTAACCTAAACCAAAGGTATAAGGGTTGTACGACACTTCGGCCAATGCAGCGACGCCCTTCCGGCCACTCGGTTCTAATCCCATTTCGGGCATGTGTTAAAGCTTGTTTATGAGGTAGATAAACTGCGCACTAACATACAGCCCCTCATCAATAGCCAGCATATCCTGTACTACCCGAGCCTCAGCCAAGGTAAATCCTGACAAAAATAAATCCTCCACGCTGTGCTCAATCTCCAAGACCGGTGTAGAAACCTCTGGTGGTGGATGTATTGAGGAGTTCCCAAAAACAATTGCTACCCCCTTCCCATAGGGGTATTTCAGCATCTGATGTAAGGTGGAAGAGACAACTCTCACCTGGTGCAGCCATGGCCGCCCCAGGATTAGATTAAAGGTGGCAGGAACATCCAAGACAAGGAACTCAATGTCCTGCTACCCCGGGCCAACTTGAATTTTGATCCATACCATCTCCATCACCTCCCGACTGGTGTTATCATAAGCCTGGATGACCTGGGCAATTGGTGTGAAATCTTCTAGCTTCAACCAGATAGCATACGTCGTTCGCGACGAACATACATTGATTGTAGATCCCGTATCAACCAGGACCACTGGTATCCATTTCTCTCTACGCTCAAAAGAGAGATATACAACGGCTTGTTGTGTTTAGAGCCCTCAAGTGGTAGTTCTTTGTCTGTGAAGGTTAAAGTCGGTGAAGCTCCACCCGGGAACACCAATCCCACCAACTGCTTAGGCGTTGTATCAATTGAAAGATTAGCCTTGTCCATTGTAGAAAGGACGGCTTGTCTATGAACCCTCGAGGCCATAAGCAGTCCCCAGATGGAGATGTCTGCTTGAATTTTCTTTAGCTACTTCAGTACAGCTTTCTCCTCTAGCAGTTTGTCTTTCTGCTTTTCTGCTTCCTTGTCTTTCCCGGACGCCTCTGGCTGGTCCAAATGTGGGGGCTTGAAGTACCGCCCACTCCGGGTCATATGGTTGACCTCCTCAGTATACCAAGTATCGTCTGGTTGATTCCGACCCTAGTCTTCATCAGTATGGGCAAGACGTAAATCATCATCTTCCCACCACATCCCCTTAGCAACTGATAGACAACTGTCCAGTTCCACTGCAACTGTTCCTGTGTCCACAACACATTCTGTCCCCGCAGGACCCTAGGCTTTTCTAGCCCTCTCGTATTCTCAATTCTCTTTTGCTCAAACCGCCTCAGCGCAACTTCCTTCTCCGGGTCAGCTGTACACACACTGCTCGATTCCCGAGCAAAATTCTCCGTACCGGTGCTCTCCGGCAGCTCCTCCTTATTCTCGACCATTCCAACCGTTGTAGATGTCCTTGTTTCTAATTGTCCCTGTCTTGGTTGAGTTCCCTCATCAATATCCGGCTTATCACTGAGCCATCCTGTATTATCTGTTGCTCTGTTCGCATCAAACCAACCGATATGCACATCTCCCATGTCCTGTTTATCGAAGAACTGTAGGTTGCTAATATCCTCCTCCAGCTCGGCTAGATCATCCAGCCCCTGACTCGACCCGTCCTCCCAGACAACATGTACCTCGATCCCTACTGACAATTCCACCATCGGCTTAGCCTGATCTATTGACACAATATAACTGCACGGGTTGTATGCTTCCTCAGTAAAGCTCCAAGATCCCTCAGGTTCTGAACCAACATTCCCATTCTCCTCCAAGGTCACCCTTGCTCTGTCTTCGACAGTCACCACCACTAGCTTCGATTAGGTAAATGACATGCTCATTATGCACAAGTCTGTGCTTTCAGGGATGAACAACGCCGGCCTGGGTAAGTGGAAGGGAGTGATGTATATGCTAGGGTCGTACAGGACGGCCGTGGTTTGGATCAGGTTTATCTGCCTGGGTGGAGGAGGGAGGTTATTATGTGGTTGGAGAGGGTTTGTGGTGACATTTGGCTTCTCGGGAGGCGCAATCACCTTGTTGTCAATGAGATCTTGGATCTCATGATGCAGTCTGAAGCAGAGGTCGGTGTCATGACCGTGCTGCTGATAAAAGGCGCAATATTTGGCCGGGTTATGTGTGAGAGGGAGGTTATTTGGTAATGGCCATGGCTCCAGGGGCTTTAGATGCCCTTTTCTGATTAGAATCCCTAAGGCCTTGGATAGAGGCATGTAAAGCGGGTTGAAAGTCCTCTGGACCCCTAGGTGGGTATTTTGCTGGTTGGGGGTTGGTTCCGGACGCACTGGTGAAGGGTGTGGCTGTTTTTGGCGTAGTGGTGACCATGCTGACGTCAGAAGTTCTCGCAGCTGCAGTACTACTCGTACCTCCATTCGCACTGCGTGTAAACGCCCTCTTGGGCTGCTCTTTCTCCTGGTCAATTAGACCTTACTTCATATCATCTTCTATCTGTACCCCAATCTCTTGCAAATCAGCAAAGGTGGAGAGGGGTAAAACGATCATTTTTTGCATCAGCTTAGGTTGCAGGTTGCACACAACCATTATGATTTGGTCTTTCTCGGGTGGCCGAGTTGTCATCATGGAGGCCTTGGCCCTCCATCGAGTGACAAAGTTAGAGAAGCTGTAACAACCCTCACTTTGTCTTAGTTATGCTCACATGCATTTACATGATTTTTGTCTTGTTAAGCTTGCATTTACAGACCTTGATTTGTTTTGTCTAAGTGTTGCTTGCATGCTTCGTTCCTTGCTTGGTGTGTGTTAAGATGAGATCATCTTAAGCCTAGGTCACACCTTTGAACCTCTTACACCTAGGACCATCTTGGAACCACTTTGGTTGACCTCCACCTTCACCCTAGCATATTGGCCGAGATGTCATCATCTAGGCCGAGGTGTGCATCACCTAGGCCGAGATGTGTATCATCTAGGCCGAGATGTTATCATCTAGCCATCCTAGATCATTGATCCTTGTACCTAGTGATCTCGTTCCTAGACTGGTATGAGCTAGACCGAGGTGTGGCACATCGAGGCCAAGGTGTGGCACAGCTAGGTCAAGTGTTATCCTTCCTAGCCGAGTTACTTGCTGAAGCCTATGTCTTGATCCGAGGTCCTCGCCTTGTCAGAGTGACCTTGACACCTTACTTGTCGTACACACTTTGTCATATCCTTGTCTTATCACTCAGGCACCTTTTTTAGGAAATCCAATCCGATAGTGCCACGTGTCCCAACAGAGGGTTAAGTCAGCCGGCAGTAGAGTAAACACATCATTTGCTATATCTTGGTCCTAGAAGAGAGAGAAGCTCTAGGAAGAGAGGAAGAAGGAGTTCTTAGAGTGAGATTAGATTTCCAAGCTTGATCCTTAGAGTTTGAACCGTTTGATCTGTGTTTTGAAGTTAGATTCTTGATCTACTCTTGTTGTTCTTTATGTTTATCTAATCACATTGCATGATCTAGCATGATTCATGAGCCATGCATTGATTTGAGATTGGTTTTAGAAAGAGAAAATGATGTTCATGTGTTCTTGAAGAAAAGCCTTGTTTTGATCCGAAAGTTTATAACAAGTTCCATGTTTTGTGTTTGTTTTCAAGAAGATCTTCAACTACGGGTACCCAGGTCCATGTTTTTGAACTCATGCCATGAAATCTCAAATTTTGAATAAAGAAGTTATGATTTTAGCATTCATGTTCTTCATGTTTTTCATGTTCATGTTCTTCAAAAGAAAACCCAGATTTTCCAGACTTCATTTCCCTGAGTGTGGTCACCGGGACCACACCTCGGCCCAGACCTGGTTGGTACCCATCATGTTTTCCCGAGATGAAAAACAGTGTTTTAACTCCCAGCACATGCTTTGCTTTGTCTTGACCTAGTTTTGAAAGAAATGCCGAGATCATTTACGTTCATGTAGAGCTTGTTTTAAGGATGCATTGCACAACCATCTTTGAGCATTACTTATTGTCTTCTTGAAATGCATTCAATGGACCTTGCCATGTATTTGTAGGTCATGAACTCTTGCCTTAAGCCCTACTCCTAAAGAGCTATGTGAGTGGTATTTTTGATAAAGCTATGTTATAACGTTTGATAAAAGCTTTGCTTTGTTTCGTTTTGGAAAAGTATTTGTTCAAGTATGAATGATTATCCCTAGTTTTGTATCAAGTATTATCTTGTTTTGATGACATTCTTGAAAAGTCCTTAGTGCTAGGGGACTATAATGCAACTAGTACCCTTGTTTGAGATATCTCCCTTGCCACCGATGGTCTTGTACGGGTGGGTTTGTCTAATCGATTCTGGGTCGATTATTCCCTTGTTTTGTCAGGAATGTCATCCCTTGTATTATATTGATGCTAGTAAGCATCCCTTGAAGCTTTGAAAGACTTGATAGATGAACTTGGTTCATCCCTTGATTTTGTACAAGCTATGATATGTATTGTTTTGATAAAAATCTCGGATATCATTCATTTAAACCTTTATTACTAATATGATTCACTGAGTATCCAAGCTCACCCTCTCCTTTATATATATGTAGGTGATGAGCAAGAAAGCGTTGTCGCCTAAGCCTTATTTGGAAGATGTTTTGGATTCATGTTTTGTTAGCACCTTGAAGATTGTGCTTCTTAGTTTTTGGTTATGTCATTCGTATGTGTTGGCTTGAGAAGCCTTTTGATCAAGGTGTAATATTTAAGTTTGATTTATTTGTATCCAAGATGTAAAACCATGTTATGTATGACATTTCATTTGATCTATGCACAGCTCTTGTGGACTACTTAGATTTAAATTTATTGCTTCCGCACATGTAAGCCCCATATGTATACTCTGATTGTGTGTGACTTTGTAAGTTGGCCTTTGGTAATCTCGGATTACTGGCCATCATGGAACCATTGTACTAGAGACGGGATGTGGTGGTGATAGAAGCCTTCCTTCGGCTCCTGCTAGGTAGCCTCAAGATCATGAGTCGTGACCTCGATTTGGGGTTGTAAGCATATTGGGCGATGAAGGCCTTGGCCATCTCCTTCCAGCTTCTTTTCACTGAATCCTCTAGCTTGGCATACCAAATGGCCACAATACCCGACAGGGTTTGACCGAGGAGAGATAGTTTCTGGAGTCTAGTCAAGCCCATCAGGTGCAAAATATCCAAAAACAACCTCAAATGAACCATAGGATCGCCCGAACGGTCAAAGCGACCTATGTGAGGCATTTTGCATCTGTCCGGCAATGTCACCGCCGAATCCGTGTATCCATCGTCTATGTCCAGGATCGAGTTAACTCCCTGAGCTCGCTTGAACAGCTTTTCAAGCTTGCTTACTTTCAAAGCTGTTGGATCAACCTCAAATTCGAACGGTGTATCTGTTGGGTAGGCCGGTGCTTTTGAAGTCTGTTGTGGGACTGGCCTTGTTGGAATGTCTATATTCTCTTGGACGTGAGCTGTCTCCCCGAGTGTTGGAAAGCTAGGTGCGGGTGGGGGTAGATGCGAAGCAGATGCTCCGGCTTGTTGTGGTTGCTGTTGTTGTTGAAGTTTAGCAATTATCTCAGCCTGTTGAGCTATAACCTTCGTCTGACGAGCGGTAACCTCCCGCTGCATGATCTCTATGGTCTGCTAGAGTTGACGCATCATTTCCTCTATACTGTTTGTAAAGTACTAATCTGTCTGACCAGGTGTGTATTCCCTCTCTGAGGTGGAAGTAGATATCTCAACCCAACTATGCACAAGTGAGGTAGATAATGACTGTTGATCTGGTGACTGCTGCACTAGTGATCTGTGCCTGGATGACCTCTATCTTGTAACTGGGGGTAATGAAGCAAACACAAGTTGTCCTTCAACTAGATCCTCAGATTGATGAATTCTCCTAACTCTGGTCCAGAGTGCTCGGGGGGTATCTGCCTCGTCGGAAGCAATGATGAAAACACTACCTTGCAAAAAGGAAAATAAAGTAAAAAAAAAAAGAAACAACAATAAAAAAAAAATGGACAGCATCTCGGCTTCGATCAAGATAACACGCAGTTGATAAATCGTAAGCTAGACAATATGTACTCAAACACTGATTCTGCCTCCCAAAATTTCTGTCTTAAAATTGATATCCTCAAACATTGATGTCCTCAGACTGATACCCAGACTTGCAACTGATACATACATCCTGTAGAGACACACTCTAACAGCACATATTAAGCAAGTGAGAGCCAAAAACACCCCTATGGTGGGGTAGGGTTTCCTTGTCCTATTTTTTCAGGAGCTAGGGTTTCACTACGCATGCAGCGGTTTCATACAATCCTGCATTCGGGTGAGCAACCTGTCCTAGTTTGGAATAGTCTTTATAGCTTACGATATGCAACTAGGTCAAATAGTCAAAAAGGGTGCCTCAGCAAGACCACCTAATATACCTCTCACTCCTAATACTGAGAAGTGAAAGAAGGATCAAATGGTACGGCAGTGATCCAGATCCAAGGTTTGTGTTCCCATCGTGGCAGAGCCCGCAACCGGTCAGCCTTATGGCATGCTTTTCCAAGCAAGCCTCCGACAAACCGTTCAGGAATAGCAAATGGCAAACACTGTGACTTAGGCGCACTTATGCAAATGCAATGCAAAGAAACACATAAATGTAGATAAAACAGCATATCATGAGTTCGATTCAAGTTCTCTAAATCCCCAGTAGAGTCGCTAGAAACTGTAGACCCGACTTTCTTCGCGCGCCCCCCCTTTCGGAGAAGGCGCGAATTGGTCTTGTTATTGCAGTTCGGACTCCCGTCACGGTTCTAAATCTAATCTCACAAAATGCAATGTAAGACTGATAAATCACCAAAGAGTTCAAATCTGGCAATTGGTTTTAGAAAATCAATTTTGAATCAAAAAGCGCCAAACATGGACTGCTTTGCCAGATTACAGAGTCGCTACCAAAATATTTTGTTTTGGAAAATTTAGGAAACCCTGACTCGTGCCAAAGGCTACGTGTTCGTCATCACCAAAGTTGTCTCGGCTCGGGAACTTGGGTACGAGAGGGGAAGGTCCTTAAATGAGCACCCCATTCGCCCGATCAAAGATCGGCCTCTACTAAGCATGATATGTTGTTTTAAAAACACATGTGTTCTTATTCCGGTTATTAGCTATCTTACTATGTGATGCGCACAGCATACAAGTATAGACTAAAATCATGAGAATTAGAACAAAACAACTCATGTTTATTTTTGAAAATGGTTTGAAAATGCCACCCTCACGGTGGACTAAAGCGCGGATTTGTCACCCTCAAGTGGGCTGAAAACATGATGATTTACAACTTCGCAAAGTGGGCATAAAACTCACATATGTTTAATTGTCCCAATTCAAGTAATCAAACCTTCATTCACAGGCATTCATGTAGTTAAGTAAATAAGCACATAGCCTCATGGCAAACATGCTAAACATGGCAACACTCACACTCATGCAAGTATGCTAAAGCATAAACACTTACAGTGTACTCCGAGCCAAAACAAGAAACTAGTTAGAAATCATGCATGATCCTAACTATGCAAAATGCCTAATGCAACACATGCAAAATGCAACTAAATAGGCTCGGCTATCTAAGATGACATATGAATGCAACAATTCGATAACATGCTTTGAAACATGTATTCAAATAAGTATTGAAATACGATGCAGTTTAAATGATGCGTTGAGCCCGGTGCATGCAAGACAAAAATGAATGATGCACGCATGCAAGCAAAAGGTATGCTGATCAAAATATGCCCTAATCTAACCATCGAAAGGGAGAAAGACGTGGGGTTGGAAGACATGCACACACACACTCACACTTATTATAACATTGCACCCTCGCGAAGGAGGGTCCGAAGGAATAAGCTAAGCTAATCTAAGCTAAGCTAATCAACTTATCTAATTAGACTAATTGTTACACAACCAAATTGAATAGCTAGCGAACTACTAATTATTACAACACTTAATTAATTAACAAATTAATTAAATAAATTACAAAACCAAGCTAACTAACAAGTAAAGTTTTAAACCAAGTGTAGACTGCCCGAACTTCGCTCTGCGCGCGAGGGTAGAAATTGTAGTTCTAGCTACTACAGTTCGGACTCTTGTCACGGTTCTGAATCTAATCTCACAAAGTACATTGTAAGACTGATAAATCACCAAAGAGTCCAAATTCGGCAAATCGTTTTGGAAAATTGATTTTAATCAAGAAGTGCCAAACATGAATTGCTTTGCCAGATTTCTAAGTCGCCACCTAAATATTTTGTTTTGGGAAATTTAGGAAACCCTGAGTCGTGCCTAAGGCCACGTGTCCATCATCACCAAAGTTGCTTCAGCTCGGGAACTTGGGTACGAGAGGGGAAGGTCCTGAAATGAGCACTCCTGCTCGCCTGATCAAAGATCGGCCTCTGCTAACATGACATGTTGTTTTTGAAAACACATGCATTCTTATTCCTGTTTATTGGCTAACTTACTATGTGATGCGCACAGCATACAAGTATAGACTTAATCACGCGGATTGGAACAACACAACTCATGTTTGTTTTTGAAAGTGGTTTGAAAGTGCTACTCGCAAGTAGGCTAAAGAGCAGATTTGCCACCCCCAAGTGGGCTTAGAAAAACATGATTTTGCCACTTCAAGTGAGCTTAAAACTCACAATCATCGAGTTGTTCCAATTCAGGCAATTCAAGTGGGCAAGCATGTTGAACATGGCAACACTTAAACACATGCAAGGATGCTAAAGCGTAAAAAGCTTACCTAGTACTCCGAGCCACAACAAAAGCTATGTTAGAAATCAATGCATGATCCTAGCTATGTTAAGAATGCCTAATGCAACACATGCAAAATGCAACTAAGATAGGCTCGGTTATTCTAAGATGTCATGTGAATGCAACTAGATAACATGTATTCAAATTGGCATTGAAACACAATGCAGTTTGTATGATACGCCGAGCTCGGTGCATGTAAGACAGATGAATGGATGCACGCATGCAAAGCATAAGTATGCTAATCGAAATATGCCCTAAGCTAACCATCAAAAGCTGATAAGTAAAAGGGAGAAAGAAATGAGGTTGGAAGACATGCACACACACACACACACACACTTATTACAACATTTGCCCTCTCGACGGAGGGTCCGAATAATAAGCTAACTAGCTAATCTAAGCTAATTAAACTATTTATTACAAAACAAATCGATTAGCTAAGCATGTCAACTAATTAAGTACAAAACCAAAGCATTAGCTATCTAAGCAAAGCAGCTAAGTAAAGCAGTAAGAAGAGGTCCTCGGGCCGAGGGGTGCATGCATGCTCGGTCGCCTCCTTCGGAAATTCATTACTATGCCCCAACTTGCCTATGTTTGCATTTGATTTCAGAACATTGCACAAACCTCCCAATAGCTTCTACTCCAACATGGAGACCTCCAGGAGGGCTGTCGACCACTTAATGGTGCTGTAGACCACCTAAACATGTTGTAGACTAGAAAAAGTGGTCGGCCAGCTACTTTTTCTGGTCTGCTGACCAAAAAATCCTGCCAAGCTCCAATTTGCTACAACAGAGAACAATAAGGGGCACAGCAGTGTATTTGCAAGGTATGTGTGCACAACCTCCCTCCCTATCATTTCTTAAGCTCAAGAGAGTGCAGTTCTCGACTCTCGGGCCAGCAACCGAGCATCGCAATGCACGATGGTCGAGAAGCCAAGTTCGCACAATTCAATGTTAATGAATGCACAAATAACACATAAGGGCCTTAACCTCCATCATGCTTGATCAAGAGGGTCGGCGACCGAGAAATGAGGCACGTTTTATCACTTTAAGTATGAAACTTTGCTCGTTTCTCATATTTGGATTAACACTCTACCCAAACACAATGCAATGCAACATGATCACCCTATCAATGCTAATGGCATACAAACACAATGCAATGCAACATGATCAACCTATCAATGCTAATGGCATGCAAACACAATGCAATGCAACAACATGCAAACAACATGCAATGCAACAAAATGCAAACACAATGCAATGTAACATGAAAACAACATGCTCTTCTATGAATGCTAGAATGGCATGCACAAGTTTCCAACATATGAACAATGCATGCATGGCAAGTTTAGAAGCCTAAGGCATCAAAGCTAGGAAAGAACATCTCACAAGAGGCATGCAATATAATGCTCAATGGACTTAAACCAAATATAGACAGACCTAAATCATGCCAAAACAGTAGCCAAAATACTCTGAAATGATGGCACGAAAAGCAAGATAATGCATGCTCATGCATTGGCCCATCAACTAAGCATAAGAGCATAACTCTCAAACATGATTAAGAAGTGACAAGTGTGGAAGTGTGACAACACTATATGCTCTGAAATTAGATGTGAAATGATGTCAAATCATGCACATGTCACAAATGAAGCGTGCTAGGAGGTTCAAAGCATGAAACTAGCATAGGCACTTGCACTATAGCTATGCAATACATGAACCATATGGCCAAGACAACCAAAACAGTCCTAGAGCATGTCAAAACAATGCTAAAACATATATGGAGTATAGCCAAAACATGCTAGCATGAAAGCATGAAGCATGGAGCATGCTGGGCCAACAAAGAGGATTACACTACATCTACCAACACCAAGCATGAGATGACTTTACCAAAAAAAATCAGAGTTGTATCATGGCAAAATAAGACCAAAAACCCACTGAGATGGTAGCCCAAAAGCTTAAGCAAGATGGCATACACATAATGGCTCATGTTTAAGGCATAAAGCACCAACCCTCCAAAGCATTGAAAGAGTGACACATGTGAGTGTGTAGCCACACTACATGCACTGAAATCACATATCAAATGATGCTAAATCATACAAATAGCCCAAGAAATGCATGCTAGTGACTTGGAAACTCAAAGCTAGTGAGCTAGAATGCACTATGACTATACAAAGCAAGGCATGCATGACCAAAACAACTTAAAACAAAGCTTAAACATGGCAAAACATGGGTAAAAGCTTCCTGGAGTGGAGCCAAAAAAACATGCTAGAATGATGATCCAAAGCATGATGCATGTTAGGCTAGCGAGTGGAATTGCACTACAAGTGCAAGGAGCATGCAAGAGGTAATCAAACCAATCCAAAATAGAGTTAAGGCATGCTAAAATAACACCAAAAACTTGCTGAGATAGGACCAAAACATGCTAGAAAGATGAGCTATCAACACAAGCATGTAAGGCTAGTATGCAAAATTTACACTACAAGTGTAACATACAAGCAACCAATGATCAATCCAGCCTAAAATAGAGCTATGCCAGGATGAAATAATGCCTAAGACATGCTAAGATAGAGAAAAAACATGCTAGAAAGATGTGCTCAAACATGAGGCTAACAAGGCAAACAACCAAGACACAAGGAGAGGGGATGACCCCCTCCTATTTGGGACCTCAAAATACACTTTCCACCACTAAAATTTCTCTGAGTTTCAGTGGTGAGAAGGCCAAAAAGAGGTGGTCGCAATAGCTTAAAAGGATAGCTCAAAATAAGGCAAAATGAGGCACAAAAGGGGGTAGAACACCCCCAACACCAAAGAGGCCTTAAACAACCTTTCTTAACACTTAAATCAGAAATTTTTGCAGTATAAAGTTAAGCCTAAAACATCATGCAAATAGGGCCAAAGACTTAAGCAAAACAAAGCTTTAGAGAGGATAGAGTCTCACCCTTGAAGAAACACAGAAATTAGTAACTTCTGAGGCAAAACCAAGCCTTTGAGCTTCAAACAAACCTTCAAGAACCTCAGCTCAAGAATGAAGGTGTTTCACTATGTGTTTATGTGCAAAAGTGTGAAGAAATGGCATTTTTAAGCACAAATATGTAGAGAAAGGATGAAGTATAGAGATAGATGATATGTATAGCCCTCAGCCAATTTTCTGAACCTAAAGCAAGAGGGAGGAGGCTCCCTTTTATAGAAATCCATGCTCCAAGCTTGTTTGACAAGCTAGAGGCTCCAAGCAATCCCTCCATACACGTGTATGGAGGATGCTTTCTGTGCCCAACAACTAGCACAGTTGGCAAGAAAATATTTGCAAAAAAATGCAGAAAAGGAGTCGACCAGTTAAGGTGGTTGGCCGACCACTCCCACTGGTTGACTGACCAGAAAAAGTGGTCTACAAGGTCAACAAGTGGTTAGCAAGGGGGGAAAGTTGGTTTGCACAAAGAAAGGAAGGTGGTGACATGGCTGCCGACCACTTTAGGTGGTCCAAAGACCACCAAGACCAGCTGGCCGACCAGAAAATTGGCTAGAAGGGAAGAAAAGTGGTCTACAGGGGAAAAAACTGGTCAACACCCCTTATTCCACCCTTCAAGCAAGGAAAACAAGGTTTGGTTCAAAACCAAACCAAAAGGAAGCAAGACAAAACTTCGCGGGACGAGGTACGCAGCCGGGAGCCCCGAAAACTAGTCTACGGGTACAAAAAGTGGTCTACGACCACAAAAAGTGGTCTACAGGCCTCTGTTTCCCTCCAGGCAAAGGCAACATGGCATGGTCCGAAAACCAGGCCAAGAGGAGAACGTTAAGAGGTTCCGAGACAAGGTGCTCAGCCGAAGGCTCCGGAAACCGAAAACTAGCCTACAGGAGGGAAAAGTAGTCTACGACTACAAAAACTGATCTGCGGACCTCTCCCTCCCTCCAGGCAAGGTCAACAAGGTATGATCCACAAACCAAGCCAAAACACAAAGAGTTCAGAGGCTCGGAGGCTAGGCATTCAGCCAAAAACTCTGGAAACTCGAAACGAGCACAAACACGCACAATCATTGAGCGCTCAAACGATGACGTCTGAGTCTTAAGGTTGGTCAAAAATGGGGTGTCTACAGTTGCCCCTCTTTGACAGAACTTGGAAGTCAAGAAGTGACTGGAGTGAATGTCAAAGCCCAGAGACAACCCATTTTTGACAAGGTCGAAGACTTAGACAAACAGGCAAGATAACAAAGAGATGTGCCCACAGGCAGGGGCAAGATGCAAATGACATGCACAATGTCGAACATAACTTATGATCATGCAAAGAGGGCTGTAATGAAACATCTAGATGCAAATGTTATGCAAAGAAATGCTACAGCAAACTCGTACACAAGCAAATAAGTAAACACAAACCAAACTACATCTTATGCAGAAAGGATATAAGAAAATTATGCAATCTTAGTGAACATGTACGATAGATACAAAAGATGAACGAAGTGTGATAGATACACTAAGTAAAAAAAGTGTGATAGATACACTAAGTGAGCATATGTGATAGATACACAAATGGTGAACAAAGTGTGATAGATACACTAAGTCAGCAAAGTGTGATAGATACACAAAGTGAACAAAGTGTGATAGATACACTAAGTGAGCAAAGTACGATAGATATACAAAGTGAGCATGTGTGATAGATACATAAAGTGAACAAAGTGTGATAGATACACTAAGTGAGCAAAGTGCAATAGATACACAAAGTGAGCATGTGTGATAGATACACAAAGGGTGAACAAAGTGTGATAGATACACTAAGTGAACGAAGTGTGATAGATACACTAAGTGAACATAGTGCGATAGATACACAAAGCGAACATGTGTGATAGATACACTAGGTGAACAAAGCGTGTGTGATAGATACGCTGTATAAACAATTTTAAATGAAACTTCTTTGAATGAACTGTACATACAATATCGCCTAGTTGCACTAGCCTCAAATGAACCGTACATACAATATCGTGCCTGCATAAGAAAAAAACTCAACAGGTACAATATAGTAGAAACACATGTTCAACGTTACATCAAGATACAATTCCGATACGAGATAAACACGTGCATATACAATGCAAGTGGTGCATAGCAATGCAAGTGAAAAGTGTGCATAACAATGCAACGCGGCATACACATTCCGTGCACAACAACAATGCATTTTCAATGCAACATCAACAGCATGTTTGAAGTAAAATGCCGAATAAGGAAACAAACACCTTAACCAAACCAATTCAAACACAACCTCTGATTTACCTCTCGGAGGGGTCACAACATACTTAAAAAGGATACACCTTGCTCTTGACGAGTGATGATGAGTCATGCATCGAATACGTGAGTCGAAGTTCCCGTGGGGACATTTTGCATTGAAAATAGTGAACTTTTCTTGCACTTTTTTAGAGCCAAGGACTCCAATCAGCATAAAAACACACAGGGAAGACAATGGGACCCTGAAGACCAACCAGGAGGGCTGCCGACCACCTAGACCAGCTGTAGACCACCTGCAGACCACTTAAGTGGTCAGTCAGCTAGAAAAACTAGTCGGCCGACCAGTTTACACAACTTTGGGGCAGCTTGGTCTTTTAGCCTCGGTTCTATAAGTATACACCTCCAAAACACATTTCACTCACACCTCTAGTGCCGAAATCACTTGCTCTCCCTCCTTAGATCCTTTTCCTCTTAGATCCAGGCTTTACACGCGTTTTCCAACGCCCCATGCGAAGTTGATTCGCGAAAAACTTTCGATTCTTTTCAATTTGAACCAATCAGAATTTGTTTTCAGAGCTTCTTTCTCCGTTTTCACCACTTGAGGTGTGTTTCTCTCGAAGCTTAGCACCTTTTCTCGAGCTCTGACTTTCTTTGACTTTTCTCTTCCCAAGAGTTGACTTTTGTTGACTTTTTGCAATTTTGGCTCATTTCGCTCATTTTTGCTCATTTTGTAACTTTTTTCAGATGGCTGACCACATCTCACATGATGGGGGTTCTTCGCGAGTAGACGACGAGCCTAACATCATGCCATTGTCGCCGAGGATTCGGCCTTTTGACCTGGAGAGGTACCACCCTTAGGAGCACGTACTACCACCGAGCACTTTTCATCATTTCACAGACTTCGCGCGACGAGCACCCGCAGACTTGCTACTACGGGAGCCAGAGTCCTACCTGTCTCACCACACGCGCGAGGTGCGTACTTCACTTTTACATTTTCTGTGTTGTATTTTGCATTTCTTGCACACTTCATGCTTTCGCTATGTATTTTATCTGCTCGCTTTGAACACATTTACATACACAACACTTCTGCTCATTCTGAACATAGCTCACACACTGCATTTTGTTCGTTTTGTAATTGAATGCATCTGTTCATTCTGTACACAACTCACACACAACATTTCTACTCATTTTGAAACTGAATACATCTGTTCATTCTATACACAACTCACATGCAACATTTCTGCTCATTCTGAAACTGAATATATCTGTTCATTTTGCACACAACTCACACACAGCATTTCTGCTCATTCTGAACAAAACTCACACTGTATTTCTGCTCATTTTGAACGCAGGTGGCTTCCCGTTTCACCCAGGGATATGGGTCGATCATCGTGAGGGAGTGGTATATGGAGCTCTAAGATGGTGTTCGACATATCATTGATGAGGCAGGGTTTGGCCCATTTTGCACAGGGTTGTTGCGTCTTCAGGTGAGCAGGACCCTCATGGGCGCATTGATATAGAGATAGTGGGACACCACCAACTCCTTCCATTTCTCTACTATCGGGGATATGGCGATGACCCCGTACGAATTTTCTATGCTGACGGGCCTCGACGTAGGAGGTCGGCTGATCCTATATGACTTCGATATGGGTGAGGCAGCCTGGACTTACCTACTCGGAGCCCATCTGCCGATCTACCGATCATCGTGCATAGTCAAATACACCTGGTTCACGGAGCAGTATAGATGGACTGTGCCCGTGACTATTGAGGCGATAGAGCAGTATGTCGGGGGGTTCCTAATGTTCCTTCTCGGGACCACATTGTTCTCCGATAGGGGGAACACAGTCGGGCTATATCTTTTGAGTGCTCTAGTAGACCTATCACATGTTTGGCACTTTGATTGGGGTGGCACTGGCCTTGCTACCCTTTACTGCTATATGAGCGCGACCTCCCACAGCCGCGAGAACATAGAAGGTGGCTATTGGAGAGCCTGGGAGGTACATTCTGCCCCATTGATTTACATTTCTGCTTTTTATTTCCTGTACATTGCACAATCCACACATTGCACATATTACATTTTGTACTCCGCATTTTGCATTCTGCATTCTACATTTTCTATACATTCTGTACTTAGAATTCTGCATTTTGCATTTTGCATTTTTTATACATTCTGTATTCTCATTCTGTACTCAGCATTCTGCATTTTCTATACATTCTGTACTCTGACTGCCCCTATCTTGCCTTTCACAGTTGTGGATATGTGCCTACTTCTCAATGCTCACCACTGATCCAGAAGTCGAGGCACCACTCGAGGTGCCATACTCGCGTAGATTCGAGGGTCGATGTTGGCCCAGACCCCGGGAGACATTGCCATATCTGAGGCATTACTTTGACACAGTACGAGCAACCGAGGTAATCCAGAACTCTCAGTTCTTCATGCTTTCAACTTTGATTCATCTTGCATATTTATGAAATCTAATCATTTTATGGACTTGCTATCCGCAAGTCACCTGGCAGCCTCGGATAGCCATGTCAGGGTATTCTCGGTTCCAGTTCGCTGGGGCATGGAGCGCCTCTCGATACAGGATTTTGTTTAAGGGACTAGTCGGTAGAGCCTGGTTTCTCGGGAAGCGCTTCATGCGCCAGACGATGGGCAATCCCACTCAGGAGATCCCTTCACCGCCTCCCTTAGACATGCAGTCCACAGAGAGTCTCACTCCCCGGGAGACTAGCAACCTTATGCTGGGTGCTGACGCAGCCTTTTTTCTGGAGGAGAGGGAGTACGCGACATACCTTCACACATACCTGATGCCTCCATTGACAGGTGTCCGTACCCCCATGAGGAGAGCTGCTGACATGCCTTCCTCGAGCCGCATCGGAGCTGCAGACATCCCTTCGACTAGCAGGGCCAGCGTATCGAGAGGTAGGACTAGGAGGATCCCCCCTACTAGGCAGTGTGCTGGGTGGCCAAATCCTGCGATCGAGCTGAGAAGCTGGTGGTATGGGACGCCTTACCAGATTCCGCTGGAGCCCCCATTGCCCGATCATCGATATGTCAGTGCCCCTGACTCAGCATCGGTATGTCTCACAACTTTTCCTCTATCATTCAGATATTGAGACATTCATTCATTCACTGATGACTTGAACTTACATCTGCAGCCTCCCAAAGGATATGTTGTGGGGTTGCTCGAGGCGATGGCCACTCTTGAGAGTATGGTCTTGCAGAGGGAGACGTGCTGTACCCCCACGGCATTCCGGTACTTTTCAATTTCCTTGTATTTATCATACTTCTGATGACATACCAAAGCTGAACACTTCACTACACTGATTCACGACATGTTTAGATCACACCCGACACATCACATTCACATACTATATCTGCATGCACTCATTCCATGCACCATACTTGCATCTGATATACATGCTCTAGCTGATGTATTCAAACTGCCTTTTCAGGTCACACCTCTACAGCCCGGGCCACCCGGGCCTTCTCAAGTAGCAGGGAGAGAGATCCCGGCACACGACCAAGGGAGACGTAGAGTGCCTACCAAACATGATGACGAGTCCAGCGAGGATGAGGAGTCAGCACACCATCAGTCAGAGACATCTGCGGGTAGAGGTGATGACACTGGTTCCAGTTCTGAGGGTGGAGACGACGCCGAGGAGGATTCCGAGGATGGCGGTTCTGGTTCAGACGGTGGTGCCAGCGGCAGTGGTGCAGAGGTTGCTGAGCCAAAGAGGATGAAGAGGGCCTCTCGATCTTGAGCCAAATAGCACCGACCCAAATGTTTGCTTTTGCTTTATTTCTCTTTTTGCTAGTAGTTATAGCACATTGTACAGCCTTAGGCAGTTTTATTTTCTTCAAAACTTTGTACTTTTGTAAAGAGAAACCAGCACGAAATGAAAGTAGCTTTGTTGTCCAAAAGTGTTGCATTTGTATTCTAAGCATCGCATCGCATCGCATAATTTTGCACAAAAATGAAATTGATGAGTATTGAACATCCATGTATTGCCAAGTCAGGTAGTGAACCAACGCAATAAACAAAACAACTTAAAGAGCAATTCGATAAACGAATTATAACAACTCGATAAGCAATGAGCAACAACTCAATAAAAAAATCGCAACACTCGATAATCAAAGAGCAATAATTCGATAATCAAAGAGCAACAACTCGATAAGTAAAACTTAACAACTCGATAAGCAAATGCATATTGGATAAACAAAGCAACGTGACGCATCCGAATCAGAAGTAAACTCAGACCTTGAGCATTCTTAGCACTTAGAAAGGCTAGGAACTCTCTTCTGGAAGTAAGCAACAGCTGCAGACCACTTTTTGCTGATGGCCGACCACCAAAAGGGCTTGCCGACCACTTTTATGGTCTGCAGACCAGAAAATGTGGCTAGCCGACCAGAAAAAGTGGCTGGTCGACCAGCAAAAGTGGTCGGCCGACCAGTTATGTTGGGGATCTCCAGATTTTGGCCACCTGTCCTTTAAACAGTGCCTTATCGTCTTTAAAGGTTCCAGCTTCGTGGTTCCCTCATTCTAACTCAGTTTTGCACCAAATGGAGGCATTTCTTGTCCAAAATCTCACAAATTGGATTACTAACTTGGATGGTTCGGAAAAGTTGAATTTCTGGGTCTTCAGAATAAATGCACTATTCACACTAAGTCGCACCCCGCTGCGTTTTCCATTCCTCCATGCCGCGGCAAGGTGTTGGAATCAGGTAACTCATGTTTTTAGCTTTGGCAGACAAGAGATGTGTTCCACTTTCGAAGACTTCCAAGCTTTGATGGAATCTCAGCGCGATGAAGAGATCTTGCCTCCATTCCACTTCGATCACATCCAAGCCTTAGGACGGATGTGCGGGCTCACTTTGCATGACGCTCGGTCTTTGATTCACGACGGAGAGTTGGACATCCCCAGCTTGATTCATCGATTTTCTGATATCGGTGACCGCGACGATCATCACTGGTAGGCTTTTCGACGTCATGCGCTTTGCTTGTGCATGTTGTCTCATTTCTTGCTTGCCCCAAGCTCTGGAGGGTCTAGCGTATGTCTGATTGAGGTTGCCCAAGGCTTAAAAGAAGGCAAGAGCTGCATTGCCATGACATTAGCTGAGACATTGATGGGTTTGGATGCTTTTCATCGCCGTGAGATGACTAGATTCGCGGGGAGTCCACTACTGCTGCAGGTAATGTTTCCCACCCTATCTCACATATATTTCTCACATCACTCGGCCCTCAGGCTCGATTTTTCTCTCAAAACCCTTTTCTCACTTTTCTCTCCACGTGCACCTCTCTATTCTTTAATCTCTCATTTTTCATCTCTCCCCAGATATCGTTGATGGATAAGTTGAAGGTTGTGGACTCATGCCCAGCATATTCAGCTCGCGACTATTTCTTCCGGCGGTGTCTAGTTGATGCCCCAGATGAGGGATGGTGATTCGAGTGTATGTGCAGTTTGCCCGCTGTCAACATTGCTTGGCGCTGCCTTTGGCTCAATTTACCGGTGATGAGCTACAACATGTCTTGCCAGCCCAGGATTCAGTTGATCGGCCTAAACACTATGCCTTTTACTTCCCGTTCTGATTCCGGCGCCAGTTTGGACATGATCAGACTTGCCCAGAAGATGGGGTAGAGTACCCTGCTGCATTTGCAGTCCGAGGCACACAGATCGCTCGGTATGCCATAGCATGGGGGACGAGAGAGCTTCTGGCCCCCGCTCCTACTTCAGTTGTACCCTCTCTGATGAGTGCATAGCTTGGCTCGATGAAGAGGCGCAGGTTGGGCCTACTTTGGCATCAGAGGCTTCCACAACCTTTGGGAGAGAGCGCAGGAACACCTAACTATGCCCCGAATTTATTTGCTTTATTCAGTACTTTCAAGTTTTCTTTATGAATGTAATAAAAAGCAACTTCAATTTGTATTCAAGAGTAGGAGAACTCTATACTGAAATCAATATCATTGAAGGTTATGGGTACTGAAAATTTTCCGTTTGGTCCAAAAATGGTCTAAGTCGTAAAAAGATTAATTTGAGCAAAATCAACGTTTATTAAAACTTTTCAAAACCATTTTCGATATGGATCAAAACTGGACACGCTCGAGATCTATCATTGAGATGTACAACCCCGGATCCCAGGAACTGGAAGGTTGGCCCTAGTCTGAATAGTATTGTACTAGAGATCACAACCGAGCTCTTGAATGCAGAATAGACAAAGATGACCAACATGATCACATGGACAAAGTTGATTTGGAAGTGTTTATGGCTAGACTTCAAAATTAAGTTGCCTACGTATCCTGAAGATGGGAATCAAGCCTTACATAGTTCGGCTTAGGTTCACTCATGTATTAACCCTTTCCTTTTGCGCTCTAACTTTTGCCAAGGCCACCCTTTCTGGGTTTTCAACCTTCCGAGCTCAGTTTTTATTATTTCAAATTTTTCATGCTCTAACTTTTGCCTAGGTCGCCCTTTCGGGTTTTCGGCCTAGCGAGCCACTCAGGGATAGTATTTCTTCAACTTGTCCATGTTGATCGGTTGGGAGAACTGAAGGCCATCTAGGTCCATCAAAATGACAACTCCACCCGACCAGATAGACTTGATGATGTAAGGGCCAGTTCAATTGGGTCTGAACTTGCCCCTAGGGTCGTGAATGGGAGCTCGATTGTCTTTGAGCACTAGATCCCCTTCCTTCAAATTCCTTGACTTAACTTTCTTGTTGAAAGCCCTGGCAATTCTTCGTTGATAACCCTGAACGTGATACAATGCTTTGAGCCTTCTTTTATCAAAGAGCATGAGTTCTTCAAACCTACTTTGCTACCAATTTGCCTCAGCTATCTGACACTCAGCCAATACCCGTAATGACGGAACCTTAACTTCGATAGGCAGAACAGCCTCCATCCTATAAAACAAGGAATACGGAGTTGCCCCGGTAGAAGTTTGAATTGAAGTCCAGTAGCCCCAAAGAGCAAATGGCAGCTTATCTGGCCAGTCCCTATAGGTTTCCACCATCTTCTGCAGAATGTGCTTGATGTTCTTCTTAGTGGCCTCAACTGCTCCATTGGTTTACGGCCGATATGTAGATGACTTATGAAAAGCCACGTTGTATTTCTCCAATAAGTCGATCACCTCCTTCTTGAAGTGGGAACCATTATCTGAAATAATCTCATTCGGGACCCCGTAGCGATAGATGATGTTGTTTTTGATGAACTTAGCAACATGCGATGCCTTCAACACCGCATAATATTGAGCCTCAACCCACTTCGTAAAGTATTCTATCGCTACTAGAATATACGCATGCCTGTTAGACCCCTTCAGAGTGATAGCCCCAATTACATCAATACCCCAGACTGAAAACGACCATGGCAAAGTCATGTTTTACAGCTTCGACGGCGGAATGTTCATGTGATTTGCATGGATCTGACATTTGTGGCGTCGCCGGACAAAGCCAATACAATCCTCCTCCATGGTTGACCAGTAATAACCCTGTCTAAAGATTTTCTAAGCTAGCATCACCCCGCTCATGTGCGCTCCGCACTTTCCTCCATGGATGGCCTCCATCAGGCGCTTGGATTCTTTAGCATCAACACATAGCTTGTGCATCCCCAGATGACCCCTCTTGTACAATTTACCCCCGCAGACGATGAACTGAGCAGCCATTCTTCGAATTGCCCTCTTATCCTTGGCATTTGCCCCTGGTGGATACTCCTCCTTTTCCAAGAAGTTCTTTGGTGGATAATCAGCGAACCTGTTGTTCTCTCTTAACAGATGGGTGAAATTCAGTTTTTTCAAACCGAGGAATCAGAACGTCTAAGGTCTGGTGATAAATTCTCATCTTTTCTTCTTTAACTTTCCAATCTCCTTTAGCTTGAGATACAACAAGGTTCGAGTCCCCGATGACATCCAACCATTTTGCCCCTAGTTATAGGGCGGCTTCTAATCCAACAATACATGCCTCATACTCTACCTCATTGTTCGACACTTTGAACTGGAGTTTGAATGCTAAAGGTATACGGGAATTGACGGGTGCTATCAGCAACACCCCTACCCCATACCCATATTGGTTTGACGCTCCGTCAAAGTACATCATCCAAGTCTGTTCTTCGACGTGCAAAATGGCCTCATCTGGGAATAGATACTCAATTGCTTCATCCCCTTCAACTGGGTGGTCAGCTAGGAACTCCGCTACCACTCTCCCTTTCACTGACTTGCGCGTCATGTACTTTAGATCAAATTCAGAAAACAGAAGCAACTAACGAGCTAGCCTACCCGTAAGTGCTGGTTTCTCGAAGAGATATTTGATGGGATCTAATCTCGAAACCAGCATTACAAAGTGAGCTAACAGGTAGTGCCTCAGCTTCCTGGTAGCCCATACCAAGACCAAACAAGCCTTCTCTAGTGAAGTGTAGCGGGTCTTGTAATCTAGCATTTTCTTGCTCAGGTAGTAGATAGCCTTCTCCACTTTGTCCTTAGACTTCTGTGCAAGCATGCAGCCTATCGTTGTTTTGGTCACTAATAGGTACAGAATCAACGGTTTCCCGGGTCAGATGGTGACAACACAGGTGGGTTTTGTAGATATTGGTTGATCTGCTCGAAATCAACTTGGCATCGGTCGTCCCATTGGAACTTCTTTCCTTTCTTTAAGAGACCAAACAGTAGTTCACAAGCTAAGGTTAATTTTGTAATAAACCGTCTTATGAATTGCACTTTACCTAGAAAGCCTCGCACCTCCTTTTCAATCCTTGGTGGTGGCATTTCTAAGATGGCCTTGATTTTGGAAGGATCAATCTCGATACCTGTCTGTGTGATCAAGAACCCCAGCATTTTCCCTGCTATAACACCAAGTGTACATTTCTGAGGATTCAGCCACAACCGATACTCTCTGATCCGTTGGAAGAATTTCTGCAAGGCGGTGTACTGGCCCTCTCATTCCTTGGACTTGACAATCATGTCATCCACGTACACCTCAACCTCTTTATGGATCATATCATGCAAAATTGTGGTCGCAGCCCGTTGACACGTAGCCCCAGCGTTCTTCAGCCCAAACGGCATCACCCTAAAACAATAGGTTCCCCACGGGGTGGTGAAAGCAGTCTTCTCTCTGTCTTCAGGTGCCATCAAAATCTGATTCTAGCCTGAAAACCCATCCATGAACGAGAGCAGCACATGCCCAGCAGTAAAGTCCACTAATTCGTCGATATATGGTAGAGGAAAGTCGTCTTTCGGACTGGCTTTGTTCAAATCCCTAAAGTCCACACATACCCGAATTTTGCCATCCTTCTTCGACACTGGAACTATATTGGCCAACAAGTAGGGTATTCAGATACCAACAGGAATCCTACGTCAATCTGCTTGGTGACCTCTTCTTTGATCTTCAGAGCCCAGTTCGGGCAGATCCTTCAGAGCTTCTGCTTAAGAGGTCGGGCCTCTGGGTCAAGAGGGATCTAGTGATGTACAATCTCAAGATCGATTCCAGGCATGTCTTCGTAGGACCACGCGAAAACATTTTTGAAATCTTTTAATAAAGCAAATAAGCGCTCGCACTCCTTCGAAGACAACGTGGACCCGATCTGGACCAGCCGCAGGTCCTTCTCAATACCAACATTAATTGTGGTGATTTCATTAACCAAGGGTTTAACAAACCTCTCCTGTTTTTGATCAAGCAAATATTGCAAAACCAAAGGAATTTCTTCCTCGTCGTTTTCATCAAAATTTTGAAAATCCTGATTAATGCAATAAATTAAAGGCACAGAAAAGTACTCGGAAGCCACAGCCGTACCATTCTCATTAATACCATCCAGTCTACCCGATTCCTCTGTTACAACAGACTCAAAGGAAAAAGAAAAAGACGACCTGGGCAGGATAGTGGCATCCGGGTTATCACCCCCAAGAATACCAGAATCAGACTCAGACGAGCTGGAACCTGATTTCGACTCCACAGACTCAGTGGAATCAGATTTCGGCTCACTACCTGACCCGGTGCTGCTCAATAAAAAGCCCCCCTCATATTGCCAGATGAGAAAGGGTGCGATGGATGCATCCTGAATGTTTGAAGATGGGCCACAGCCGTTTCATTGCCGATCATGGAAACTGAGAAGTTATCCCCCAAGCACTCCGGTACGATCTGAGGATCTGAGAGAAGACAAGCCAGCGCTACCCCTATCTCAAAGTCTGTGCTCTTGGAATCCTCCTCCTTGCACTGCTTAACCTCAGCTGGTGGGTTTGTCTGCTCTACGACAACTTCATCCTCGGACAATTACAAGTCAAAGAAAATCTCAAATCCCGGCAAGTGTCGCCTCTCTGCATTTAGCCATGGCTCTTGGAAGCCGCAGAACAGGAAGTCTTCCCCCTCCCGGACAAAGCGTCCGTTCAGGGTCCCCTGGATAGGCCGGTGCATCAATTCATAATGCTTCCTGGCTTGTTTTTCCCTAGCTCTTCTGGCCATCTCTCTTCTCTTCCTCACACAATCCTCCTTGGTAGGCAAATAACCTAAACCAAAGGTATGTGGGTTATGCGACACTTCGGCCAATGCTGTAACGCCCTTCCGGCCACTTCGCCCTAATCCCATCCCGGGCCTGTGCTGTAGCTTGTTCATAAGGTAGACAGACTGTGCGTTGGCGTATAGCCCCTCATCAACAGCTAGCATATTCTGTACAACTTGGGCCTCAGCTAGGGTGAATCCTGACAAAAACACATCCTCCACGCTATGGTCAATCTCCAAAACTGGTGTAGAAACCTCTAGCGGAGGATGTATCGAAGAATTCCCAAAGACGATTGCCACTTCCTTCCCTGGGGGTATTTCAACATCTAGTGTAGGGTGGAAGAGATAGCCTTCACCTGGTGCAGCCATGGCCGCCCCAGGAGTAGATTGAAGGTTACGAGGACGTCCAAGACATGAAACTCAATGTCCCATTGCCTTGGACCAACCTAAGTCCGAATCTGTACAGTCCCTATCACCCCTCGGCTGGTATTATCATAGGCCCGTATCACCTGGGTCGTAGGCACAAAATCTGCGGGCTTCAAACCGATACCATATGTCATTCTCAACGAACACACATTGATACCAGATCTTGTGTCAACAAGGACCACCGGTACCCATTTTTCTCTACACTCAACAGAGATATATAGCGGTTTGTTATGATCTGAGCACTCAGGCGGCAGTTCCTTGTCAGTGAAGGTCAAGGTCGGGGAAGCTTCTCCCGGGAAAACCAACCCTACCAACTACTCGGGTGTGGTATCAATTGAAAGTTTCGCCTTGTCCGTGGCAGAAAGGACGGCTTGTCTGTGAACTCTTGAGGCCATAAGCAGTCCCTAGATGGAGATGTCTGCTTGAATTTTCTTAAGCTGTTTCAGTACAGCCTCCTGTTCGAGCAGTTTTTCCTTCTGCCTCTCCGCTTCTTTGTCCTTTTAGGACGCCTTTGGTTGATCCAAGTGTGGGGGCTTGAAGTACCGCCCACTCCTAGTCATATGGTCGACCTCCTCAACGTACCAGGTGTCATCCGGTTGGTTTCGCCCCCAATCTTCGTCAATGTGGGCAAGACGTAAGTTGTCGTCTTCTCACCACATCCCGCTTCGACAGCAAACCGTGGCAAATTCCGCTATTTGTTTTGCTCACAAAGATATTCCATCCCCGTAGGGGCTTTGGCCTTCCTAGCCCTCTCAAGATCCTCGATCTTTTCTTGCTCAAGTCGCTTCAGTGCAGCCTCTTGTTCAACGTCTACTGTACTCAAACTACCCAGATCCCGAGAAAAATTCTTTACACCAATGCTCTCCGGTGATTTCTTCTGATTCTCGGCCATTTCGGCCACTGTTGATGTCCCCGTTTCTGATAGCCCCTGTATTGGCTGAGGTTGCTCAACAACTTCTGGCTCGTCACTGAGCCACCCTGTGTTTTCTGCTAATCCATCCAAGTTGAACCAGTTGACAGTCACGTCTCCCGGATCCTGTTCATTGAAGAATTACAGATTTGTGATATCCTCCTCCAACTCTGCTAGGTCATCTAACCCCTGACTAGGTCCATCCTCCTGAACCACACTGATCTCTGCCCCAACCGGCAACTCTACCCTCGACTTAGCCTGGTCTGTTTATGTGATGTAACCACTTGGGTTGTACGCAAAGTTCGCAGACCGCTCGGGCTCTGAATCAACATTCCTATCTGCCCCTAAAGCCATCCCGATTCTATCTTCGACAGTCACCACCACCGGTTTGGTTGGGTTTGGGAGGTGCTCAACATGCACAAGTTCGTGCTGTCTAGAGTGCACACCTCAGTCTTGGGTAGGTGGGAGCGGGTGATATATATGCTTAGGTCATATGGAATGGTCGCGGTTTGGATTCGGTTGATGTGTTTGGGAGCTGGAGCTTGGTTATGTGGTGGGAGAGGGTTGGTGGTGACATTTGGCTTTTGGGGTGGCGCAATCACCTTGTTGTCGATGAGATCTCGAATCTCATGACGCAGCTTGAAGCACTGGTCGGTGTCGTGACCATGCTGTTGGTGAAAGGCACAGTATTTGGTCGAGTCATGCTTTAGAGGGAGAGGATCGAGTAGAGGCCGTTGTTCTAACGGTTTTAGATGTCCTTTCTTGAGTAGGACTCCTAGAGCTTTGGATAAAGGCATATACGGTGGGGTGAAAACCCTTTTGCCTCGGGGTGGATAATTTAGAGTTTGGGGGTTTGAAGTAGAAGTACCAGCAAAGGGATTGGCTGTTTTTGGAGTGGTGGTGGTGACCATGCCCACATCTAAAGTCCTGGCCACTGCAGCACTGTTCGCGCCTACATTCAAACTGTGGGTAAATGCCCTCTTGGGCTGCTCTCTCTCGTTGTCAATCAGACCCTGCTTCATATGACGTTCTCAATCTGTACACCAATCTCGTGTAAATCCACAAAGATGGGAAGGGGTAAGATGATCATCTTTCGCATCAGCTTGGGTTAGAGATTGCGCACAATCATCCGTATCTGATCCTTGTCGACCGGCCTGGTGGTCATCATAGAAGCTTTGGCTCTCCAATGGGTTACAAAGTCAGAGAAGCCCTCTTTCAGCTCTTGTCTAGTTGTCTCGAGATCACGAGTTGTGATCTGGATCTGCGTGCTGTAGGAGTATTGAGCTACAAAGGCCTCAGCCATCACCTCCCAGCTTCTCTTGACAGAATCTTCCAACTTCGCGTACCAGATGGCCACAACACCCGACAGGGTCTGGCTGAAGAGTGATAGTTTCTAGAGTCTTGTCAAGCCCATCGGGCGCAAAATATTCGAGAATAGCCTCAGATGAACCATAGGGTCACCCGAATCGTCAGAACGGTCTATGTGGGGCATCTTAAACCGGTCCGACAAAGTCACCGCCGAATTGGTGTAACCATCCTCTATGTCTGGAGTGGAATTCACACCTTGAGCCCTATTGAATAGCTTTTTAAGCTTACTGACCTTCAGGGCAGTTGGGTCCATCTCAGATTCATACGGTGTATCTGTTGAGAAGGCCAGTGTCTTTGAAATCTGCATTAGAACTGGTGGCGGAACTGGTCCTGTTGGGGTGTCTGTATCTTCCTGGACGTTTGCAGTATCCCCGAGTATTGGAATTCTAAGTAGGGGCGGGAGTGGATGCGAAGTAGATGCTCCGGCTTGTTGTGGTTGCGGTTGCTGTTGTTGCTGAAGTTTGGCAATCAACTCTGTTTGCTGGGCTACAACCTCAGCCTGACGTGCAGCAAACTCTACCTGGCGTGCAGCATCCCGCTGCATGGCTTGCATAGTCTCTTGGAGCTGACGCATCATCTCCTCTATTTTGACTGTAAAGTGTGGATCTGACTGAACCATTGTATGTTCCCTCTCTGAGGGAGAAACAGAACTCTAATCCATACTGTGTACAAGTGGAGTAGACAAAGACCTCTGAACTGACTGTTATACTAATGATTTGTGCTTGGATGACCTCTGTCTCGTAACCGGGGGTAATGACACAAACACTGGTTGTCCGTCAACTAGATCCTCAGATTGGGAAAGCCTTCGACCTCTGGTCTAGAGTGCTTGGGGAATATCTGCATGGTCGGAAGCAATGATGCTAAACTACCTTGCAAAAAGATAAAATAAAGCATAATAAGGAAACAATAAGCAGAAAAACGGACAACAATTCGGCTTAAAATAAGGACAAAACACAGTTGACATTTGTAAGCTGAACACACTGTTCTTAACACTGATCATTGTCCCCGAATCACTGCCTCAAAACTGATACCCTCGGGTAAAACTAATTCCCCCAAATACTGATGCCCACAACCCTGATACCCAAACTTGCAAACTGATACATGCATTCCTGTAAAGACACACTCTAAAAGCACATAGCAAGCAAGTGAGAGCCAAAGCACCCCTATGGTGGGGTAGGGTTTCCCTATCCTATCTTGTCAGGAGCTAGGGTTTCACTATGCACACAGCGATTTCAAACAACCTACAATCGGGTAAGCAACCTGTCCTAGTTTGGAATGGTCTCTATGGATTCCGATATGCACTAGGTCAAATGGTCAAAAAGGGTGCCTCGGTAAAAACTGAGGTTTTTGTTCCCATCGTGGCAGAGCCTGTAATTGGTCAGCCTTATGGCACTGTAGACGCGCCCCGAGGACCTCATGCTACAGTTCAGACTCAAATGTCACGGTTCTTAATCTGATCTCACAATGTGCAATGTGAGATTGATAAATCACCAAAGAGTCCAAATCCGGTAAATCGTTTTGGGAAACTGATTTTTAAGAAAGAAGTGCCAAACATGGACTGCTTTGCCAGATACAGAGTCGCCACCTAAATGTTTTTTTTTTAGGGGAATTTAGGAAACCCGGACTCGTTGCTTAAGGCCACGTGTCCGTCATCACCAAAGTTGCCTCGGCTCGAAAACTTGGGTACGATTGGGGAATGTCATCTATGAGCACTCCCGCTCACCCGATCAAAGATCGGCCTGTACTAAGCATAATATTTTGTTTTTGAAAACACATGTGTTCTTATTCCGATTATTAGCCTAGAATTTACTATGTGATGCGCACAACACACAAGTATAGACTAGATCGCCTAATTTGGAACAAAGCATTGCATATCGATTTGTTTGGAAATGGTTTGAAGTTTGCTACTCGCAAGTAGGCTAAAACACGGATTTCAATGAATCGTTCCAATTCAAGTAATCCAACCTTCACCCACAGGTATTCAGGCAGTCATATCACATAAGCAATTAGCCTCATGGAAAGCATGCTGTCATGTTAACACTCACACACATGCAAGATGCTAAAGCATAAACACTTACAGTATACTCCAAGCCAAAAACACGAAACTAGTTAGAAATCATGCATGATCCTAGTTCACGTTAAAATGGCTAATGCATCGCATGTAAAATGCAAATAGAATAGGCTCGGCTAATCTAATATGGCATATGAGATGCGACAATTCAATACACGTATTTAACTTGGAATTGAAATACAATGTAGTTAGTATGATGTGTCGAGCCCAGTGCATGCAATACTGATGAATGATGCAAACATGCATAGCATAAGGATGATAATTGAAATGTGCCCTAGGACTAACCATTGAAAGCAGGTAAGTAAAAGGGAGAAAGACGTGGGGTTGGAAGACATTCACACACGCACGCACACTTATTACAAAATTCGCCCTCTCGACGGAGGGTCCGAAAGAATAATACAAATCATCTAATTAACTAACTAACAAGCTAATTAATTATTACACAAACGAATGAATGATTGGCTACAACTAATTATTACAACACTTAATTAATTAACAAATTAACTAAACTACCAGAAACAGTAAATTAGCCTCAGGAAGAGGGATGAATGCATGCTCGATGGACTTTGCTCAGAAATCTGTCGCCATGCTTCATGTTGCCTCTGTTTGCACTGCACTACACGTCTGAAAATTGTACCAACTTCTGTGACACTTCTGAACCACCTTGTGGGCGTGCTGTGAGGCCATCGGCCAAAAGATGAGGCCATCGGCCAAGGAAAGCTAGTCATCGACTAGTTGTGAGGATCTCAGCCAACAATGTTTAGTCGATCACCACTGAAGATGGTCGGCCGGCCATATCTTCTTTCAGAATGCTGTTTTGCTGCAACAGAGGACAAACAGAGCATGGCAATGCATTTTCAAGGCAATGTGTGCATGACCACTCTCTCTATCATGTTATGAACTCAAGGGAGTGTAGTGCTCGACCCTCAGACCATCAATCGCGCATTTCAATGCATGATGGCCAAAGGAGCCAAGTGTGCAAATCAATGTGGAATGAATGCAACAAAAACAAATGAATGCCTAGAACTCTATCATGCTTGATCAAGAGAGTCGGCGACCGAGGATTGAGGCACATTTCGTCACTTCAAGTACGAAACGTCCCTTGGCCCTCGTGTTTGGTTTGACACCCCAAACCAAACACAACGCAATGCATGCAACCAAGTACAATGCAACCTGGAAATGCAAGGCAATGTAACGTGAGCATGACAAATGCAATGCAATGCAACCTAACATGTGAACAACATGATATACAATAAGTATGCATACTGCAACTATGCACTATGCATATGCACAATAACATAATGATATAATGAATGATACAATAACAAATATGCAACATGCATGCAATGCATACAAATACACACACACACATACACAATCCATTCCATGGACTTATAAAATGAAAAAGCAAAAGCATACAAACCATACCAAAACAATTAATTATAAAAAAAAAAAATGTGAAATACAAATACAGCATATGCCAAATGGCTCAAGGAAAAAAAGCAAAAAAATGCACAACAAGAATGAGCAAAAATGAAAACAAGCATGCTAATGTGACAATGAGGTAAGCTCTAAAATCATGCAAGGAGTGGTGCCAAACCACACAAACAAGCCAAGCAAGGCATACAAGAAAGCCTAAAACTTAAGGCTAGCCAAGGAGTTCAAACCATGGCCACCCAAGGCAAGCCTTAAAGGGCCAAGGGGACCTAAAACAGTCCCAAGGCAGGTCCAAACAAGACCAAAAACAAGCTCGAAACTAGCCAACACAAGCTAGAACACAACGCCAAAACATGAAACGTGCAAGGCTACCAAAGAGGGTGTTACACTACACCTATCAAAACCAAACATGGCATCACTTAAGCAATGAAAAATAGAGTTAAGGCATGGTAAAACAAGCCCAAAAACCCACTTAGATGGCATCCCAAAGGCCTAAGCATGAAAGCATGCATAATGACGTAAACATGAGGCATAAGACACAAACCCTTTAAAGCATTAAAGGAGTGATAAGTGCAAGCATGTGAGGATGAAACATGGACTGAAATAACATAACAAGTGATTCCAAATCATTGAAATGGTTCAAGTAAAGCATGCTAGTGACTTGGACACTCAAAGCTAACAGGCTAGATTGCATGGTAGCTATACAAAACAATGCAAGCATGACCAAAACAATGAGAAACAGAGCTTTAGCATGATAAAACAAGGCTAAAAGCTTCATGGAGTTAAGCCAAAATCATGCTAGAAAGACATGTCAAAGCATGATGCATGTTAAGGCAAATAAGAGGATTGCAAGGCAAGTACATGAAGCGTGTAAGAGGCCATCAAACCAACTCAAAAAAGAGGTGTATTACGGCAAAACAAAGCCTAATACATGCTGAAATGAAGCTAAAACAATCTAAGCACACATGCTACCTACACAAGCCATTTATGCAAGCATTCAAGACAACAAGGAGAGGGGATGACCCTCTCCTATTTAAGACCTCAAAACCACCTTTCCACCACTGAAGATCCTCTGGATTTCAGTGGTAAAAAGGTCATGCAAAGCCCAAAGCAAGAGCCAAAAGGGATGGCCTAAAACAAGGCCAAACAAGGCCTGGGAGGGGGTAAACAACTCCAAACCTCAAAATGACCTTAAACAAAGTTCTAAAGAAAGTAAAAATAGAAATTTTATCAGTTAATATCTAAGCTTAAAACAATAAGCAAGAAGGGCTAAAAGCTTAAGCAAGAAAGGGGTATCTAAAGCAAGAATGTTCACCCTTGAAAAACACTTTCAAGAACACAATACCAGCACCTTTCTCTGATCAGAAACAGCTCAAGAACCCTAACACCAACTCCCTAATGCCTCAGCAACCAAGGATGGTGTAGTGTTAGGTGTTTGTGTGCAATAGTAAGACAAAATCACACTTTAGGTCACAGAAACACACACAAAAGTGTAGAGAGAGGGAGATATAGAGATAGGGAGATGCAACTTTCTAACCCTAATTTTTAGAACCCCTGAGAAGGGAGAAGGGCCTCCCCTCTTATAGAAATCCAATTCTAAAGCTTCTAAGAGAAGCTAAGCAATGAAAGCAAATCCCTCTATACACGTGTATGGAGGGGGTGAATTGTGGATTCCAGCTGTGCCAGCTGGCATAAAATATCTGCATAAAGCAGATGAATAGTGCTCGGCCAGAAAATATGGCCGACCGACCAACGAAGGGGGCCGACCGACCAAAAAGAGTGCCGATCGGCCAAAACTTTTGGCCGATGGCAGGAAAACAAGGCCGATGGCTTCATGTCTTGGTCGATGGGTTGAGGGGATGGGCAACAAGCCACCATCTTCCCTCAAAAGCAAAAACCCAAGTGCTTGGTCCACAACCAAGCACAAAATAGTCAAGTTGAGAGATCTTGAGGCAAGGCGCCCTGCCGAGAACTCAAAACGAACACGAGTATGGATGATCATCCAAGTGTTCAAATGATGACGTCCAAGTCTTGAGGATGGTCAAAAACGAGGTGTCTACAGGCATGCTTTTCAAGGCAAGCCTCTGGTAAACCGTTCAAGAATAGCAGACGGCAAACACGGTGTCCTAGGTGCACCAATGCAAATGCAATGCAAAGAGACACATAAGTGTAAACAAAACAACATATCATGAGTTCGAGTCAAGTTCTCTAAATCTCCAGCAAAGTCGCCAGAAACTGTAGACCGCCCGAACTCCGCTCCACATGCAAAGGTGCGAATTGTAGTTCTAGCTACTACAGTTCGGACTCCTGTCACGGTTCTGAATCTAATCTCACAAAGTGCAATGTAAGACTAATAAATCGCCAAAGAGTCCAAATCTGGCAAATCGTTTTGGAAAATCGATTTTAATCAAGAAGTGCCAAACATGGACTACTTTGCCAGATTTTAGAGTCGCCACCTAAATATTTTATTTTGGAAAATTTAGGAAACCCTGCCTCGTGCCTAAGGCCACGTGTCCGTCATCACCAAAGTTGCCTCGGCTCGGGAACTTGGGTACGAGAGGGGAAGGTCCTGAAATGAACACCCCCGCTTGCCCAATCAAAGATCGGCCTCTACTAACATGATATGTTGTTTTTGAAAACACATGCGTTCTTATTCTAGTTTATTGGCTAACTTACTATGTGATGCGCACAACAAACAAGTATAGACTCAATCACGCGGATTGGAACAAGACAACTCATGTTTGTTTTTTAAAGTGGTTTGAAAGTGCTACTCGCAAGTAGGCTAAAGCGCGGATTTGCCACCCTCAAGTGGGCTTAGAAAAACATGATTTTGCCACTTCAAGTGGGCTTAAAACTCACAATCATCGAGTTATTCCAATTTAGGAAATCAAGCCTCCACCCACATGCATTCAAACAATTATAGCAGTTAAGCACATAGCCTCATGGCAAGCATGCTGAACATGGAAACACTTGCACGCATGCAAGGATGCTAAAGCGTAAAAAGCTTACCTAGTACTCCGAGCCAAAACAAAAGCTATGTTAGAAATCAATGCATAATCCTAGCTATGTTAAGAATGCCTAATGCAACACATGCAAAATGCAACTAAGATAGGCTCGGCTATTCTAAGATGTCATGTGAATGCAACTAGATAACATGTATTCAAATTGGTATTGAAATATAATGCAGTTTGTATGATGCGCCGAGCCTGGTGCGTGCAAGACAGATGAATAGATGCACGCATGCAATGCATAAGTTTGCTAATCGAAATATGCCCGAAACTAACCATAAAAAACTGATAAGTAAAAGGGAGAAAGAAATGAGGTTAGAAGACATGCACACACACACGCACACTTATTACAACATTTGCCCTCTTGACGGAGGGTCCGAATAATAAGCTAACTAGCTAATCTAAGGTAATTAAACTAGTTATTACAAACCAAAAATAATTAACTAACAAGTTAACTAATTATTACAAAACAAATCGATTAGCTAAGCATGTCAACTAATTAAGTACAAAACCAAAGCATTAGCTATCTAAGCAAAGCAGCTAAGTAAAGCAGTAAGAAGAGGTCCTCGGGGCGAGGGGTGCATGCAGGCTCGGTCGCCTCGTACGGAAATTCATTACTATGCCCCAACTTGCCTCTATTTGCATTTGATTTCAGAACACTGCACAAACCTCCAAATACCTTCTACTCCAACATGGAGACCTCCAGGAGGGCTGCCGACCACTTAATGGTGTTGTAGACCACTTGTAGACCACCTAAACATGCTGCAGACCAGAAAAAGTGGTCGGCCAGCTACTTTTTCTGGTCTGCCGACCAAAAAATCCTGCCAAGCTCCAATTTGCTGCGACAGAGAACAAGAAGGGGCACAGCAGTGTATTTGCAAGGTATGTGTGCACAACCACCCTTCCTATCATTTCTTAAGCTCAAGGGAGTGTGGTTCTCGACTCTCCGGCCACCAACCGAGCATCGCAATGCAAGATGGTCGAGAAGTCAACTTTGCACAATTCAATGTTAATGAATGCACAAATAACACATAAGGGCCTTAACCTCCATCATGCTTGATCAAGAGGGTCGGCGACCGAGAAATAAGGCACGTTTCATTACTTCAAGTATGAAACGTCCCTCGTTTCTCGTGTTTGGATTAACACTCTACTCAAACACAATGCAATGCAACATGATCAACCTATCAATGCTAATGGCATGCAAACACAATACAATGAAATATGATCAGCCTATCAATGCTAATGGCATGCAAACACAATGCAATGCAACAACATACAAACAACATGCAATGCAACAAAATGCAAACACAATGCAACGTAACAACATGCAAACAACATGCTCTTCTATGAATGCTAGAATGGCATGCATGAGTTTCCAACATATGAACAATGCATGCATGGCAAGTTTAGAAGCCTAAGGCATCAAAGCTAGGAAAGAACATCTCACAAGAGGCATGCAATACAATGCTCAATGGACTTAAAACCGAATATAGAAAGACCTAAATCATGCCAAAACAGTGGCCAAAATACTCTGAAATGATGGCATGAAAAGCAAGATAATGCATGCTCATGCATTGGCCCATCAACTAAGCATAAGAGCATAACTCTCAAACATTATTAAGAAGTGACATGTGTGGAAGTGTGACAACACTATATGCTCTAAAATCAGGTGTGAAATGATGCCAAATCATGTACATGTCACAAATGAAGCATGCTAGGAGGTTCAAAGCTTGAAACTAGCATAGGCACTTGCACTATAGCTATGCAATACATGAACCATATGGCCAAGACAACCCAAAATAGTCCTAGAGCATGTCAAAACAATGCTAAAACATGTATGGAGTATAGCCAAAACAAGCTAGCATGAAGGCATGAAGCATGGAGCATGGAGCATGCTGGGCCAACAAAGAAAAGTACACTACATCTACCAACACCAAGCATGAGATGACTTTACCAACAAAAATCAGATTTCTATCATGGAAAAATAAGACCAAAAGCCCACTGAGATGGTAGCCCAAAAGCTTAAGCAAGATGGCATACACATAATGGCTTATGTTTAAGGCATAAATCACCAACCCTCCAAAGCATTGAAAGAGTGACGCATGTGAGTGTGTGGCCACACTACATGCACTAAAATCACATATCAAATGATGCTAAATCATACAAATAGCCCAAGCAATGCATGCTAGTAACTTGGAAACTCAAAGCTAGTGAGCTAAAATGCACTATGACTATACAAAGCAAGGCATACATGACCAAAACAACTTAAAATACAACTTAAGCATGGAAAAACATGGGTAAAAACTTTCTGGAGTGAAGCCAAAAAAACATGCTAGAATGATGATCCAAAGCATGATGCATGTTAGGCTAGTGAGTGGAATTGCACTACAAGTGCAAGGAGCATGCAAGAGGTAATCAAACCAACCTAAAACAGAGTTAAGGCATGCTAAAATAACACCAAAAACTTGCTGAGATAGGACCAAAACATGCTAGAAAGATGAGCTATCAACACAAGCATTGAAGGCTAGTATGCAGAATTTACACTATAAGTGTAACATGCAAGCAACCAATGATCAATCCGGCCCGAAACAGAGCTATGCCATGCTAAAATAATGCCTAAGACATGCTAAGATGGAGCCAATACATGCTAGAAATATATGCTCAAACATGAGGCCAACAAAACAAGCAACCAAGACATAAGGAGAGGGGATAACCCCCTCCTATTTGGGACCTCAAAACACACTTTCCACCACTGAGTTTTAGTGGTGAGAAGGCCAAAAAGAGGTGGTCCAAATAGCTTAAAAGGATAGCCCAAAATAAAGCAAAATGAGGCACAAAAGGGGGTAGAATACCCCTAACACCAAAGAGGCCTTAAATAACCTTTCTTAACACTTAAAATTAGAACTTTTTGCAGTGTAAAGTTAAGCCTAAAACATCATGCAAATAGGGCCAAAGACTTAAGCAAAACAAAGCTTTAGAGAGGATAGAGTCTCACCTTTGAAGAAACACAGCAAATCAGCAACTTCTGAGGCAAAACCAAGCCTTTGAGCTTCAAACAAACCTTCAAGAACCTCAGCTCAAGAAAGAAGGTGTTTCACTATGTGTTTGTGTGCAAAATTGTGAAGAAATGGCACTTTTAAGCACAAATATGTAAAGAAAGGATGAAGTATAGAGATAGATGATATGTATAGCCCTCAACCAATTTTCTGAACCTAAAGCAAGAGGGAGGAGGCTCCCTTTTATAGAAATCCATGCTCTAAGCTTGTTTGACAAGCTAGAGGCTCCAAGCAATCCCTCCACACACGTGTATGGAGGATGCTTTATGTTCCCAACAACTGGCACAGCGGGCAAGAAAATATTTGTAGAAAAATGCAAAAAGGTGCCGACCAGTTGAGGTAGTCGGCCGACCACTCCCACTAGTCGACCGACCATAAAAAGTGGTATGCAAGGTCAAAAAGTGGTCAGCAAGGGGGGAAAGCTGGTCTGCACAAAGAAAGGTGGTGACATGGCTGCTGACCACTTTAGGTGGTCCAAAGACCACTAAGTCCAGCTGGCCGACCAGAAAACTGGCTGGCAGGGAAGAAAAGTGGTCTACAAGGGGAGAAATTTGTCTACATCCCTTATTCCACCCTCCAAGAAGGGAAAACAAGGTTCGGTTCAAAACCAAACCAAAGGGAAGCAAGACAAAAGTCCGCGAGACAAGGCACGCAGTCGGGAGCCCTGAAAACTAGTCTACGGGTACAAAAAGTGGTCTTTTTGAGGGAAATATGGTCTGCGACCACAAAAAGTGGTCTACAGACCTCTGTTTCCCTCCAGGCAAAGGCAACAAGGCATGGTTCGAAAACCAGGCCAAGAGGAGAACATTAACCGGGTTTCGAGACAAGGCACTCAGCCGAAGGCTCTGAAAATCAGAAACTAGCCTACAGGAGGAAAAGTAGTTTACGACTTCAAAAAGTGGTCCACGGACCTCTCCCTCCCTCTAGGCAAGGTTAACAAGGCATGATCCACAAACCAAGCCAAACACAAAGAGTTCAGAGGCCCGGAGGCAAGGCATTCAGCTGAAAACTCCGGAAACTTGAAATGAGCACAAACATGCACAATCATCGAGCGCTCAAACGATGACGTCTGAGTCTTAAGGTTGGTAAAAAAATGGGGTGTCTACACCAAGCGGCCTCAGCTCTGCTTGAAAGATAAACATGCATGCCTCGATTTCCGTCCCGAAAAGCTCTCCGGTTTGCTCTTAAGAGGCTCTGTTTGCAGGGTTTCTCTAAGAATTTGCTATTGAACCTTACCAAATCACTGTTGGGAACTGCACCAGTGGCTGCCAGCCATGAGAAGCTACTTCCGGCCATCTGCCAGCCAAGGATGTGCACTGTCGGCCAAGGATGAAGCCTTGTCGGCCTTCAGTGTGCCACTGCCGGCCACTGGTGTGCTGAATTGCCATTTTACAATAGTGCTCAAACCAGAGGAAAATGGAGAGTCTCCCAAGGACATGTGTGTACTGTACCCCTTCTTATCATCTCAAAACATCAAAAGAGTGGCACCATTGGATCCAAGACCATCAATCAAGCATTCACAATGCATGATGGCCAAAGATTCAACTTGTACACATTCAATAAATGCAAGACAAACAAGACTCTAAGACCACTACCTTATCATGAATAATCAAAGGCAATGGAGACAAAGGAGATTGGCTCATTTTCATCACTTTGAGTACGAAATGGGCCAATCTACTTTGTGTTCAATATAACGTCTGATTGAACACAATGCAATGCAAATTCAACATGCTTATCTTGGCATGTTTTACTTGATTCAATTCTTGTTTACACATTTTAAGTTACCAAACCATTCCTTAATTGATTTGTCCAATGTGAAAGTTCTCTAATGGGAGGAAGTTCAATCAAAAGATGACTTAAGACATGAGAGAAACCATGCCTTTGACTAGGAGGAACCCTCAAAAGAGGGTTAAAGCCATTTAAGCATAAGCCTCAATCTCAAGCTTAAACACAACTTTAAGACCAACCAAGCCTCAAAGCAAATCAAAAGTGAAGAAATGGGGGAGGTGGCAGAATTTTAGTGCTGAAATGGCATGAAACACAAGACTCTAACATGCAAACAACTCATGTACAACATGTTAAGAGACTTAAGCATTAAAACTAGTGAAAAGCTTTACACTAGAACCATGCAATATCATGCTCAAACAACCAAACAAGGTCAAAACAAAGTTTAACCATGCTAAATCAGAGGCCTAAACATGCTGAGATAGGAGCATGAAAAATAAGAAAATCATGCTCATGTATTAGCTCACAAGCAAGGCATAAGGCACAACTCTCAAACACAATGAAGGAGTGAGATATGTGAGAGCGTGATAGAGGAACATGCTCTGAAATCACATGCTAAATGATGCCATATCCTACAAACAACACAAGCAAAGCATACTAGAGGCTTTAAAGCACAAAGCTAGTGAAGGCTAACAACACTATAGCTATACAAAGCAAGTCACAAAGGACCAAGACCACTCAAAATAGAGTTTAAGCATGTCAAAGTAAGGCCAAAAGCATGCTGGAGAAGAGCCAACACATGCTAGAGTAATAGGTTAAAACATCAAGTATGTTAAGCTAGTAAGCATGATTACACTACAAGTGTAAGAAGCAAGCAAGGAGTGACTCAACCAGCCAAAAATATAGCTTAACCATGCTAAAATAAAGCTTAACACATGCTTGAACTAAGCCATGAAAAGGGAGAAATACATGCTCATATGTTAGGCCAACAACACATGATAAGAAGAAACAAGGAGGGGAGGCCACCCCCTTCTATTTTGGACCTCAAAACCAAGTTTTTGCCACTAAAAATCCCCTAGATTTGAGTGGTTGAAAGGCCAAAAAGAGATTGTTTTAAAGGCTTTAAAAGAAGGCACAAAACTTAGCAAATAAGCCACAAAAGAGAGGGGAACACCCCTAACCCTAAAAGGGCCTCAAATAACCACTTTCAACACTTAAAAGTAGAGGTTTTTGTAGGTGACAACTAGGCCAAAAATAGCATGCAAGGATGGCCAAACCAAGTAAATGAAACAAAGCTTACAAGGGTGAAATTCTTACCCTTGAAACACAGCACTAAAACAACAAGAAAACAACCAAACTTCTTAGCCAAAACCACTCCAAGGAGCTCAAACAAGGCCTCCAAGAACCTCAACTCTAAGGTGAAGGTGTTTGCCTAAGGGTGCTAGTGCAAATATGTAGAGAAAGATCACTTTCAAGCATAAAATATAGAGAGAGAGAGAGAGAGAGTATTCTAGAGAGAGAGAAAGAGAGAGAGAGAGAGAATTCTTGCTTAGCTCAAACTTTTTGTAACCCTTTGCATGCATATAGATGAGCTCTATATATAGAAGATACAAAAGCCCCTTGAAGAGATCCAACCATCCACGTGCAAGTTGATGGGCTCATCTGTGCAAACAACTGTCAAAATATCTACAAAAATATCTGCTAAAACATTGGTGGCCGGCAGGCCATCAGTGGTGGCCAGCAGTGGCTCATTGATGGCCAGCAGGCCTCATCAATGGCCGGCATGCCATCTAGAACATCACTATGCAAAGACCAAAACATGGTCCAAATATGAGACAGAATGGAAACAGGGTCTAGAAAGATCAAACCTGGAGCATTTTGTTGCGGAAGTCAAGTACTCAATGAGCAATCAAACTTGTCGCTAGATATACCCTGCAAGAACATCCAAGTCTTGAGGGCGGTCAAAAATGGGGTGTCTACGCACGCCTACTACCACGACCTCGTCCTAACATCCTAATAAAGGTAACAAAGACATTAGCACATTCACAATTGTGCCGATGTTATTTCACTCGCTTCCTAATACGATGGACAATTGTAATTCACTCCACATAAGCACATAACCACATAAGCACATACGAATTTCATTTCCAGATAATGACCGTCCCGTGGCGTTGCTAGAGTTCCAATTAGAAATGACAGTGATCAAGTGCCTTTCCAACAGGACTCCTAGAAACCCATGAACCTGATCAACATCCTAGAAACTAAATCCCATACCCATATAGTCACATAAACATGTTATCATATAAGCACATAACATTACACTTAAGTTTCTAACAAGCGAGACAAATCCATTGTGGTACTAACCACTTCCCACATATCCAAAGTATTCAAACCTGGTACGCTCTGATACCAAGTTGTAATGCCCCCAATATAGCAATCTCGATTTTCCCTCCATTGGTTATTGTATTTCGAACTGGTTCTGTAGATGTTTGTTGTTGTATATGTTTCTTTCCGTCCTTTAATTCCTTGTATTTGAGTTTTAGGATGTGTTGGGCAGGTTTGTAACAAGTTGGGTATGTTTTGAAACAAATGGTTGCTGCCCAGATTTTGGTGTCTTCGCTCGAGCGAGGCTTTTGTCACTCGAGCGAGCTTTGTGTTTTAGTTCCTTCGCTCGAGCGAGAGTTGAGTGGTGTGTCTGGTGGCTCGAGCGAGAAGTCTTGCACTCGAGCTTGCGTCTGCGTCTAGTTTTGAACCTGAAGGTTGCATTTCTTCGCTCGTGCGAGCTTTCCTTCGCTTGAGCGAGCGAGGACTATGTTTTGGGTTTCTTCGCTCGAGCGAGCTTTCCTTCGCTCGAGCGTGCTTCTGGGTTGCAGACCTGAAGCTTCGAATTATTGGCTCGAGCGAGGCTTTCTACGCTCGAGTGAGGTTTCTTTGTGTCTGGTCGCTCGAGCGACCATTCCTTCGCTCGAGTGAGCCTCGAATATATCAGTTGGCAGCAACGGGTTACACTTCACTTTTTTATCATCTTCTTTACTCAAACCCTAGCCCCGGCTTCTTCTCTCTCTACATTCATCTTCTCACTACAAATCCATCTAGTTCTAGTGTTCTCCTACCCTAGTTCCTTTGTATAAAGTGTAGAGCTTGGTGTGGGCTATGTTTCGATCAGAAAATCTTTGGATTTGGAGCATCTCGAGTTTTCTTCATCTTCTCCTTTGAGTCTCTTCTCTTGAGGTAGGGATACCCTACTCCATCTTATGAGTTTTGACATAAATTTTAGTCATTTTGATTAGATTGTGTTGTTTGGTAATTTGGGAAAGTTAGGGTTTGATTTGAGGTTATGAAAAGGGGGTTTTCAAATGTTAAATTCCATGTGTATGTGAGACCTTGGGAAATGGTATCATCATTGTTAAGTTGATGAAATTGAACCTTAGGGTTGATATTTGAAAAAGTGGGAAAATGCCCTAGTTATGTTGAATAATTAATTTAAGGAATTGTTTAATTGAGTTGAAATCCATGAAATTGGGGAGTTGTGAGATTGAATGGTGTAGTTGGATAAATAAATCACTCACCCATGAAAATGTTGATATTATATCTGTTTGATGCATTTATTATCTGTTTAGAAATAACTGCTTTGGGCTATCGATAGAGGATAGTCTTGATTGTTGTAGACATTGTATGTTGATTAGGAAAAACTGAAACTAATCATCTCGAATATGTCATTGAATATGACGGTTGGATTAATACATCGAATATGTGTATTGATTGATCATTGTATATGATAAGTGTTTAAACACATTGTATATGTGTATTGTTTGGGAGGAGATATAAGATGTACTCCATGGTTTGAGAGGAGATAGGGGATGTACTCTCAAACTTGTTTGGGAGGAGATAGGGGATGGACTCCATTGATAACTAAGGTGGCCAGAGTGTCCAGGGTGAAAGTCCCGCAATTCTAATTACGTTTGCATAACGTAGATGATTGAAGTATTGGAAGTGTTTTGATATGAGTGGTAATCTTATTTGAATTGTGAATAATGGAAGTGTTTTGATATGAGTTGTAGTCTCATTTAACTATTTGGCTAGATAATGAGTCATGTTTATGAATTGAAAATTGGATAAGTAAAGGAAAGTGGAATGAAACATGGACATATTTGCCATGGAACTGGAATGTGTTATAAGTTGAGTTACAAGTGTTAATCATTTATCAAATGCTAATGTTTTAGTTATTTCTCACACTTGGTTTAGTATATCTCTACTGGACATTGGGTCACCCTATATAGGACATCATTTTCAGGTACAGATGGTATGCCACCTCCAAGGACATAGCTTGGGAGGCTTAGAGGGTGAAAGACTCTTTTGTTGATTTCCTTTTGTATTACATGTAAATCAAGCCAATAGCTTATTTTGTATAAAGAGTTAGAACTCTTCTTTTGTTGTACCCAAGTGTTGACTTGGAAAATTGTAAGCATATAGGGCATTTACTTTTGTTGTCAACATGTAATACTTTTGTAATGAATACTCTGATAAATGAAATTATGCTTTATTCTCCTATATCTATGGATGTCATGAATGTTGGGTTTATATGTATATTTTTTAGGGCGTTACACCCAAAATATAACATGAAACAATCATTCATAAGATCCATAAATACAATAGAAAAGTTATATTTCATTCATCAAAGTCTTTTTTACAAAAGATGTTACATGTAACTCTAACTTGTATTAACAAAATGAGTGCCCTACAGGCTTACATCTTTCTAAATAATAACTTGGTTATAACAAAAGAGAGTCCTAGCTCCATACATAGAAAGGCCTTGGCTTCAATATACATTTAACATCAAAACAAAATAACAAAACGGAGTCTTCAACTCCTAAACCCTGCAAGCTAAGACCTTGGAGGCGGCGTGTCCCCTGTACCTGAAAAATGGTGTCCCAAGTAGGGTAAGCCAAAGCACAATAGAGATATGCTAAACAATATATGAGAATTAACTAAAACATTAGCATTCGATAAATATTTCACACTTGAAAACCAACTTATACCCTTTTCATAACCAATCAATATTGATATTGTTCATTATTATCCAAACAATTCAAACACTTCAATCATACACATCATTCGTATACTTCCATTCACTTGCCATTTTACGGAATTACGTTCGAGAGAACTGGCACCCAAATATATATATATATATATATAAGATTTCGGGACATTCACCCTAGATACTCCGACCAACTATTATGAATGGAGTCCATCCCCTATCTCCTCCCAAACAATAGAGTACATCCCCTATCTGTCACGACCCGAACCCGCCCCCATGGGGTAAGGCCATAACCGGCCAGTAATCACGAGATTAACTATGGCCTCAAACCAATTAAAACAAAACTCAGCAGAGTAAAGGGGCCAAATGGAAGCAAATTTAAAACTTTGTCCATAGAGTTGTGTTTATATGCACACCATAACATTCCAAACACTTACATGTTAATAACTCATAACAAAATATGTACTAACACAAAACACTGTACATACGGGATCATACAAGTTTAAGTCAGTCAAACCCTAGACTTAAATACAAAAGTAGTTCAATGCTTTCGCCAACATAACAAAATTATGAACACAGGACAAAGGGCAAAGACAGTCTCGTGCGTGAGACAGTTGGGCTGACTCCTCAAAACTTTGACTGTTTCTCACAATTTCACCGAGGCTGGTTCTGGATGTCCCTCGGCTCACCTACATGTACATGAATTAGCATGAGCAAAAGCCCAGTGAATAATATCAAATAAGGAAGATACATAAGCAATCTTTGAAACAGTTACAGCAGACGACCTTTGGCCCAATCACTTGTATCAATCAGGCTTCGGCCCAATCATTTATATCAATCGGCCTTTGGCACAATCATTTATGTCAATCGGCCTTCGGCCCAATCATTCATGTCAATCGGCCTTCGGCCCAATCAATTATGTCAATCAGCCTTTGTCCCAATCATTTATGTCAATTGGCCTTCGGCCCAATCATTCATGTCAATCGTTGTCCACCATTCAAATTAATGAACTTACAAAACTTGCATAGAAGTAAACAATTGGACAGTGACATTTTTCAAATATCTTGTTAAGATATTACTCACAGTGATTGGCTTGTGGATTCGCCTTGGAGCTTGACCCTACACATTCCATAAACACAAAAGGGTCACAAACAATTCAATCCGTTCTAAATTCACATTTTCCTCTTTAGGCTTCATTCTTATCTCTTTAACCCAATTACAATGCTTAATGCATGCCTAAGAGTGCTTGCAAGTGAAAGAGAACGGAAAAAAAAACACAGAACGCATAAACAAAATTTCAAAAAATAGGGTCCCCGCTCGAGCGTGGACTTTCCCGCTCGAGCGGACCCAAGAGGCCTGCAAAAGTACTGGCTATGTCAAATTTGCGCTCAAGCGTGAATTCTGGCGCTCGAGCGGAAGGCCTCTCTACATGGCTCCCCACTCGAGCGTGAACTTCCCCGCTTGAGCGGACATCCATGTCTGCAAAGATACTGGGAACACGAATTTCCCGCTCGAGCGGCACTTCCCCCGCTCAAGCGAACTTCAAAAATTCTGGGTTTTCTAGAATGTATTCTTGAGCTTCAACTTGATATTCAAAGGTCCTAAATGCATGATTTTGGCTCAATTTTCACATAAACATGTACTAACATCAAATTCAACACATTATGAAGCTCAATTCTAGGAATCAAACACATGCATGATTCAAATTACACCAAACTTGTTTCTATCACAACAATTTCATGTATTTCAAACTACTTTCTCATGAATTGTACATGCATGTGGAATACAACTCTTATTCTTAACTTAGATGATGAAGAGATGGTCAAAACTATGAGCTTCACTTAAAATCTCACATGGATTACACATCTAGTGCTCAAACATGCAATTTCAAAGCAATTTCTCACATGCATGTGCATATAGACTTTCAATTCAACAAAACCAACTCAATTTCATCATACTCAATTAAACTCATGTTCTTGGCCATTAATCAACTTGAATTCACAAAATTACATCATTAAACTTATAACTTCATAATCAATTGCTCACCTAAAAGCTCAATTTCTCCAAATTATGGTCAAATCTTGAGTTAGTCTTCAATTTATTCAAGCTTCTTGAGCAAATCTTCAATTGCTCCCTCTCTCTCTCTTTCTAGCCGGCCCTCTCTCTCTTTTCTTGAGTTAAAATCAGCCAAATGAACATGAAGAGAGTGGTTGGGTGCTTGGTGCTCCACTATAAACAATTTCCCTCAATTATAATTACCAACATTACATATTTGAGCACTAAGTCATTATTTTAATCTAATTAATTTCACCCAAATCAGTTTTCGATTAAATTTCACCGTAGGTTCTAAAAATCACACTAATCCTTATGGCATAATCAATTTCGGGTTTTGTGGCCGATAAGGCCTTCAATTTAAATTGCAAAACAGATTATCAAACAGATATTCCTACGATGAACAGATAGAAATTCAAAACCACATATATTCACATAATGGCACGCAAAATCATATTAAACACATAATCACATTTATGTTAAGGACCAATTAACATAATACAAAACATGGGTATTACACTATCTCCTCCCAAATAATGGAGTACATCCCCTATCTCCTCCCAAACAAAGATACATATGCAATGTATTTAAACACGTTGTTATATACAATGACTAATTAAATCACATATTCAATGTGTAAATCTGACCGTCATATTCAATGACATAATCCAATTGATTAGTTTCAATTTACCTAATCATCATGCAATTTCTACAACAATCTTGGTTATCCTCCACCGATAACCCAAAACAGTTATTTCTAAACAGATAAATAAATCTATCGCACAGATAATTTATCAACTTTCCCATAGGTGAGTGATTTATCAATCCAACTATACCATTTAATCACATTTCCCCCCAATTTCACAATTCCCAAACCAATTTCATATTTCCACAATTGATTTCCTTATTTATACACGTAATTTATATAATTCCAATTTGGGCATTTTCCTTATTTTCTCAAATATTGCACCCAAGGCTAAATTTCACCCATTATCCACAAACAACTCCATTTTCAAGACCTCACATACATATGGAGCCCAAAAATAGAAAACCCCTATTTCATTATTTCAAATTCAAACCCTAACTTTACCCAAACTTCCCAAATCCACCATTTATACAAAATGACTAATATTTATGTCAAAGCTCATATTAAAGAGTAGATTATTCCTATCTCAAATAGAGAAGCTCAAAGGAGAAGAAGAGAGAAACCCAAGATGCTCCATATCCAAACTTTTTCGGATCAAAAGATAGCTCACGTAATGCTCTAGCTTTTTAACAAAGAAAGTAGGGTAGAAAGACCCTAGAACACGGTGTATTTGTAGAGAGAGAGAGAGTTTAGAGAGAGTAGCTATTGATCTAGGGTTTTGAAGAAGAAAGAGGATAAAAAAAAATGAAGTTCACCTCTGCTGCGAACTGATATATGTGAGGCTCGCTCGAGCGAAGGAGTTGTCGTTTGAGTGACCAGACACAACAAAAGACCTCACTCGAGCGCAAGAAGCGTCGCTCAAGCAAACAATGTGAAGCTTCAGGTCTATACCAACATAGACGCACGCTCGAGGGCAAGAAGTCTTGCTCAAGCGAAGAAACGATTCTACAAGGCTCGCTCGGGCGTAATAAAGCTCACTCAAGTGAAGAATACCATCATTCTGGTCTTATAGAGACGCAGACGCACGCTCGAGCGCAAGAAGCCTCGCTCGAGCGAAAAGACACACCACACAAGGCTTGCTCGAGCGCAAGAAAGCTCGCTCGAGCAGAAGCTACGTCTGAAAAAAGAAACCCAAGGACTCTCAATCCTCGCTCAAGCGCAAGAACCCTCGCTCAAGCAAAGAAGCAAAAACCCAAGGCTCTCTCGAGCGCAAAAAGCCTCGCTCGAGCGAAAAGGCCAAAACCTGGATAGCAACCACCTATACCAACTCACCACTAACCTGTTCCAAACTTACCCAACAAGTCCCAAAACTCAAATACAAAGAATAAAAGGAAGAAAACAAGGCTTAGACAACAACATACAACCACGGAACTCGAGTCCGGTATACAACAAAGGTCGAGGTAAAACCTGGATCGCTATGTTTCCTAATACGACCTGTACGTCCTCCATCTCAATTCCAACACGAAGGCCCATCCTAATTTCATGGGATTATGAATCCCTTCTCTATCTCCCAAAACAAATACAACATATAGTAAATCTTACATTCATCTTAATTCCAATCTCACCTCTATCTCCGAAAATAAATGGGGCTTGGGGGTCATGGAGACTTCTTTCCATTAGGCTAATGTTAGTTGGCATGGCGGTCAAATTTATTGCTTTGTTGTTTGCTCTAGGGAGGTCATTTTCATTTTTATTGATTTTGTCATTCTTTGAACGCACGTAGAGACTGGTTTCATTGCACACTTTTATCGCAGTTCTTGACTTGTTTCATTGCGTCATGGATTTGACACTCGGTTGCAGAGTGAAGCCACACAAGATCTGATTTTAATATCATGTAATATCTCATTTAAAATTACAAAAATGATTTGTGGCACTAAAAAGTTGGACACTAATGTCCCTAATTTTCATTTTGGATAATTTTTTTTTTTTTTTTTTTTTGCCTTATATGGAAATTAGGGGCATTAGTACCCAACTTTTTAGTGCCACAAATCAAAACCCTTAAAATTAATTGGTAATGAGTGGAAAAATATTTACATTATAAACTAAGTTTATGTAATTTAGATTAACGATGTGGATTTATGTTTAACACTACCCACATTTTTTTGGGAAGGAATTACAACTCATTCTTTAAAAAAAAAAAATCAACTCAATGGTAAATTTTATAAATATTAATAATTAAAATTATAAATTTTTTTATTAATATATAAATATTTTGTGAAAATTCAACTGATGTGTAACTTATTTTTATTTTTATTTTTATTACTAGAAAACAAAGACATGTAGATCATGGCCTTAGCTTCGCCCAAAATTCTCTGTGACGGATTTGGTGTAGCATAATAGGAATTTTTATTAGTTCAAAAAAAACAAAGGAGAGGAATTTTTATTTTCTTGGCCTCACACCCTCTTGTAAATAGTCTCTCTAGAGGGCCACAATTTTTATGGTCATAATGGCTTAAAACTGTCAAAACGACTTCATTTTGACATGTTTTGCACTCAAAACGACGTCGTTTTGACAGTTTTGAGTCATTGTGGCTACAAAAATTGTGGCCCTCAAATATTTTCCGTCTCTTTAATGGCTCTCCAACAATGACTTTTGCTAATACAAATAATACAAAAATAATGACAACATATCGAGGTGGCAAGCTTAACCCAAAGTTATAAATTTGCCCAATTATATTAATTTAAAACACATATTAATCTGTTTAAATTAATAAATGGACTTAAATGGATTGTTTATTGTCAACCTAATTAAAATTAGATTTATATGGGCTAGATATGAGTATCCATTTAAGTCCGTCTAAATAGACACTACTTCTACTACCAATTTTTTTAAAAAAAATTACATAAATTTTTTTTAAAAAAATAAATAATAAATAAATATTTAGTAAAAAATAAATAAATAAAATCATAAAAAAAATTTTAAAATGAAAAATAAAAAAATGAAGTAAATAGGTTGTAATCACCCAGAATTTTATTTTGTTAAATAGCCAGTGCATAATTTAATTGAGCAAATTTTCGAATTTGAGTGCTGTGTAAATTCTGTGCGAAAACAGTTCGGTTTTGTATTTTTTAAAAATAGTTACTGATCTCTGAAAATTATGAAATTTTTGTATGTTGTTCACATACGAGTCTAGCACGTTGGGTAAAAATTTCAGAATTTATTGATGAGTATTTATTTTATGAAAATTCACGGACTGATCGGTGTTCGGTCTAATGTACAATAGAATTTGAAATTTGGTTTTGGGTGGAAAATATAATATATGATGATGGATTATGGGTGGTATATATATTATAGCATGATGATGTTTTAAGTGAGATATTTATTTTATTATTTTTTTGTGGTGGAAGATAGGGTGATGATGTTGTTTGTTTTTGTATAGTGGAATACAAATATAAAGTGAACATGCATGATCAACTGGGCGGTCAAAAATATTTATTTATAAAAGAAAACGTGAATGTACTGGGTTTGTATGTGGTGGGGTGGTGTATGAGCTGGGCAAACATTGTCTAGGTGCTTCTTAGTATATTATATATTTGGGACTATTTTGGTATATAATTGGGCCATGTTTGGCTTATGGGTGAGAATTTAATTTTGGACCCATGATTTAGATTTAATTCAAATTGAGTTTGTTTAATGAGTTATATTTAACTGTTTAGTTTCTTTTTAATTAGGTGATTGGTAATAATCACCTTAGGAGTTGTTATTATTTATTATATATGATTATAATAAATATTTGATAGTTGATTTTATGGTGTGTACCATATAACGAAAAATTATATATTTTTATAAAGAATGAAACATGTATATATTGTGAAATGAGCAAAATATTATATTTATGGTATACAAAAATATTATATTTTTTTAGTGAGAAAAATTATATCATTTTATAATTTATATTATAAAATTCTAAATTATTATTAAAAAAAATTAAATTATGTTGTTTTTTTTATAAAAAAAAAAAAACCCACCATTGTAAAAGACAAACCCCCACATGGGGTTGTCCATCCCTTTGCAAATTGCCATGGTTTGCTTTTTAGAGAGTTGCTTTGCTCTCTCTCACTTTGGATCCTCTCTTTCTCTTCCTCTCTCACAACGTCTCTCTCCCTCTCTGTCTCTCTCTTCTTTTTTTTATCCTCCATTAATACTCAATCTTTGAGCTTAGAATGGGAGTCGTTAGACTGAGATTTTACAAAAGTGTTGTAAATGAAAGTTAGAAAACTCATCGTAATCTTCGCAATGGTGTTCACGGATTTATGACTGGGCGACGTTTGCATTTTCAGATTTATTTTTCTTAGGGACTTTCTTCATATTTTTACATTAAAGTTATGGTAGGATTATTTTAAGAAAATATATCATTATAAGAGATATTGCATATAGATATATTTTCATATTCTTGTTTGATAATTTTTTAAAGAAAAATTACGTTGAAATGTTGAGAATGTTGGTATTTTGAGATTGATTTTAAATTTGTAAAAGAAATTCGAAAATGGAATTTAATAGTTGTATGGATTATATCTACATCATATTATGGTTATATAATTTATTTTAAGAAATTAAGGTTGAAATATTTATCTCATCCTTGAATTTTGAAATTTATTTTTGAGAAAAATAAATTGACATTGATGAATATGGTATGAATTGTTAAGTTGAGATTATAGAATAATTTTGAAATTTAAGACTTTAAAAGTGTAATATTTATGATGATTTATAAATATTAATTTATTAATTTTAGAAAAGTTGTTAAATTATGGCTGGTAGAGATTTAAGAAAGATGAGTAGGCATGAATTGTGGGTGAATTTTTGGTCCACGGTTTTGGTCAAAAACCTGCCCATAGCTTGGGTTTTCTTTTTGCTCACTACAAGCAATGGGTTTTGTATAGTGGTTTGATTGGAGTTGGGGCCCGCCACTACATATGTTGGGCATCTAATATTGTTGTTAAAGCCATGTTTGAGGAGCTACTTTTGATTAGTTGGTTATATATTTTTTTTTTTTTGTTCAGGCCCACGAGTTGTTTGGTTGGCAAGGAATTCAAACTTCCTCTGCTTCCATGATCAAGTTAGGTGGTTTGATATTATATATATACATTTTTGCAAGATCTAAATGAATTTAGAAATTATTTTTTGATTTGTTTTGAAAAATGGAGTGTTGATTCAAGAAGGTGAATGATTTTGAAAGTGGGTTTACTTTCTTTTTCCTTGTAAAAAAAGAAATTTATATTTTTGAACTATGTTGATAAAATGTGGAATATAATTTATTTCTAAATGTTGGAAATCATGGGAGATTTCAAGTTATAGTATTATGTTAGATTGTAGGTCCATGTTGTTATCTTTTAATTAATATGTTAGAGATAACTATTTGGATATCGGTGAAAATTTTACCTTGTTGCATTTAAATGAGGGATTTCTTGGAAGGATGAGAAATTATGGAACTTTGGAAACTTAATGTATAATATGTTATAAATTTGTCTTGAAATGATTAAATTGGGAATGTTGATTAACATGTGGAGATGTATAATGTTGAAAACAGGGGTTTTGTTCAATTGACTCATACCTGTGTGTTTTGGGTTTAAAATGGAGATTATTGATGTTTTTGATAATATTTGAGCCTTTTGGTCAATATTGAGAAAAAAGGAAAAAAAAAATGTCATGTTTGGGTATATTTGGATCATTACTGTAATTAATGACAATTAATACGGAAATATGAAATTGAGTTGGAAATAATAAAATCGACTCAATATGAGGTAGAATGGTGGAGTTAGATTCATTAATCACTCACTTTGAAAATGTTGAGATTATATATATCTGTTGTAGCATTTATTTTCTGTTTAGAAATAACTGCTTTAGGCTATCGGTGGAGGATAGTCATGATTGTTGTAGAACTGCATGATGATTAAGTAAACTAAAACTAATCAATTGGATGTGTCATAGAGTTTGACGGTTGAAAGAATACATTAACTTTATGTATTGATTGATTGTGTATATGACTTATGTGTATATACGTTGTGTTGTGTGGGAGGAGATGGGGGATGTACTCCACGGTTTAGGGGAAGATAGGGGATGGACCTCTAAACCGGATGTTGCTGGGAGGAGATAGGGAATGGACTCCGTTGACACAGCTCATATGCTTGTCAGTTGATGTGTTGATATAACTCATATGCTTACCTATGGAAGTGTTGATATAACTCGTATGCTTATCTGTTGAATTATTGATACAGCTCGTATGCTTATCTGTTGAAATGTTGATACAGCTAGTATGCTTATCTATTATGAAGTGGGAAATGTTTAGTATGAATTACTATTAAATTGTTGGCCAGGTTCAGAGCCATAATCATCATGAATTGAATAGCATATATGAATTGGAAATGGATTGATGGAAAATGGAATAAGATTGGTCTTAGTGGCATATGAATATGCAGGCCTTGGATATAAGAGATTATGTAATAAAATCATATGCTTTTGACATGATATGATTTCACGTATATGTATAAGTATCTTTGTCCCTGCATATCTTTTAATGTTTTAATATGAGATTGCTCGGTGAGTTTTGCTCACCCCCTGCCTGTACATGTGTACAGGAAATGCTTTTCGGATTTGAAGATCAAACAATGGGTTTTACCATTCCATAAGTGTAATGTGGAAAAGGATTGTACTACTTCATTTGTTGTTTGGCTGAGTGCTATCTTTTTGTAAAGAGCAGTGTCTTCTCTTTTATTGTAAGCCTCAAGGCATTTCTTTTAATTATTCATCATTTTCATCCAAGGATGAAATGTTATTTGTAAATGGATTTAATTAATGAATATTGATAAAGTTATCCGAGTAATAAAATACGGGGCTTGACATAGGTGGGTTGAGTTTACTTGTCAAATCCGTACGTACTTCAACCTAACCCGTTTACGCTTATTTATTAAATAAACGGATTTGGGTTGAATTGCTTTAAATGTATAACCCGTTTTGATCCGCTCATATTCACTCATTTGCCTCCTCTAATAACGTTTAAGAGAAAGTTATCGTGTAAAGCTATGAATTTTTGTGGGAAAAATTATAAATATTGTGATATATTATGTCATTTTGCACTGAAGTTATAAATGGTGAATCTATATTATGCACCTCTAAATTGAAAGTTAGGAACCATTGTAGTTTTGTTATGAATATGATATAAATGTTATGAATTACTTTCATAAAAAAATTATGCAATTAGGATATTTGTTACGGAACGTTGTGGTACCCCTTTTACGAGTGTACAACATAACAATTTTCTAACATATATTATGTTTTAAAATATTCCAATATTCACTTTTATAGAGAGTGGAATAGGAATGACAATTTGAACATGGCCCGACGGGGACCCAGATAGACCCGCCGCGATAAGCCGGGTTATTCTCGAGAATTACCCCTATAGGGTTGGGGCTGGTATTAAAAAATAAATCCCCGACAATTTTCGGACCGAGAACGGTGATAGGTTCCCGCCGCCGCAAATCATCCCCGAACCATCCCCATATATATATATATATGTTTAGGGTTTTTCTATTCACTCACTTCTCTTCTCTTCTCTCAGTGATTTTTGTGCCTCTCTCTCTCTCTCTCTCTCTATGTGCTGCAGGTGCTCACAGTGGCAATTCCTCCTCTTTTTCTCACCAGCGTCACTTCTCCCTCATAGTGTCACAGCGGTGGCTTCTCCTCCTCTCTCTCATTGGCGTTGTTCTCCTTCCTCACCGGCGTCATCCACTATCCCTCACAATCACGGTGCGGTATCTTCCTCTCTCTTTCACGGCGGCTCCTCCTCTCTCTCTCGCTGGCATTGTTCTTCTCCTTTACGCGGTTGTTGGTGTTGCTGTTATTTTGTTTTTTTCTTTTTGAACTCACTATTGCTGCTTTTTTTTTTTTTGGTCAAGAAAGAAAATGGAGATGATCCAAACTTCCCCATACACGCACAGAGAGAGAGAGAGAGGGGTGTAACGCCCTCAAAATAATACATATAGACCCAACATTCATGACATCCATAGACATGAGAGAATAAAGCATATTTCCATTTATCAGAGTATTCATTACAAAAATATTACATGTTGACAACAAAAGTAAATGCCCTACGAGCTTACAACTTTCCAAACCAACACTTGGTTACAAAAGAGAGTACTAACTCAAAACACATTAAGCCCTTGGCTTGAATTTACATGTAATACCAAAAAGATAACAACCAAAAGATCTTTCAGCCTCTAAGCCTCCCAAGCTACGTCCTTGGAGATGGCATATCACCTGAACCTGAAAATGATGTCCTATATAAGGTGAGCCAAAACCCAATAGAGATATACTAAACCAAATATGAGCAATAACTAAAACATTAGTATTTGATAAATGTGTAACCCATATAAACAAACGTACATCTCTTCCATAACCAATTTGTTTCTGTTTCATTGTCCAAACCAATTCATAGATATGGTTCTTTATTCATCCAAACAGTTTATAATGAAACTACAACTCATATTAACAATACTTCAATCACGATCAATTAATATGAGACTACAACTCACATTATTAACACTTCAACGCTTCAATTTCATCTACGTTATGCAAACGCAATTGGGATTTCGGGACTTTCACCCTGGACACTCCGGCCAACTTAGCTATTAATGGAGTCCATCCCCTATCTCCTCCCAAACGGGTTTGAGAGTACATCGCCTATCTCCTCTCAAACCATAGAGTACATCCCATATCTCCTCCCAAACAAGATACATATGCAATGTATTTAAAAGCTCTATCATGCACAATGATCAATCTAGGCACATATTCAATGTGACAATTCAACCGTCATATTCAATGACATAACACATTTGATTACTTTCAGTTTTTCCTAATCAACATACAGTGTCTACAATAATCAAGACTATCCCCCACCGATAGCCCAAAGCAGTTATTTCTAAACAGATAATAAATTTATCAAACAGATAAAATATCAACATTTTCATAGGTGAATGATTTATTTATCCAACTACACCATTCAATTCCATAATTTCCCAATTTCATGAATTCCAACTCAATTTCATATTTCCCCAAATTAATTATTCAAATTAATTATTCAAACATAATTAGGGCATTTTCCCCATTTTTCAAATATCAACCCTAAGGCTAAATTTCATCAATTTAACAACAATAATTCCATAGTCCAAGGTCTCACACACACATGGAGCTTAACAATTGAAAACCCCCTATTTATAACTTTAAAACAAACCCTAACTTTCCCAAAATTTCCAAACAACACCATCTATCCAAAATACCCAACATTTATGTCAAAACTTATAGAGAGGAGTAGGTTATCCCTACCTCAAGCGAAGAGACTCAAAGGAGATGAATGTGACAACCCAAGATGCTCCAAACACCAATTTTTTCGGATCGAAAAGAAGACCACGCCAAGCTCCACACTTTATATAAAGGAACTAGGGTAGAAGATCACTAGAACTAGATGTATTTGTAGAGACAAGATGTATTATAGAAAGAGAGACAGCCAATCTAGGGTTTGAGAAGAAAAAGAAATCAAAAAGTGAAAGAGAAGACTGCTGCTGCGATCTGATATAATCGAGCCTCGCTTGAGCGAAGGATTGGTCGTTCGAACGACCAGAAAGAGACGGACCTCGCTCGAGCGCAGAAAGCCTCGCTCGAGCCAACAACACGAAGTTTCAGGTCTGCAACCCAGAAACACGCTCGAGCGGAAGAGTGCTAGCTGGAGCGAAGAAACCCAAAACATACAGCTTGCTCGCTCGAGCGAAGAAAAGCTCACTTGAGCCAAGAAACACAACCTTCAGGTCCAAACTAGACGCAGATGCACGCTCGAGCGCAAGAATGCTCGCTCGAGCCAACAGACACACCAGTCAAAGCTCGCTCAAGCGAAGGAACCCTGGCTCGAGTGAAGGAACTAAAACGCAGATCTTGCTCGAGTGAAGACACCAAAAACTGGGCAACAACCACTTGCTTCAAAACACATCCAACCTGTTGCAAACCTGCCCAACACATCTTAAAAGTCAAATACAAAGAATTAAATAACGGAAATACAACATATACAACAACAGACATCCATGGAACCAAATCCAGAATACAATAACCAATGGGGAAAAAATTGGGATCGCTATAGCGGGCTATCGATTTTGGAGGTGAAATCATCGGCTCTAATGATTTTGATCTGTTGTTGTTGCTGCTTTTTTTTTTTTTTCTTGGGCCGGGGAATGTTTGAGGTCGAGGAAACCCGATCCCCGTTAGGGGGTGGAAGTGGGGACACTGATAGGTTCCTCGTCGGGAATCGGGGTTGAGGACGGAGAAATTTTCACTATCAGGGATCGGGGGCGGTTAGGCCAGGGCCCGAGCCCAGCCCGGGATCCTGAGCCTGGTCTTGGGCCTAGGCTATCATTTTGAAGCCCATGGGCCCGGCCCACTCAATGCCCACTCAAAGCCCGATCTGACGTCCAGTGTCATTTTTGGTGAAAAAAAATAGAAATAGAAGGCTTCTTTTTTTGGACTAAAAAAACACAAAAATACTAAATAAACTAATAAGATAAATGTTACATCCAAATCATAATCATTACACTTCTTTTCTCACAAAAAAGTAAAAAAATCAAAAAAATTAAAAATTATTTCCAAACGAAACTAATTTAGTCAGGCTAAATTAGTCAAAAAGTCAAAAAATTATGATAAAAAAATTCTTGCCAAACAAAGCCTTAGTGAAAATACGATAACCTTTATAAGTGTGGCTAAATTACACTGAATTTTTTTAAGATCTTAGTTCATATAATACTTATTCTATTTTTATTATAAATTTCTTAGTTGCATAAATGTAAAAATAATATTATCATATCTTTTACATTGAGATGTACATTTTATAATGTGTATTGTTGTGTTTTCATATCTTCTGCATTAATTTTAATCATTTTAATCTTATTAAAAAAATATTAATATAATTATATTAAAACTTTAAGACTTATTGTATATTTTTCAAATTTCAAAAGAGTTGAATGTAATTTACCTTTTTACTAACCATGATCTATAATGTTCAATAATTTTAGATACCAAAAAAAATCATTCAAAATTTTACTCAAAAAATATTGTATAACTCAGATTTTAACCGAGTTTACACTTCAAATAAATTTTGACAACATATTATTTTTTAAATAAAATTTTAAATATTTTTTGAGTATCTAAAACTATTTATTAGAGTAAAATGTACATCTCAGTATAAAAGATATGTAATTTTTTTTATATTTTTTTTCACATTTATAAGATCACGAATTTCTAATGAAAATATGACAAGTGTTATATGAATTAAAATTTTAACAGAACTCAGTTAGCTTATTATTATTATTTATTATTATTATTTGATGTGGGAAGAGACCCAGTTCATATGGACAAAAAATAAAGGGAAGAAAAAGCACAAAAAAAAAAAAAAAAAAGTAAGCTAAAATAATTAATATGACAGAATGTCAGATCAAACTCATAATCATTTTATTTTTTCTCTCACAAGCGTCACATTTAACTACAAAAAAATCTAACCCTTTTTCCAAACACAAATATTTTAGCCTACTAGAATAGCCAACTTCTCAAACGAGGCCATATCAGATAACTTCCGATGTACCAAGAAAAAAGTAGTTGTATCATACACACAATTAGCGATGTAAGAAAATTGAAAAAATTGACCAAACCAATTAAACAGATTATATTTGGTCTATTTTTTTAACAAAAATTGGTTTATGCACTTTTTTTATTTGATTTAAAAAAAAAAAAAATTGGTTCAATACCGGTTCAAGCACCTTATGCACTAACTAAACTGAAACTGACTACTTCAACATATATTGTATTTATAATATATATATTATAATAATATAATGATATTCATAAGTAAAAAAAATTTAACTTCAATTATATCAACCCAATAACCTAACATAGTAAATCCTTAAATATATATATATATATATAAGGTGCTACTTGACAATGGTGAAAACTGAAAATTAAGTATTAAAAATTGAATATTAAAATTTTTAATTTGAAAAATTATTTGATAAAAATTTAAATGCTATATTAAAAATTAGTTGTTTGATATATATAAGATCAATTTTAAAAATTATTATTTTTAAATTGAATATTTCAATTTTTATATTGTAATAGTGGTGGTGGTGGTAGTGCTGGCAATGGCATGGTGGTGGCGGCAACGATGGTGTTTGATGGTGGTGGTGGTAGTGGCGGTGGCATTGTGGTGTAGTGGTAGTGGTAGTGGTAGAAATCGTAGTGGTAGTAAAATGATGGTGCTGTTTATGGCAACAATAACAATGGTGATGAAGATGGTAGTAGTGGTGGCAGTGGTATGGTGGTGGTGGTGGTGGTAGTGGTGGCATGATGGTATTGGTGGTAGTAGTAGTGGTAACAATGGTGGTGGTGGTGGTAGTGGCAGCAGCTGCGATTGCAGTTGCGATAGTGTTGGCAGTGACATGATGGTGGTGGTGGTTGTGGTTGTGGTTGTGGTTGTGGTGGTAATGATGGTGGTAGTGAATTTATAATAGTGTATATCGATACTTATATTTAGTATTTATAAATTCAGTCAAAATTAAGTAAGTTTCATATGATTTTAAAAAAATTTCGTTAGTTTTAACTTATATGTTAAGAGGCACTTAAATTTTTAAGTACTAAATCAGATTATCAAACATGCCTAACTTAGTAACATATTATACAACAATACTACATCCCCTAATTTATTATTCCTAAATGACCCCTAATGATGTGGCATTGATGTTGGACTCTACATGATAAAATGTTTAACAAATCAAAGTTTGACACTTGTTACACACATTATAATTTTTAGGAGTTATAAATTAGGTGTCTCAAACATTTTTCTTGTGCATAATATTAACCTCAACTCACTATTTTTGAAGTCTTAGTATTTATTAATATGTGTTTTTGTTAATCTAGGAATTTGAATATTTTTATTAAATGGATAGACAAGATATATTTGAAGTGATGGACAAATTGACCAATTCAATATTTTTACATGGGTAAATTAAACCACTAGTCCCTTTAGTTTGAGTGAAGTGTCACTTTAATTACTGTAATTTCAATTTGAACAATTTAGTCTCTACATTTATTGATTTTGTTGCAATATGATCCTTCTATCATATGTTGTTAACATTTTGAAAATTAAAGGAACCAAACTGAAATTGACAAAAATTATGGAGACTGTGGTCCCTATATTTTGTTTTGAATTTCACTTTGGTTTGTCTAATTTTGTTTTTCAATCCAAATTTTAATGACAAGTGATGGAGGAACCAAATTGAAGCAAAATTAAAAGTGTAGAGATTGAATTGTTCAAATTTAAAAAAAAAAGGATAAAAAATTATATTTACTGTTGATAGAAATTTGATCCGATCAAGTAGATATCAATATCCGATTAACATGGATTTTTACAGGAACAAAATACTCGACGAGCTCTACACATTAAATGATTCAGATCATCAAAAAAGAACCTGTGGTGAGCCTCCACAGGCCCAACGGCACGCTCTAGTTTGATCTCGGACTGGAGAGAAACCCGACCCAAGAAAAAAAAGAGGTCAGTTTCATGTGTCAGAAAAAGCCCAAGATATTCCAACTTCAGACTTTAATCTATTTTGGAAAGTAGATTAAAATTTAGTTTTTTTTTTATTTTTTATTTTTTATAAAAAAATATATAAAAAAATAAAGAGATGATTTGACTTAAAAAAGTCAAAAGTTAAAAAACTGTTTTTAACCGTGTTCCCAAAATATGCCTTTAATATTGTATTTGATTGGGAAATTTAGAAAAAAATAAAAATAAAATATGAATAGAATATATTTACAATTTACTTAATTTCATATATTTTTTTCTTTTTAAATTTATTTTTAAATCTCTCAATCAAATAGGGCCGGTGGCCTTTTAATACAAAAGACTCCTTTTGAAGCCCAAGCCAGCCACCTTTTAAAAGCCCCTGACAGAGTCATAACGATTTTATTAAATTGAAATTTGTTCATTAATTTTTTTTTAATTAAAAAAGAAAAAAAAAAGTAAGGAGCTCAAAAAAAAAAAAAAAAAGTCTCAAAAGTTATATGAAATCGAAAAGAAATTTTATAATATAGATTTTTAAATTTAATGTGATATATGTATTACATCCAAAATAAATGTAATTGTAGAAGATTCATTTTCTCGTTTTTTTTTAACCGATATTAATACAAATAGGGACTAATATGTGGCGAGGATCACTTTTCTTGTGCTTTTTTGTTTGTAGGTTGATGGCTTTTGAATGGTGTTGTGCCTCATCAATACCAAACAGAATTGAGGGAATTAAGAAACTTAATTAATGCAGCAAAACCCTTTATTTATTTATTTTGAACATATATAAAGAAATTACGAATACACGAGTCTAGGCTACAACACCCCATTAGCATCATCATACAATTGGTTTACAATATTCGATGGAGCAAAATGGAAACATTGTAAACCCAACATTGTATCAAAACCCTTTTTGTTTCTTATTACAAGGACAAAAAAACAAGAGAAGAAAAAAAAAAACACAAAACACATTCCTGATATAACATTATCAGAGACAAACAAAAAAGGGTCTATTGATTGCTGATTAAACTGGTAAGATGTTCCTCTGTAGGTTGTTTCCTCTTGAGTTAGAAAAGGCATGAGCAGTAGCGAGCCGACTCAGAGTAGCAAGCCAACTCAGAAGCATTACTGGGACTATCTGATGGAGCCAGTTCCACAACATCAGAAGTTGGGGGGCAGAAACTTACCTGCCAAGAACAATATATAAAGAAGGTAGAGAAGAGACCCAACTGAGTCTAGCAAAAGAGTTGAAACCAAAGACACCAAACCAAGCCAACCAAACACCACTGTCCCATGGCGAGCATAAGTTTGGCAGCGGCAGAGATCTTCATACCAGTTTGGCATAGTAAGCGAAGGAATAGAAAAAGAAAACTAGCAATGGAAATACGCAAAGATATGGGGTATGTGTCGAATGGGGTTGTGTCCGTCTTCCCTTGATACTTGATTTGCAAAAAGTTGAGAATCACTAGAACAATAAACTTCAGAACAGCGTGACAAGAAGCAGAGGAGGAGGAGGTACTTTGTCGTTGCGACAAGTAGTTGTAGGAGTGTGTTGTAATGCTGAGAAATGAGAACTGTGCAAACAAGTTTGTCTGTGTGCCTTGCTGAGGTTTTCTTCTTGTTGTTATTGTCGCCATTGATTTGACAATAGTAACACACAGAGAGATCTACATCAAAATAAGGAATTAGTTGGTTATAAAGAAAAAGGAAAGTGATATAAGTTTCTCTTTGATTTTCAATTTGGCAAAACAAATTTGTTTTTTTAAGGTTATTTTAACTTATGGATGTTATGATTGGCTTTTTTTTTTTTTTTTTTTTTTTTCTGTATGTAATCTCATTCAATTGAATAAAATATATGTAAAATAAAATTTCAAACTTAATAGGATATTTTTCGTTTTCAATTGAAGTAATGTAATATGATTATCTATTATTTTTTAGTAAATCTACTCAACCAAAATAAAAAGGGTACACAAACTCAAGTTAACAACGATGAAAATATATGGACATCTTTTAACATTTCAATCTATTACACACGCTCTGTAACATTTTAGTTAAATCATTAACATTCATGTCATTTAGCAAGAATATACAAATACTCTTTTAATATTTTGCAAAAAGATCATAGGCATATCTTCAACTTAAAAAAATATATGTGCCAATATTAATTAAATTAATTGTGTATTTCCATATACAAATACATATAAAATTGCGGATAAATTACAAATACAACTCCTAAGATTTATTAAAAATGTTAATTTTTCCCTCACATTTAAAAAATTACATCTCATGCCTTGCGGTTTTTAATCATATAACAAATGGCCCCTCCGTTTTATATTTGTAATTTTCAAAACGTGAGAATTTTTTTAGAATCATTAACAAGTAAAACAAGTAGGCAAGATAGGAAGAGTATGAGACGTATTACCTAAAAAAATAACAAGTAGGCAAGATAGGAAGAATTTTTTTTAGAATCATTAACAAGTAAAAAAATTTAACATAAAAAAATAAATGAAAAGATCATTAACAAGTAAAACAATTTCTTAGAATCATTGAAGTATATAAAATTCATTGGAAGATCTCAATAAATGTCCCATTTACTACCAATTTTATATATGCAAGATCCCATCACGTCGTTAGAATTAAATTTGGGAGTGATAATTTAGCATTTTAAATATTTTCTGTCATTAAAATTAAATTTTGGAGTGATGTTATAATGTTTCAAGCATTTTTCCTAATGATAGTATACTGTTAGTAAAATCAAATACTCAATCAGTACATTTACAGGGTATTAAAGGGTGAGTCTATTTGGTGTGTGGTAGGCATTTACATGATAAGATTTGACATTATATATACACACGTGGAATATAGCGATCCCGGTTATCCCTTTACTGTTCAGTTGTATTCCGGACTCGGTTCCGTGAAGTTGTTAGTTGTAATTGTCTTGTTGTCATCCTTTAAATCGATTTGTTTGGGTTTAGGATTTGTTGGGCTTGGTTGATTTAGATTGGTAGAGTTTTGGCTCCCATTGGTGTTGTACAGTTTTTGGATGGTCCGCTCGAGCGGGTCTTCTTGTGCTCGAGCGGGGTTTATACTCTTCCAGTATTTTGTGCTCCTGCAAAACTTCTATAGGTGTGTTTTCTACGCTCGAGCGGGTTTCCTGCGCTCGACCGGGTCGTGCTTGAGCGATCTTATTGGCGCTCGAGCGGGTGGTACATTTTTAGTGTGTGTTCTGGGAGGGGGAAATCCACGCTCAACCGGACTGGTTTTCGCGCTCGAGCAGATGTACTTTATTCTTGTGTTTTGGCGCTCGAGTGGGACTTTTTGCGCTCGAGCGGACCTAGTTTTTTGTTCTTGACGCTCAAGCGTTGTGTTCTACGCTCGAGCGGGAATGTCGCATATTAGTTGGCAGCTGGGCATTTTAAAATCACTTTTTACATTCATACTCTCTCCCTTACTTTTCAAAAACGCCATTTGAGAGCTTCTCTCTCTAAAGTCTTCACTTCTCTCTAAGTATTGATCTAGCTAGAGTGTTTTCCAAACCTTTGGTCTTTACAAAAAGGTTGTTGATCGTCATGGGCTATCTTCTGATCCAAGAATCTCGGGATTTGGAACATCTTTATTTTCGTCATCTCCTTCGTTGGGTTTCATCTTTTGAGGTAGGGATTCCTACTCACAACTATGGGTTTTGACATAGATATTTGGGCATTTTGCTAAATGGTTGATTTTGGGAGTTAGTGTTTAAAAATGTTGAAAAGAGGGAGGGGGGATTTGTTATTTTGATTCTAAAAATGTGTATTAAAATTATATTGTTGTTGGTTGTTGATATTTAGACCATTGGGTCAATATTGGGGAATGGGGTTGAAAACCCTAATTTGTTGTACAAATTAATTAGTATAATTAATTTGGGAAAATAGTGGTTATATGGAGTTGAGTTGGAAATAATGAAATTGACTCATTATATGGTAGAATGGTGGAGTTGGATTTATTAATCACTCAATTTTTAAAACATTGATATTTTTATCTATTGGAGCTTTTATTACCTGTTTAGAAATAATTGCTTTGGGCTACCGGTGGAGGGTAGTTGTGATTGTTGTAGACAGTGCATGATGATTAGGCAAACTAAAACTAATCAATTGGATGTGTCATAGAGTATGACGGTTGATAGAATACATTAACGCTATGTATTGTTTGATTGAGTATATGACCTTTGTGTATATACGTTGTGTGTGTGGGAGGAGATAAGGTGTGTGCTCCACGGTTTAAGGGAAGATAGGGGATGGACCTCTAAACCGGATATTGTTTGGGAGAAGATAGGGGATGGATTCCGCTGATACAACTCATATGCTTGTCAGTTAATGTGTTGATACAACTCTTATACTTATCTATGGAAGTGTTGATATAGCTCATATGCTTATCTGTTAAAGTGTGGATACAGCTTGTATGCTTATCTGTTGAAATGTTGATATAGCTTATATGCTCGTCTATCGAAGTGTTGATATAGCTAGTATGCTTATCTATTGTGAAATGGAAATCGTTTAATATGAGTTACTGTTTCATGTTAGTTGTTGGCCAGGGTCTGAGCCGGTGCTGTGAATTATGAACTTGATAAGAAATGGAAAATGAAATGGAACATGGATATTGTGGTCATGTAATGGAAATGAATTATGAATTGATTTATGTGATTTAAACATTTATCAAATTGCTAATGTCTTAGTTACTGCCCATACTGTGTTTAGCATATTTCTTCTGGGCATTGGCTCACCCTATATGGGACATTATTTTCAGGTACAGGTAGCATGCCACCTCCAAGGACTTAGCTTGGATGGATATGAGAGTTGAAGACTTTCTTTTGATTATTTTGTTGTATTACATGTATATCAAGCCAAGGGCTTATTTTGTATAGAGTTAGTACTCTTCTTTTGTGTAAGCAAGTGTTAACTTGGAAAGCTGTAAGCCCGTAGGGCATTTGCTTTTGTTATTAACATGTAATACTGTTGTAAGAACTACTCTGATGAATGGAAAGGTGTTGATTTCTTTATACCATAGCATGTCTAAAATGATGGGATTTATGTATTATTTTGAAGGCGTTACAACTTGGTATCAGAGCATACCGGGTTCGAATATTTTTGGTACGTGGGAAGTGATTAGTATCACAATAGGTTTGTCTCGCTTATTGAGAGACTTAGATGTAATGTTATATGCTTATGTGATAACATGCTTATGTGACTATATGGGTATGGGATTTGATTTTTGGAATATCGATTGGATCCTTGGGTTTCTGTGAGTCTTGTTGGAAAAGCACTAGATCAATGCTATTTCTATCCGGAACTTTAGTAACGCCTTGGGACTGTCATTATCCGGGAATGAAATTCGTAAGTGCTTATGTGTTTATGTGCTTACGTGGAGTGAATTACAGTTGTCCATGCATTAGGACGCGGGTGTTTAGTTTCAGCACATTTATGAATGTGCTAACGTCTTTGTTGCCTTTAATAGGATGTCAGGACGATGTGGTAGGTGTGGTAGACCTAGGAGGCAGGAGGTGCCTTTACCGGATGACGTTCCAGCAATACAAGAGGGAGTTGGTCAGGCCAATGTGGCCGAGCCAGTGGGTCAGCAGGCTATGAGTGCCTTGGCTCGAGAGATAGCGGGAGCTTTGGGTATCCTCAGAGCTGAGAATCAGGTTGCAGAGGCAGGACCTTCTTTCTTGAAGAGGGAATTTTTTCGGTCTAACCCGGACGAATTTGTTGGAGATCCGAAAGAGCCACTTGAGGCTGACGAGTGGCTGGAACAGATGGAGAAGACGTTTGAGATGCTTGGCATCGAGGATGGGGGTTTAAAGGTGACCTTGGCATCCTTCTAATTGAAGGGAGATGCGGGTCAATGGTGGAAGTACGAGAAGGGCCGTATTGGTGGTGTATGGGGGGCTTTTGTAGATGCTTTCTAGGAGAAGTTCTTGTCTTCAGCTGCCAGGGAGAAGCTGAGGCAACAGTTTTGCCAGCTTAAACAGCAAGGCTTGACAGTGGCCGAGTTTAAAGCTACTTTTACCAGTCTGTCCAGGTTTGCACCTGAACTTGTGGCGCCTGAGGAACGCCGTTGCTTTGAGTTTGAGTGAAAGTTGAGGCGTGGACTCAAGTTGAGGGTTGGAGGGTCGTTTATCTAGGAGTATAGACGTTTGGTGGATGCTACAGCTCATATGGAGCTTATGATGCAGGAGGAGGATGAGGAGAAGCATAGAGGTTCCAAGAGAAGCCAAGATGGCTAGAGTGATGGCAGGAGACAGAGGGGTTTTAACCCTCAGCAGTCTTAGGGTGGTTTGGCTAGATCGACCTTTCCAGTGCCAAGTGCAGGCTCTAGGAGAGGTAACCAGGGAGGCTTGACTTGTTTTACATGTGGCCAGCTGGGTCACAAGTCTTCGGTGTGCCCGCAGAAGGAGGGGTCGAAGTACTTCTTCTTCACTAAACCTCGGGGCGAGTCGAGGCGGGGCCACCTTTGTCTTGTTATCAGTGTGGACAGCCTGGGCACCTAAAGAGGTTTTGCCCGCAGTTGAGTGCCACTTCAGGGGCATCTGGTTCTAGGCAGACATAGAGTTATCACCACCTCCAGGCAGCCTCGAGGGCCAATCCCGAGCCGTCATCCCAACAGGCATGATCTTTTGCTCCTAGAGGCGAGCAGGTGGATCAGGGGCCTCTGGTAGCGTGTATCTGTTATCGCAGGACACCCGACACAGTTCCATCTGTTGTGAGAGGTACCTTTCTGTTTTGCAACTCGGTTGCTAGTGTATTGATTGATATGGGTGCATCTCATTCTTTTCTGTCTGCCACATTTGCATCTGTATTGAAGTTGGAGTTGGCACTATTAACATCTCCTATATGTGTTGTATCGCCTATTGGGGGTGAATTGATTTTAAAACACGGATGTAGAGGTTGTGATATAGAGGTCGCCAACCATAGGCTTTCTTTTCCCTTTGTTGTTATGCCCATGAAGGGTTTTGATGTTATTTTGGGTATGGACGGGCTATCGTCATACCGAGCTGTTATTGATTACTACCGCCAGAGGGTCACAGTTTGTACCTTGAGCGGGGACTGTTTTCATTTCTTGGGGGATTGGGTTGGCAATGTGTTGCCACCGGTGTATGATCCGCGAGGACGGAGTGAGCTTAGTGGTCTACTTGCTAGCTTTATGAGTGGTGAGTGTGATGACACCCAGATTGTGTTGCCGAGGGTGGTTTGTGAGTATTCGGATGTTTTTCCTGAGGATCTCGTTGGTTTGCCACCTCACCGTGAGATAGAGTTCTTTATTGATTTAGTGCCCGACATGACGCCGATTTCTATGGCACCTTACCGTTTTGCCCCAGCCGAGTTGAGTGAGTTGAAGATTCAGCTCCAGGAGTTGCTGGATAAGGGCTTTGTTCGCTCTAGTGTTTCGCCATGGGGAGCACTGGCCCTCTTTGCTAAAAAGAAAGATGGTGCCTTGAGACTTTGTATCGACTACTGGAAGTTGAATCGGGCTACGGTTAAGAATAAGTACCCTATGCCCCGTATAGATGATTTGTTTGACCAGTTGAAGGGTTCCCGTTGTTTCCTTAAGATAGACTTGAGATCGGGTTACCACCAGTTGAGGGTCAGGGAGGAGGATATTCCGAAGACGGCATTCCGTACGCGGTATGGCCACTATGAGTTTCTGGTGATGCCATTTAGGCTCACCAATGCACTGGCAGTCTTTATGGACTTGATGAACCGGATCTTCCGAGAATTCTTAGATCGTTTTGTAGTCGTCTTCGTGGACGACATTCTTATCTACTCACCTTCGGAGGAGGAGCACGAGGCACACTTGAGAGTAGTGCTTGAGTTGCTTAGAGCCCATAGGCTGTATGCCAAGTTTGGGAAATGTGAGTTCTGGCTAGGGGAAATCAAATTCTTAGGCCATGTAGTATCCAGGGGAGGGGTGTCTGTTGATACATCCAATATTGAGGCAGTGCAAGATTGGGCACAGCCTAAGAGTGTGTTTGAGATCCGCAGTTTTTTGGGATTAACTGGGTATTACCGCCGGTTTGTGAAGGATTTCTCCAGGTTAGCTTCACCGTTGACTAGACTGACTCAGAAAGAAGTCAAATTCGTATGGAGTGAAACTTGTGAAAAGTCATTCCAAGAGTTGAAGGTTAGATTGACCACCGCTCCGGTATTGATTATTTCGGAGAGAGGGTTGGGTTACGCGGTTTATTGTGATGCCTCACGAGAGGGTTTAGGTTGTGTGTTAATGCAAGAGGGAAAAGTGGTAGCTTATGGCTCACGACAGTTGAAAATACATGAGAAAAATTACCCTACCCATGATCTTGAGTTAGCAGCGGTAATCTTTGCCTTGAAAATCTGGAGGCACTACCTATATGGTGAGAAGTTCGAGGTGTTCTCGGACCAGAAGAGTTTGAAGTATCTGTTTACGCAGAAAGACTTGAACTTGAGGTAGAGGAGGTGGATGGAGTTTATTGAGGACTATGACTTCGAGTTGCACTACCACCCGGGAAAGGCCAATGTTGTGGCCGATGCCCTTAGCAGGAAATCCATAGGTGATGTAGCTTGTATAGTCATCCAGGAGTGGGAGATGTTGGGGGCACTTGGCGAGTTTGATTTGCTACTGGGCGAATCCGTTGAGGCTGCGACCTTGTTTTATGTTGCTGCGCAGCCTACTCTTGTGACTAGAGTGTTAGAGGCACAGAGAGGTGACCTTGAAGTAGAATCCCTCCGAGAGAAGGTCTCCAGTGGGAAGGTTGAGAAGGGTTTGACGGTGTATCCTGACCTGAGTGTGAGATACCGAGACCGTTTGTTTGTGCCGGAGTCTTGCCGAGAGGAAGTACTCCGAGAGTTTCATCATTCACGCCTTGCTGTACATCCGGGAGGCACTAAGATGTATCGGGATTTGGGTCGCCAGTTCTGGTGGCGAGAAATGAAGAGAGATGTGGCAATCTTCGTGTCTAAGTGCCTTACTTGTCAGCAAGTGAAGGTCGATCATCAGAGGCCAGCGGGTTTGTTGCAACGCTTGCCTATTGCCGAGTGGAAGTGGGAGCATGTCACTATGGACTTCGTTGTAGGTCTTCCGAGGACTCAGCGGGGTAGTGATGCTATTTGGGTGGTTGTAAACCGGTTGACTAAGTCGGCGCACTTTATCCCTATGCGGTGAGAGATTCAGTAGATCACCTTGCCGATTTGTACATTCGGGACATAGTGAGGTTACACGGGGTCCTAGTGACGATCGTCTTAGATAGAGATCCTCGTTTTACGGCCAGGTTGTGGCAGAGTTTGCAGAGTGCCTTGGGCACTAAGTTGACCTTTATCATGGCTTATCATCCTCAGACTGACGGGCAGTCCGAGCGTACTATTCAGATCCTTGAGGATATGCTTCGAGGTTGTATTCTTGACTTTAGTGGGTTGTGGAAGAGGCACTTACCATTGGTGGAGTTTTCCTACATCAACAGTTTCCAGTCTAGTATCGGTCTGGCGCCGTTTGAGGCCTTGTATGGCCAACTGTGTAGGTCTCTAGTTTGTTGGGCTGAGGTGGGTGATGCACCTTTGTTGGGTCCGGAGTTGGTGAGGGAAAAGACGGAGAAAGTTGAGCTTATCCATAGGAGGCTTGTTACAGCTCAGAGTCGTCAGAAATCTTATGCCGACCGTAGGAGGAGACCTTTGGTATTTGAGGTGGGTGATCATGTCTTTCTAAAGATATCACCTAGGCGGAGATTGATGAGGTTTGGGAAAAGTGGGAAGTTGTCCCCTCGGTTTATTGGCCCTTTTGAGACCCTTGAGAGGATTGGCGAGGCTACCTATCGTTTAGCTTCGCCACCGCAGTTGTTCGGGGTTCATGACGTGTTTCATGTGAGTATGCTTCAGAAATATGAGCCGGATCCATCGCATGTATTGGATTGGACCGACTTAGAGGTTGACGAGGATGCCTCGTATGAGGAGAGACCGGTTACGGTCTTGGATAGGCGGGATCAAGTCTTGCGAGGCAAGACCATTCCCTTGGTAAAGGTTTTGTGGAAACATCACGGAGTGGAGGAAGCCACTTGGGAACGTGAGTTAGAGGTCTGTGAGAAATATCCGGACTTGTTTGTTGATGTGTAATCATGTATAGAAATTTTGTAACGTTGTTGAACTTTAAGAGCATTATGTATGTCTTAAGTTGTAAAACATTGTGAATGTTTTGGTAAATGGAAGTTATGTTAACATTGTATATGTTAAGTATTGTGGAAATGCAAACATGATATTAATGTTGCATGTATTATGAAATTGTGGAAAATGAGTTGAAATTGGTAAATTTCGAAGTGGTGCATGTTGATAATGCAGGTTGTTATGTGTAACGTGAAATGCCTCTTGAAAAGAGATGAGATTGACCGGTAATGGGTCAGAATGTTAAATATTATGTACTAATATTGTTAGAAATGGAGAAAACTTGTTTTGAAAAAAAACTTGTGTTTAATTTCGGGGACGAAATTCTTTAAGGGAGGGAGGTTATAGCGATCCCGGTTGTCCCTTTACTGTTCAGTTGTATTCCGGACTCGGTTCCGTGAAGTTGTTAGTTGTAATTGTCTTGTTGTCATCCTTTAAATCGATTCGTTTGGGTTTTAGGATGTGTTGGGCTTACTTGATTCAGGTTGGTAGAGTTTTGGCTCCCATTGGTGTTGTACAGTTTTTGGATGGTCCGCTCGAGCGGGTCTTCTTGTGCTTGAGCAGGATTTACACTTTTCCAATATTTTGTGTCCCTACAAAACTTCTGCAGGTGTGTTTTTTACGCTCGAGCGGGTCGCGCTCGAGCGGTCTTATTGGCGCTCGAGCGGATGGTACATTTTTAGTGTATGTTCTGGGAAAGAAAAATCCACGCTTGAGCGGACTGGTTTTCGCGCTCGAGCGGATGTACTTTATTCCTGTGTCTTGGCGCTCGAGCGGACCTAATTTTTTGTTCTTGACGCTCGAGCGTTGTGTTCTACGCTCGAGCGGGAATGTCGCATATCAGTTGGCAGCTGGGCATTTTAAAATCACTTTTTACATTCACACACACTCTCTTACTTTTCAAAAAAGCCATTTGAGAGCTTCTCTCTCTAAAGTCTTCACTTCTCTCTAAGTGTTGATCTAGCTATAGTGTTTTCCAAACCTTTCGTCTTGACAAAAAGGTTGTTGATCGTCGTGGGCTATCTTGTGATCCAAGAATCTCGAGATTTGGAGCATCTTCATTTCGTCATCACCTTCGTTGGGTTTCATCTTTTGAGGTAGGGATTCCTACTCACAACTATGGGTTTTGACATAGATATTTGGGCATTTTGCTAAATGGTTGATTTTGGGAGTTAGTGTTTGAAAATGTTGGAAAGGGGGGGATTTGTTATTTTGATTCTGAAAATGTGTATTTTGGGTTTCGAAATAATGATATTGTTGTTGGTTGTTGATATTTAGACCATTGGGTCAATATTAGGGAATGGGGTAGAAAACCCTAATTTGTTGTACAAATTAATTGGTATAATTAATTTGGGAAAATGGTGGTTATATGGAGTTGAGTTGGAAATAATGAAATTGGCTCATTATATGGTAGAATGGTGGAGTTGGATTTATTAATCACTCCATTTTTAAAACATTGATATTTTTATCTGTTGAAGCTTTTATTACCTGTTTAGAAATAATTGCTTTGGGCTACCGGTGGAGGGTAGTTGTGATTGTTGTAGACAGTGCATGATGATTAGGCAAACTAAAACTAATCAATTGGATGTGTCATAGAGTATGACGGTTGATAGAATACATTAATGCTATGTATTGTTTGATTGAGTATATGATCTTTGTGTATATACATTGTGTGTGTGGGAGGAAATATGGGATGTACTCCACAGTTTAGGGGAAGATAGGGGATGGACCTCTAAACTGGATGTTGCTTGGGAGAAGGTAGGGGATGGACTCCGCTGATATAGCTCTTATGCTTATCTATGGAAGTGTTGATATAGCTCTTATGCTTATCTATGGTAGTGTTGATATAGCTCATATGCTTATCTGTTAAAGTGTGGATACAGCTTGTATGCTTATCTGTTGAAATGTTCGAAGTGTTGATATAGCTAGTATGCTTATCTATTGTGAAATGGAAATCGTTTAATATGAGTTACTGTTTCATGTTAGTTGTTGGCTAGGGTCTGAGCCGGTGCTGTGAATTGTGAACTTGATAAGAAATGGAAAATGAAATGGAACATGGATATAGTGGTCATGTAATGGAAATGAATTATGAATTGATTTATGTGATTTAAACATTTATCAAATTGCTAATGTCTTAGTTATTGCCCATACTGTGTTTAGCATATTTCTTCTGGGCATTGGCTCACCCTATATGGGACATTATTTTCAGGTACAGGTAGTATGCCACCTCCAAGGACTTAGCTTGGATGGATATGAGAGTTGAAGACTTTCTTTTGAATATTTTGTTGTATTACATGTATATCAAGCCAAGGGCTTATTTTGTATAGAGTTAGTACTCTTCTTTTGTGTAAGCAAGTGTTAACTTGGAAAGCTGTAAGCCCGTAGGGCATTTGCTTTTGTTATTAACATGTAATACTGTTGTAAGAACTACTCTGATGAATGGAAAGGTGTTGATTTCTTTATACCATAGCATGTCTAAAATGATGGGATTTATGTATTATTTTGAGGGCGTTACATGGAATTAACAGGACTTGATAATATTTGTATTTTTCATTTCATTTCTAAAATAACATCATTTCTTCATAATGCCAAGAACACATATGATCAAAGGAGGACAATTAATTAATTGGTATTTAAGATATGATTATGAATGCTTCACAACATCAATAATGTACACCATCAAAAAATATTGATGTAAGTTTTCCTCTTGTATTTGGTTCTTCATCAATAAATATTTCTTTTGTTCATAAAAAAATAAAAATAAAAATGTACACCATCAACAATTCCAAAGTTCATCCAAATATACACAATACCAACATGTATCTGTTAATACATATCAGATATTTTCCCTTTTGATCAATTGAAATAAAAATTCAATGTGGATCAGGCAATTATTGAAAGTAACAAATCTAGTCAATTCCCAATTGATATGGTCAATTTTACTGCTATAAAACTATTTTTCCATATGATTATTTTTTAAAAAATCCACTATTTATTAAAAATGTTAATTTTTCTCTCACATTTAAAAAATTACATCCCATGCCTTGTGAGTTTTAATCATATAACAAATGGGCCCTCCCTTTTATATTTGTAATTTTCAAAACGTGAGAATTTTTTTTAGAATCAATAACAAGTAAAACAAGTAGGCAAGATAGGAAGAGTATGAGACGTATTACCTAAAAAAATAACAAGCATGCAAGATAGAAAGAATTTTTTTTAGAATCATTAACAAGTAAAAAAATTTAACATAAAAAAATAAATGAAAAGATCATTAACAAGTAAAACAATTTCTTAGAATCATTGAAGTATATAAAATTCACTGGAAGATCTCAATAAATGTCCCATTTACTACCAATTTTATATATGCAAGATCCCATTACGTCGTTAGAATTAAATTTGGGAGTGATAATTTAGCATTTTAAATATTTTCTGTCATTAAAATTAAATTTTGGAGTGATGTTATAACGTTTCAAGCATTTTTCCTAATGATAGTATACTGTTAGCAAAATCAAATACTCAATCAGTACATTTACAGGGTATAATAAAGGGTGAGTTTATTTGGTGTTTGGTTGGCATTTACATGATAAGATTTGACATTATATATACACACGTGGAAATAACAGGACTTGATAATATTTGTATTTTTCATTTCATTTCTAAAATAACATCATTTCTTCATAATGCCAAGAACACATATGATCAAAGGAGGACAATTAATTAATTGGTATTTAGGATATGATTATGAATGCTTCACAACATCAATAATGTACGCCATCAAAAAATATTGATGTGAGTTTTCCTCTTGTATTTGGTTCTTCATCAATAAATATTTCTTTTGTTGATAAAAAAAATAAAAAATAATGTACACCATCAACAATTCCAAAGTTCATCCAAATATACACATTACTAGCATGTATCTGTTAATATATATCAAATATTTTCCCTTATGATCAATTGAAATAAAAATTCAATGTGGATCAGGCAATTATTGAAAGTAACAAATCTAGTCGATTCCCAATTGATATAGTCAATTTTACTGCTATAAAACTGCTTTTGCATATGATTATTTTTTAAAAAATCCACTATTTATTAAAAATGTTAATTTTTCTCTCACATTTATAAAATTACATCCCATGCCTTGCGGTTTTTAATCATATAAACCCCTCCCTTTTATATTTGTAATTTTCAAAAAGGGAAGAATTTTTTTTTTAGAATCATTAACAAGTAAAACAAGTAGGCAAGATAGGAAGAGTATGAGACGTATTACCTAAAAAAATAACAAGTAGGCGAGATAGGAAGAGTATAAGACGTATTACCTAACACAATTTCTCTCCCCTCCCCCCCTCTCTGGAATGGCTGCCACATCTTATGTAGATCGCAGAAAAGTACTGGAGGCAATGGAGGGCTGCAGGACTGGAGGCAATGCAGGCATATATAGAGGGATGGGAAGAACCCATTTTATGATCTTTTGCGTGGAAACTACTAAATTTTTTTGCTCAAAGATGGAAACTTTAACTTATTACTTTCCGCAGCAGATTGTTGCCGAGGTGGTTACAAACTATTAACTATTTTCTAGTTTTGCCTAGGTGGTTACAAACTATTTTCTAGTTTTTAATTTATTTTAGTCACATTCTTCACATGTAACTAATGTCTAATGCTAGGCAAATGTGTAATCCCACCATTATATTGCTTGTGTTAGGGAAAATCGGTGATTCCCCACAAGTAAATCAATCAATGGGAATAAAAACTAATGCGGAAAAATTAAATCAAATGTAACACAAGAATTTTTACGTGGTTCCCTCAATGTGAGGTACGTCCACGGGATCGAAATTCGATTCCACTATCAACCAAATAAGTTCCAAACGATTACAAACGAGACACTAATGGTTTCACAAAACCACCCTTAGGTGAATTCCAAATAATGACAAATAAACAAGAGGAAAGACCTCACCAAATAGATGAACCAAAATCTTCAGAACCAGAGTTGTAGAAGACCCAAAAATAACAACCCAAATCAACACCTCACCAAAGTAGCCAAATAAGCACCAACTTAATTGCAAACAAAATAGTGCACTTGAATGTCAGAATCAATTAGCCACCAAGCTGGTAATTCAAACCACAAAACCCATTGAAGATGTATCACGGCTGCTTCACAGAAAAAGGCTACTATTTTTCTTGAAAAACAATCCCAATAATATTGTGAATCTACAGTTTTTTTTATCAAAATCTTAGTTGTTTCCAAAACTAAATTGGGTCTCCACAAATTAAATATAATATATAAAAAATATATTATAATTAATATTAAACCAAATTAAAATCTTTTTCCAAAAACCAATTGGGTCCCACACTCCAATAAGGAGGTATACCCAACAATTCTCCCCCTACCAACTTAGGTGGAGACATCAACTATACCCGCCAAAGTTCGACACTTTAAATGTTTGTCCCTCGACAAAGTCTTTGTCAACATATCTGAAATATTATCATTTGTGTGAACCTTTTCGAGTTGTAACAATTTCGAATCTAACACATCACGAATCCAATGGTATCTCACATCAATGTGTTTCGATCTCGAATGAAAAGTAGAATTTTTACTCAAGTGAATAACACTTTGACTATCACAATAAAGCACATACTTTTCTTGCTTCAAACCCAACTCTTGCAAAAAAAATTTCAACCATAACTCTTCTTTGCAAGCTTCTGTAATGGCAATAAATTCAGCTTCGGTAGTTGAGAGAGCACCACATTTTTGTAATTTAGATTGCCATGCCACAGCTCCCTCTGCAAAAGTCATCAAATACCCCGAAGTAGATTTCCTAGAATCAACATCACCAGCCATGTCAGAATCTGTGAACCCATCAAGCATCGGCTTACCATCCCCAAAACATAAACACACCTTCGAAGTCCCTCGAAGATACCTTAGAATCCATTTTACCGCTGCTCAATGTTTTTTACCTGGATTAGAGAGAAATCGACTCACTACACCAATGGCGTGAGCAATATCCGGCCTTGTACAAACCATGACATACATCAAAGAACCAACTGCTGAAGCATAAGGAACTTTCAACATCTCTTCTTTGTCTTTCTCACTTCTAGGACATTGATTCGAACTAAGTTTGAAGTGACCCGCAAGTGGACAACCAACCGGCTTTGCTTTATCCATGTTGAACCTCTCAAGAACTTTCTCAATGTAGCTTTCTTGAGATAACCAAATCAGCCCCTCTTTGCAATCACGAATAATTTTCATACCAAGTATTTGCTTTGCCGGTCCCAAATCTTTCATAGCAAAAGATTTGCTCAACTCTACCTTCAACTTGTTAATCATGGTAGAATCTTGACCTACAATTAACATGTCATCAACATAAAGCAAAAGAATAATAAATTTGCCATCCGGAAAATTTTTCACAAACACACAATGGTCCAAAGCGGTTTTAGAAAAATCATTATTCATCATGAAAGAGTCAAATTTTTTGTACCATTGCTGCGGGGCTTGCTTGAGACCATACAAACTTTTCTTCAATTTGCAAACAAATTTCTCTTTCCCTTTCTCTTTTACAACCGGTGAGAAAATCTCGTCAAAGTCAATACCTTTCTTTTGCCCAAAGCCTTTCACAACAAGACGTGCTTTGTACCTCAGATTCTTCCTATCATTCTTCAATTTGAAAACCTACTTATTTTTCAAAATTTTCCTCCCCTTAGGCAACTTCACTAAGTCATAGGTGTGATTTTCAAGTAAGGAGTTCATCTCCCCTTCCATGGCCTTTTTCCAATCATCTTTCTTTGCATGCTCAATTGCTTCTTGGTAGCTCTCCAGCTCTCCTGATCAGAAATCAACACAAATTCATTGGGAGGATACTTTCTTGAAGGTTGTCGGTTCCTTGTAGATTTCCTCAACTCAAGTTGTGGTGGCGGTTCTTGAGTTGGATGCTTTTTCTCGATTTCTGGCTTAACTTCATTAAGATTAGCATCATCCTCCACTTCTTCAATAGGGGGCTGCACATCTCCCCCGTTTTCATCATCAACTGAAGATGAAGGAGATGGATCCATATCAATGAGATCACTAGTTTTGGGTTCCGGTTGATCACCTTTGCCAAAGTCTTCAATTGTTTGGTCTTCAAGAAACACAACATCACGACTTCGAATGACTTTCTTGTCGACCGGATCCCACAATCTATACCCAAATTCATCACGCCCATAGCCAAGAAAAATACATTGTCTTGACTTACTATCAAGCTTGGACCTCTCATCCTTTGGAATGTGAACAAAAGCTCGGCAACCAAACACTCTTAAGTGCTCATAAGACACATCTTTGCCAGTCCAAACTCTTTCAGGAACATCACTATTCAAAGGATAGCAAGGAGACAAATTGATCACGTCAACCGCTGTACTCATTGCCTCACCCCAAAAGGATCTTGGCAATTTAGCTTGTGAAAGCAAACACCTGTTCTTTCTACAATGGTGCGGTTCATCCTCTTGGCAACGCCATTTTGTTGAGAAGTCTTCTTAACTATCTTTTGGTGTCGAATACCTTGGCTGCGACAATACTCATCAAATGGGCCAATGTATTCACCACCATTATCTGTTCGGATGCACTTCAATTTCTGCCCTGTTTCTCTTTCAACCATGGCCTGAAAATGCTTAAATACTTCTAGAACTTGATCTTTAGTTTTTAGTAGAAAAGCCCAAACTTTTCTTGAATAATCATTAATGAAAGTAACAAAATAAGGTGCACCACCATGTGTTCTAACTTTTAAAGGACTACAAACATCCGAATGAATCAACTCCAAAACATTTTCTTTTCTAGAAGCAACATTTTTATGAAAAGAAACTCTATGTTGTTTACCCGCCAAACAATGAACACAAGTTTTAAGATGTGTACTTTTCAAACCGGGTAGAAGCTCTTTCTTGAACAAAACTTGCAGCCCCTTTTCACTCATATGGCCAAGCCGCTTGTGCCACAATTCAGTAGAAATATCATCTTCAAGTGCATTGACAACACCTTTACAAATTTTTCCTTACATCGAATAAAGTGTATGAGTCTTCTTGCACTTAGCCACCACCAAAGAACCCTTTGTGAGCTTCCATATTCCATCACCAAATTTGTTGTTGAAGCCTTTATCATCTAGCTTCCCAGTAGAGATCAAATTAAGGCGAATGTCGGGAACATGCCTCACATCTTTAAGTAACAACTTGCAGCCCAAATTTGTTTCCAAGCAAACATCACCCATGTCGATAATCTTGGACAAACCTTCATTACCCATTCGAACAGAACCATAATCTCCTACAATGTAGGTAGTGAAGAAATCAACTCGAGAAGTCACATGAAAAGAAGCACCAGAATCAGTCACCCAATGACTCTCTTGGCCCACAAATTTGATACAATCATCTTCACAAACGACCATGAGATCATCGGTAGTAACTGTCGTTGTGTCTTCTTGTTTCTTATCCACACTTTTGTCACGCCTTTTCTCCTTGTTCTTGAGCTTTCGGCATTCCCGCTTCATGTGCCCTTTCTCATGGCGATAATAACACTCAATGTCTTTCTTTGAAAAAGAACCATCCTTTGATTTGTCACGGCTTTGATCATGACCATGAGGCGTCTTACTCCTCCCCCTTGTTTTGCTTCGGCCTCTCACAACAAATGCCTCTGAATGAGAGGAATCCGCTGATTTTCTTCTAGTTTCTTCATTCAACAAGCTACTAGTGACTTGGCCCATTGTGACAACTCCATCTGGCGCCGAATTACTAACTGTCACAACGAAAGTCTCCTAACTTTCGGGTAAGGAACTAAGTAGCATCAAAGCCTGCAACTCATCATCAAAAACAATTTTCATAGAAGCAAGTTGGTTAACAATACTCTTTATTTCATTTAGATGTTCCGGAATAGGGCTGCCCTCTTTATATTTTAAATTAACCAACTTACGAAACAGAAAGGCATTATTTGTGACTGATTTTCTATCATAAAGACTCTCTAATTTTTTCCATAAATCATGTGCTGAAGTTTCAGTAGCAACATGATGAAACACACTGTCATCAATCCATTGACGAATAACACCAACGGCTTTTCGATTAAGCCTCTTCCACTCATCATCTTTCATATCAGCAGGTTTGCCACTATCACCCTCAATGGGTCCATACAAGTCTTTACAAAATAATAGGTCCTCCATTTTAGTTTTCCAAGTTACCCAATTGCTTCCATTGAAGCTAGACATACGACCCACATTCCCTCCATTGATTTACAAAAATAAATAAACCCCAATAAACCGTAAGCTTTGATACCAGTTGTTAGGGAAAATCGGTGATTCCCCACAAGTAAATCAATTAATGGGAATAAAAACTAATGTGGAAAAATTAAATCAAAGGCAACACAAAAATTTTTACGTGGTTCCCTCAATGTGAGGTACGTCCACGGGATCGAAATCCGATTCCACTATCAACCAAATAAGTTCCAAACGATTACAAACGAGACACTAATGGTCTCACAAAACCACCCTTAGGTGAATTCTAAATAATGACAAATAAACAAGAGGAAAGACCTCACCAAATAGATGAACCAAAATCTTCAGAACCAGAGTTGTAGAAGACCCAAAAATAACAACCCAAATCAACACCTCACCAAAGTAGCCGAATAAGCACCAACTTAATTGCAAACAAAATAGTGCACTTGAATGTCAGAATCAATTAGCCACCAAGCTTGTAATTCAATCCACAAAACCTATTGAAGATGTATCACGGCTGCTTCACAGAAAAAGGCTACTATTTTTCTTGAAAAAAAATCCCAATAATATTGTGAATCTAGGGTTTTTTTTTTATCAAAATCTTAGTTATTTCCAAAACTGAATTGGGTCTTCACAAATTAAATATAATATATAAAAAAATATATTATAATTAATACTAAACCAAATTAAAATCTTTTTCCAAAAACCAATTGGGTCCCACACTCCAATAAGGAGGTATACCCAACAGCTTGTTCTATCTCTCTTCAGCCACCGATTTCACAAGTATGGTTTTATTTTATTTTTGTTATATTTGATAAATGAATGTGATAGAGAATTTTAAGAATGTCCTCTTAAACTTTGTGCGAAGTTATTTATTTTTTATAGAAAAATATTTTTTTTGAAAAACATTACGGTTTTGCAAATATCATGTTGACAACTATGCCATAAATACTATTTTTTATTGCAATTTTCTTTTAAAAATTAGCCTACTTAGTTTATATGGTTAAGTAAATTCTTGTTAGAATAAAATGATTGGACAAAATACAGAACGTATTTCTTTTCTTTCTTTCTTTTTTTAATGTATTTCTACTAAGCAAAATACATAGTATTGTTGGAGTTGCTCAACTAGTGGAGCAACCTTTTCAAACTACGAAGCCATTTATATGTATTTATTATGTGTATTCTATATTATTATTACTCTTATGAAGAGAAGACTATTATTGGTGTAAATGAAATCAGATTACATTTTTAAAAAAATCACAGAAACATTGATCATTAGCCCATCAAATGTACAAGTATTCCTTTGCGGTTAATGGCAAGGAAGTAAAGAATAAAAAACGTGCAGTCTCTCCCCAGTTTGGAGGAGTTTTTGGTATTTTTATAAAGGTGAATGCTAGCCAACAAGGGTTGGTTAAGATTAATTGATAAAATATGTTTTGAAATATATAAAAGGAGAGATAAAAATATAAAAGGAGAAATAACCGGTACATCGTGTCATAAATTTGTCATAAATTCATATTATATTCTTAACCAACAGCCTTGGAACGATAGTTAGCAAAACCTTTTTATAAAATAAATTATACAGATTTTAAAATCAACGTCCTAAATAAAATTTAATGGACCCAAGTTTACCTAATTAGTACCTCTTCTTCGGTCCACTTTGATTCCCTTTGTGATATGTTTTAATTTAATTTAATTTTTTTGTTTCTCAAATTTTTTGGGGTTGGTGAAGGATTTCTTTAAAGACATATATGTGAGTATATGTTAATAAAATAAATACAACAAATATTTATTGTATGTTAATACAATAAATATAGTGAGTGTATGTGTGTAAGTGTTTCAGCTCTTGAGGGTAGACTAGCTGTTAGTTCAGAATAATACAATAAATATTTTGAGTATATGTTAATAGAATTATGGGAAATTTACCAATAAACCCTAAATGTTGATCTTATAATCCAATTAGTCCCATATGTTTTCTAGTGCTCCGTTTAGTCCAATCTGTTGTCAAATGGCGCAATAGCCATCAGTTATTGTGTAATGTTTGTTGTATATTCGTATGCGCGTGTGGCACAGATGAGGTAAAATGGCATGTGGTGGACAATTGATTGTCACACATCCAAAAAGTTCACTAAGGGTTTTTGTAGAAGATTGATGTGGTTTTTGATTACCACGTAACCCACATCTTGAAAACCCATACCCATTAAAACACAACCTGATTTCTACATCCACATCCCCACACACAGTACAGAAAACAACCCCAAAAAATGCCCCACATAACCCCCCACCCCACCCGTTGTAAAGAACTCGCTTACACCAATACATAACGCAACACACACCCACAGTAGAAAATATACAAATAACGGGACATACCTTTGTAACACAAAAAATAACCCCAAAAAATGCACCATATAACCCCCCACCACACGCATTGTACAGCAGCCCCTTCCACCAATACATACAAAACCCAAAACGATATAAAACGTAAATGCTATCCAAACAAGAAGACAAACCTTTGAACCAATGGCGTACCGACTTTGGTTATACTCTCTGTATCAATCCGTCACACAGCTACCACTAAATCACCCACCCACACCACTGAAAACCCTAAGTCCAAAAGGCTGAAACGTTTATACACATAACATTAAAATTAGAAACTGTAACACCCACAAAATCCAAAAAATGACGTGATCCTGCAACACAAGATCAAAACATAACAAAAAAGGGTACAACCATCCACACAATGACGCCAAATATGGAAAATAGGATTAGAAAGAAACAAACCTCCCCACTAGTAGGACTTACCGGAACCAAAGAATAAAGTTGGGACTGATTGGTTTAACAGTTTGTGAGATGGGATTTATTGGTAAATATTCCTAGAATTATTATAGTGAAGTAACTGAATGAACAATCATTTACAACCATGCCAATTAAAAGCTTTAAATTTTTATGTTCACGTTATGAATTTATTTACTATTGAGTGACATAAAAGAATTAAAAAAAAAAACTAGAATTTGTAGCGTTTACACAAAGTTGACAGAAAAAATTGTAAGTAATCTTGTTAGGAATCAGTAATCTTGTTACACAAAGTTGTAAGCAAAAATATGCCTACATTCCATAAGAACAATGGCCTACAACAAGCAGATCTTCTTATGTGGTTAGTAAACTTTTCAAATGTATTCAATATCTAAAAACAAAACACACAAAGCAACCCTTTACTTTGAGGTTTATTCAGTAACATAGAGGCAAGAAGTTGACAATCCAATAATAGACTAACAATAGTATTAAAATGATCATATTTATTTATTAAATTGTGTTTACATTCTCATGTGTTAAAATTACATTGATTTAATGAATCTTATGTTGTGCCTAGAAGGCAGAAAACAATCACACACAAGCACACAAGCAAGAACACACAAAGAATTACGTGGTTCGGCAAGTTGTCTACGTCCACTAGCAGCGGATTTCACTATATTTGGGACAAAGAATTACACACTATAATTCTCTCTTTCTGCTCTGTATTCTCTCTTCTAGTACGTACCAGGGTCGAACCGCAAACTCCGACGAGCTCATGATCAGCCGGAGGAGGAGCGATGGGCATTTGATAAGTCTCCCCACCCTGTCGTCAGCATGTCATAGTGGTGGGCAACACTGGCCACTCTACTCCCTGTCCCCTCCAGGACCCACTTCTGTCGCGGGCCCGAGACGCCTTCGATACTCCTGCTCCTCCGGCTGGCGCTGCAGGCCTCTCCCTCTCAGCTCGGCGAGCACCGGTCAACGGTCGCATAAGATAGGTTTGGATGAACTCGGTGTAGTCGCCATCACCTCTTAAGAGGTCAGAGTCCCAACCTATCGTGAAATCCATCATCTCCTCCAGAGTGTACCTCTCGGTGGCCCTCGTATGGGTAGGAGGTGGCCTCAGGACTATCTGCTCGGGCACACCAAGGGTCTGCCGCAAGAAGCGCTCCCCGAAATACTAAGCCCGGCAGACAGGACCCTCCAGCAAAATCCTGAATCGGGCAGTCTCCTGAGCACCCGCGTACTGCTCTCTCACTGCCTCTGGTAACACGGCCCAAGGCTGCCAGGTGATCTGCAAATGACAGGATATACAGTTTGTTATCTGTTATTGAAAGTGCAATGTAAAGCGAAGCTTAAATAAACTGTAATGTTTGAAATACCTCTGTTGCGGTAATGGTATCGAAGTATCGGCGGAAGAATAGGAAAGACTCCCTCGACCTCCGCTCGCACCTCACAGCGTATCGATGTAAGAATGGAACTGTGGGGGGCGTCTCCACATCCAGCACTGGGGCAAGCCTTGGAAAGTAGGCATACACCCACAACTATAGAGTGTAACAGGGTAAAAATGAGTAGGCTTATCAGTAAGGCAGTATGCAGATAAAGTAGAAATCAGAGAATGATGTGCAGTGTGTGCAGTGTACAACCAGTGTGAAGCAGATTACATGTGTGCAGTTTGTGTAGTGTACAGCCAGTGTAAAGCAGATTGCATGTATGCAGTGTGTGTGGTGTACAGATAGTATAAGGCAAAACTATAAAACAGAAAGGGAAAATGTACCTCCCAGGCTCGCCAGTAGCCCCCAAGTAGATGTCCACTGCGACGAGAGGAAGGGCTCATGTATCCGTAGAGTGTGGCTAGGCCTGCGCCGCTTCAGTCGTAGCACCGGATTCGCGTCACATCCACCAGCGCGCTCAGCAGATAAAGAGCAACAGTGTTCACCCGGTCGGTCAATAGGGTGGTGCCCAGCAAGAACATGATGAATCCTCGAGTGTACAGCTCCACCTCCTCGCGAGTCGTAGGTGTCTGTATCCGAAAATGGTCCTCGAACCAAGAATACCTCACGAACCCTGAACGGGAGAGAGGTGGCCGAGCGCCAAGCAAATAGATCTAGGCAGCGTCTCACTCGTCCAAGTCAGTATCGAAGGGGATCGGATCACCCTCTACTCCGATGTCTATGAGCATGGAGAAGTTGAAGGAAGTCATCGTCATCTCCCCTGTAGCAGAAAGGTGAAAGGAATCGGTGGTGTCGCACCACCTCTCCACCAGTGCACCTAGAAGGGGCCTGCTCGCAGTAAGGCGCGAGAGTCCCATGCAGAAAACGCCGAAGCCGGCCTGATCAACGATATGACGAACCGCATCGGGCAGCTCCATGTACCAACCTCGGGCAATGGTGTTCCCATACCCCCGAAAGGCATGTGAATCTCCCTGTGTTCAAAGACAAACAGATGCGAAGTATTATTAGATATATAGTGTTTGAATGCATTCAGAGTTGATGAAAATGCAGTGTGTGTGCATGTGTTCGAGTCGACACAGATATCGTGTGATTGTGCTCTGGGTGAACTAAGCATATGATGTATCAGTGTGTTTGGGTTGTTCAGTTGAAAAACAGAATTGGCTATTCAATATATCTGATATACATTACAGAAAGTAAAAGTGGGAAAGAGTATACCTCAGCGGCGCCGTAGGAAAGGTGCGACTCTGGCTCACGTAGCAAGAGCTCCAACGGCGCACCTCGTGCGTAGCTCTTGAACTGGCGGATGCTATCAGGAGGCAGTATGTGTATCGCTGGCTGATATGTCACCGAGTTGAACGGTTGAACGCTAAGAGGCAGGAGCTCAACCTCAGGATCTGTGTCCATCTCTAGGGGAGTCCCACCCCGTGGAATATCGTCTGCCATCTCGAGAAGAGTGCATAACTGGTCGAAAGTGTGAAAAATAGGTGAAAATGCAAAAAGTCAACCGAAAGTCAACCCCAAAGGGTAAAAATGGAGAAAAATGACAAGGCTCGGAAGAGGGCACAGGAATCAAGGTAAACTAGGGGAAACAAACCCCAAGTGGTGGAAATCGAGAATGGGGCACTAAAATCGTGTTTCGTTCGGTTCAAAGTGTTTGGAACGAAGAGGTTTTCGCAAATCGGAAGTCACGGGAGGCTCAAAAACAAGAGAAAAGCTCAGATCTAAGGTTGGAAAATGACCTAGGGAGAGAGAGCAAGCATTTTCAGCAAGGGAGAAGTGAGGATATAGGGTTTAGAACCCTATATTTAAAGACCCGAGGCCAAATGTCAAAACTGCCCCGAATTTGCCATTTTTGGTCGATCAGCCAAATTATTAGTCGATCGGCTAAATAGTTGGCCGATAAGATCTTTTTGTGGTCGATGGATGGCCGATGGCCTCCCCTTGTGGTCGATGCACGTCCAATACCCTTGTTTGGGTCGATTCTGTTGATTGATACACTAACCTCTTAAGAAAGTGCAAGAAAGTACACTTTTGAAGCTTAAACGGCCCCCGTGGTGGCCTCGAACCGTATCTTCCGTGTGCGGTGCTTGGTATGCGCGAGTTGTATCCTTTTTCGTATCCTTTTGTATATTGCGATATTCGAAAATTGCTTTGGATGCCTTGCATTACAATGTTTTACATGTTTGTAATAAGCGCGCTTGTTATACGTCCTTTCGCTCTTGCATTGAGCATGCCTCATCTTGCTTTGAAGTTGCATCTCAATGTCACAAGTAACATGCCTTTACCATGCTTACGTTGAACATGTGCCTCTCTTCCTCACATTGTTATGCACACACTATATGCGTTGTCGCGCACGTTTCATTTGCATTGTCATGTACACCTTACTTGCATTATTATGCACACACTATATGCGTTGTCGCGCACATTTTGTTTGCATTGTCATGCACTTCTCTTTTGCATTGTTATGCACACACTATATGCGTTGTTACACACGTTTTACGTACATTGTTATGCACACTTCACCTGCATTGTTATACGTTTGTTTCGCTCGCATTGTCATGCATCCTGTTTCATTTCCATTGTTATGCACACTTCACCTGCATTGTTATGCGCGTTCCACCTACATGTGTTTCTACTCTATTGTACCTATTGAGTTTATTTCTTTTGCAGGCGCGATATTGTATGTACGGTTCATTTGAAGCTGGCACGACCAGACGTTATTGTATGTGCGGTTCTTTCAAGAAGTTCCAGTTCTGTTTGTCTGCTAACCTTTCCCCACTCGCGTGCCGTGTTTGGACGTATCCGCATGTTCGCGTTCGTCACACGTCGTGCAACCTTTCTCCACTCGCATGCCATGTTTGGATGTATCTGCATGTTCGCGTCGTCACACGTCGTACAACCTTTCTACACTCGTGTGCCGTGTTTGGATGTATCTGCATGTTCGCGTTCGTCACGCGTCTTGCAACCTTTCTCCACTTGCGTGCCGCGTTTGGACATATCCGCATGTTCGCGTTCGTCGCGCGTTGTGCAACCTTTCTTCACTCGCATGCCGCGTTTGGACATATCCGCATGTTCGCGTTCATTACGCGTCATGCAACCTTTCTCCATGTGCGTGCCGCGTTTGGACGTATCCGCATGTTCGCGTTCGTCACGCATCGTGCAACCTTTCTTCACTCGCGTGCTGTGTTTGGACGTATCTGCATTTTCACATTCGTCACGCGTCCTACAACTTTTCTTCACTCGCGTGCCGCGTTTGGACGTATCCGCATGATCGGATTCGTCATGTGTTCTGCAACCTTTCTCCACTCGCGTGCCGCGTTTGGACGTACTCGCACTATTATGTGCATCATGCTTTCTTGTGCAACCCTTCTCCACTTGCATTTGGCATGCGTTTGGACGTATCTCTCTCCTCTCACGTTTGACACGCGTTTGGATGATTGTGCTTTCTTGCACAGTCCTTTCCTCCCATGTGTGTGCCACACTGAGAGATGCTCTCTTTCCTCTCTTGCGTTTGTCACGCTGAGAGATGTTGTGTTTGAGACTCCGGGTTTTCTTGGTAGTCACTTTTAATCTTCTCAACGTGAGACGCAGTGAGAATTGCATAATTTTCTTGCATCATTTCTGTTGGAATATGTAGGACTGTTATTTCTTATTCGCTTGCTTAAAATGTTGCATTTATTTTGCATGTTATGCTTCATTACAGCTCTCTTTGCATGATCATAAGTTATGTTCGGCATTGTGCTTGTCATTTGCATCTTGCCCCTGCTTGCGGGCGTATCTCTTTGTTATCTTGTATGTTTGTCTAAGTCTTCGACCTTGTCGAAAATGGGTTGTCTCTGGGCTTTGACATTCACTCCCGCCATCTTATGACTTTCGAGTTCTGTCAAAGAGGGGCAACTGTAGATTTTGACAGTCCTCAAGACTTGGATGTCATCGTTTGAACACTCGATGATCATCCATGCTCGTGTTCGTTTTGAGTTCCTGAAGGTCTCGGCTGTGCGCCTTGCCTTAGGATCTCTCAATTTGTTTGTTTTGTGCTTGGTTGTGGACCAAGAACTTGTGGTTTTTGCTTCTGAGGGAAGGGGATGGCTTGTTGGCCATCCCCACAACCCATCGGCTAAGGCCTTGCGCCATCGGCCATGTTTCCTTGTCATCGGCCATAAGTGGTGGCCGATCGGCACTCTTTTTGATCGATCGGCACTCTTTTTGGTCGATCGGCCATATTTTCTAACTGAGACCTTTCCACCTGCTTTTGCAGATATTTTTGTGCCAGCTGTGACAGTTGGTGAGCACAATTCTCATCCTCCATATACGTGTATGGAGGGATTATATCGAGACTCAAGCTTGTTCAACAAGCTTGAGAATTGAAATTCTATAAGAAGGGAGACCCCTCTCCCTTTCCAGAGGTTCTGAAATCTTGAGATACAAGTTCTATATCTCTCTATATATTCCTCCCTCTCTCTCTATATTTGTGTGGGTTTGAGCTCAAAAGTGTAATTTCTTCATACTTTTGCACTAAAGCACCCACTAGAACACCATCATTTTGTTGCTGAGGCTTCTTGAGGTTGTTTTTGATTGTTTTGGACTAGTTTTGATCCAAGAAGAGTGCTGGAGTTGTGTTCTTGAAGGTGTTCTTCAAGGGTGAGTAAACTACCTTTTAACCCCTTGTTTTGGCTTTAGCTTTTTGACCTATTTGCATGCTGATTTAAGCTTAACTTTCTACTATAAAAAGTTCTGATTTTTCATGCTTGTGATGTTTGTTTATGGTCACTTTTGTGTTTGGGGTAGTCTACCCCCCCTAGGCCTTGTTTGGCCTTGCTTTTTGAGTTACTGGGACCACTTTGTTTGAACCTTCTCACCACCAAAATCCAAAGACTTTTCAGTGGTGGAAAGATGGTTTTGAGGTCCCAAATAAGAGAGAGTCATCTCCTCTCCTGGTGTCTTGTATGCTAGTATAAATGGCTCATAATAGTAGCATGTTTGCTTAGCTTGTTTTGGCTCCATTTCAGCAAGTATTTGGTATTATTTTTCCATGCTATACCTCTGTCTGAGGTTGGCTTGATAGCCTCTTACATGCATCAAGCACTTGTAGTGTAATCCTCTCTATTGCCTTAACATGTATCTTGTGTTTGGACCATCATTCTTGCATGTTTTGGCTCAACTCAAAGAAGCTTTTAGCCTTGTTTTACCATGCTTAAGCTCTAATTTGTATTGTTTTAGTCATGCATGCATTGTTTTGTATAGCCGTGGTTCAATCTAGCTTGTTAGCTTTGAGTGTCCAAGTTACTAGCATGCGTTACTTAGACTATTCTCAAGATTTGGCATCATTCGAAATGATATTTCAGTGCATGTTTCATGGTCAAACACTTGCCTGTCATCCTTTCAATGCTTTGAAGAGTTGGTGTTTCATGCCTTAAGAGTATATCATTGTGCATGCCTCTATGCTTAGGCCTTTGGGATGCTATCTCAGTGGGTTTTTGGGCTTATTTTGACATGCCATAACTCTAATTTTTATTGGTTAAGTCATGCCATGTTTGGTTTTGATAGGTGTAGTGTAATACCCCTTTGTGGCCTCGCATGCTTCATGCTTTTGGTTTTTTTTTCTTCTAGCTTGTGTTGGCTAGGTTCAAGCATGCTTTTGGTCTTGTATTGTCCTGCCTTGGGACTATTTTGGATGCCTTTACCCCTTTGGGGCTTGTTTTGCATGGCCATGGCTTAAGTCCCTTTGCTCGTTTCGAGTTTTGAACTTTCTTGCATGCTATGCTTGTCTTGTTGGAGTGGTTTGGCACCATTACATGCATGATTTCAGGGCCTATAGTGTTGTCACACTTGCATGCTTTTCACTCTTTAAGTGTTCTTGAGAGTTGTCCTCTTTACGCCTTAATTCTTAGACCATTACATGCGCATGCTTGTCTTGCATTTCATGTCTTCAATTCATCACTTTGGCCACTGATTTAGGCATGGCTGAGGTCTGTTCATTTTGGTTTAAGTCCATCTTTTGCATGTTGTTGCATGCTTGTTGCTTTTTGCATATTGTTGCATGTTTATCTTTGCATGTTGTTGCGTGCTTGGTCATCTTTGCATGTTGTTGCATGCTTTCTCCATTTTGTTGTTATTCCATGCTTGGTGCATTGCATGTTGTTGCATGCTTGTTGCATTGCATGATTTTGCATGCTTGTTGCATTGCATTGTGTGTGCATGCCTGGCCTCTCGATCAAACATGATAGAGGTTAAGGTCCCTTATGTGTTTTTGTGCATTTCATTCACATTGAATTGTGCGACTCGGCCTCTTTGGCCATCATGCATCGAAATACGCGATTTATGGCTCGAGAGTCGAGCACTACACTCCTTTGAGCTACAAACATGATAAGGGGTGTAGTTGCACAACATTTTCTTGTAAATGTATTGCCATGCCTCTGTTTATACTCTGCAAAGAAATGAGTAGTTTGCGTAAAATCGTGGTCGACCGGCCATTTTGGCTGCCGATCGGCTATCAATGTTTGGCTGATGGACTCATAAGTGGTCGATGACCCTCATCTCTTGGCCGATGGCCTCTCAGCATATCCATGGGGTGAATCAGAAGTGTGTTAGAGATTTGTACAATTTTCAGAGATGCAAAACAATGTAAACAGAGGCAACATGAGACATGGCAACAGATTTCCAAGCGAGGCGATCGAGCATGCATCATTCATCACTTCGAGGCAGAGTTGTGGCAGCCTGTTTTAGTTTCTTACTTAGATGGTTTTGCAACTTAATTATTTTGTTTAATTAGTTAAGGGTTTTGTAATAATTAATTAGGTAGGATAGTTAGTTAATTAGTTGGTTTGTATTATTCATTCAAACCCTCCGTCGAGAGGGCGAATTTTGTAATAAGTGTGCGTGAGTGTGTGAATGTCTTCCAACCCCACGTCTTTCTCCCTTTTACTTAACCGCTTACGATGGTTAGTTCTAGGTTATGTTTTGATTAGTATCCTTATGTTATGCATGTTTGCATCATTTATTTGTATTGCATACACTGGGCTCGGCGCATCATACTAACTACATTGTGTTTCAATACATTTACTTGAATACGTGTCCAACAGCATTATGAAGTTGCATTTCATATGCCATCTTAGAATAGCCGAGCCTATTTCTAGTTGCATTTTGCATGTGTTGCATTAGCCATTTTAACATGAACTGGGATCATGCATGATTTCTAACTAGCTTTTGTTTTGGCTCGGAGTACACTGTAAGTGTTTATGCTTTAGCATCTTGCATGAGTGTGAGTGTTGACATGATAGCATGCTTGCCATGAAGCTAACTGCTTAAGTGTTTAATTGCATGAATGCCTGTGGATGAAGGTTGGATTGCTTGAATTGGAACAATTCATCGAAATGCAAGTCTTAAGCCCGCTTGAGGTGGCAAAATCATGTTTTCTAAGCCCACTTGAGGGTGGCAAAATCCACGTCTTAGCCTACTTTCGGGTAGCACCTTCAAACCATTTTCAAACAAACATGAGATGTTTTGTTCCAACTTAGGTGATCTAGTCTATACTTGTGTGCTGTGCGCATCACGTAGTAAAGCTAGCTAATAAACCGGAATAAGAACGCATGTGTCTTCAAAAACAAAATATCATGTCAGTAAAGGCCGATCCTTTGATCGGGCGAGCGGGGGTGCTCATTGCATGACCTTCCCCTCTCGTACCCAAGTTCTCGAGCTGAGGCAACTTTGGTAATGACGGACACGTGGCCTTAGGCACGAGTCAGGGTTTCCTAAATTTTTCAAAATAAAACATTTAGGTGACGACTCTGTATCTGGCAAAGCAGTCCATGTTTGACACTTCTTTATTAAAATCAGTTTTCCAAAACGATTTGCCAGATTTGGACTCTTTGGTGATTTATCGGTCTTGCATTGCACTTTGTGATATCAGATTCAGAACCGTGACATTGAGTTCGAACTGTAGTAGCTAATGAACAAAACGATTTCGCGCCTTCGCGCGCGGAGCCGTGACGTTCGGGCACGTCTACACCATGATTGTAGTAGAAATTGCATGAAGATTAGGTGATTTAATGCTAATCTATTGTTGGTGTCATTGAATATGACCATGTTTATAAATACATAGTATACGTATGTTTATTGGGAGAAGAAATGGGATGTACTTCGTATGTGACCATGTTTATAAATACATTGTATATGTATGTTTATTGGAAGAAGAAAGGGGATGTACTCCATATATCATTATGCTTATAAATACATTGCATATGTATATTTGTTTGGGAGGAGAAAGGGGATGGACTCCATGTAAAGCAAGCTGGCCAGAGTGTCCTGGGTGAAAGAGCCGAAATTATATATATATATATACATGGGTGCCGATTCCCGCAGACGAAATTTCCGTAAAATAGCAGATTTGAAGTGATTATGGTGTTTGCATAATTGGGAACCATTGAATTGTAGTCTCATTTTGGTTGTTGAAAGATAATGAATTTAACTCATAAATTAAGTAGTATATATATGAATTGGAAATGAATTGATGGAAAATAAAATGAGATTGGCCTTAGTAGCATATAGATACGTAGGCCTCGTGGATACGGCCATATCGGTATTGTTTATGCACGTGGTATTTATACCTTTGTTAAACTTTATATATTGTGTTAGATTATCTCTACTAGGCTGTTGGCTCACCCTATATGGGAATATCATTTTTCAGGTGCAGGTGAGATGTTTCCTCCACGGCAATAGCATAGATGGACTTTCGGGAAGCAAGAGCTTCTTATTTATGCTTTATGTGTATATGTTTGCTATTTGTAAAGCCAAGGGCTTAAGATGTAATGAACGAGACTCAATTTGTGTAACCAAGCAATGACTTGGAAAGATGTAAGCCTAAATCGCATTTAACTGGTTGTCAAACAATGAACTCTGATGTATAAAAGTATGTTGTTTCTCATATTTATTCCATATATGAGTTATCCTTATTGTAATATTTTGGGGGGCGTTACAGTGTGTGTTGTGCAGAGGTGTTGTTATTGTAGTAGTAGTTTCGGCCATTGATTTAATAGTAACAGATATTCTGAATAAAAATCTACAGTTAGTTAGTTGGTTAGTTACAAAGAAAGCAGAGTATACGTAGATATTGCATGGCAAGAGAGGATAAACATATTACGTACCAGGATTCCAGAGATAATGTCACACCTTCAAAATAAATACATAAACCAATCATTTATAATATCCATAGACATGAGACAGTAAAATATATTCATTCATCAGAGTGTTTCTTACAAAGGGTATTACATGTTGATAACAAAAGTAAATGCCCTACAGGCTTACAACTTTGCTAGTCAACACTTGGTTTCAACAAAAGAGAGTTCTAACTCTACACATCTTAAGCCCTTGGCTTGATTTACATGTAATACAAAAGATAACTACAAAAATAAGCCTTCAGCTTCTAAAACCTTCCAAGCTATAACCTTGGAGACGGCATATCACCTGTACCTGAAAATGGCGTCCCATATAGGGTGAGCCAAAGCCCAGTAGAGATATACTAAACCAAATATGAGTAATAACTAAAACATTAGCATTCGATAAATGGTTAACACTTACAAGCCAAATTACACCATTTACCAAAGTTATCAACAAGTACATCCATATCTTAAATCCATCTTTATTCATCCACCCAAGTTAATTCATAAGCATAGGTCATTATTCACTCGGATATTTCAATATGAGACTACAACTCATGCTAACAACATTTCAATCATTAACAATTCGAAATGAGGCTACAACTCATATAGACAAACTTCAATTCATCAACAATTCAAAATGAGACTACATCTCATAATATTAATAGTTCAATACTTCAATCATCTACGTTATGCAAACGTAATTAAGGTTTCGGGACTTTCACCCTCTACACTCCGGCCATGTTAGTTATCAATGGAGTCCATCCCTTATCTCCTCCTGAACAGGTTTGGGAGTACATCCCCTATCTTCTCCCAAACCATGGATTACATCCCCTATCTCCTCCCAAGCAAGATACATATACTATATATACAAACATTTTATCATATACAATGACCAATCCTGGCACATATTCAATGTGTTAATTCAACCGTCATAGTCAATGACATAACTCAATTGATTAGTTTCAATTTTCTCTAATCAACATGCAGTGTCTACAACAATCAAGACTATCGTCCACTGATAGCCCGAAACAATTATTTCTAAACAGATAATAAATTTATCAAACAGATAAATTGTCAACAATTTCATAGGTGAGTAATTAATCAATCCAACTACACCATTCCAACTCATAGTTTCTCAGTTTCATGATTTTCAACTCAATTTCATATTCCCACAATTCATCCAATTAATTATACAAATGAATTATTAAAACTTAATTAGGGCATTTTCTCCTCCTTTTTTTTTTAAAATATTGTTCCCAAGGCCAAATTTCATCAATCATATATAATAACCTCATTTTGGGGACCACACATACACTTGGAACTCCAAAAATAGAAAATCCATCTTTCATAATTTCAATTTCAAACCCTAACTTCACCCAAAAATCCCAAATACCACCATTTATACAAAATGACCAACACTTATGTTAAAACTCATAGAGGAGAGTAGAATATCCTTTCCTCAAATTTCGGAGCTCAAAGGAGAAGATGAACCAAGCAAGTGGTGAACTCCAAAGGTTGCGAAATCAACTTCTATTTGGATGGAAATGGAGGTCTTGAGAAGCTCTAACACTTTAATGAAGACACAAACGTTGGGTTTCACTAAATCAAGATCAAAATATATATATAGAGAGAGAGTATTCTAGAGTGAGAAGCTCTCAACCTAGGGTTTTGGAATGCTTTAGAGAGAGCGAGGGCTGAAAAAAGTGATTCAGAATGGCTTCTTCTTGAGCTGAAATACACACAGTCCGCTCGCGCGTGGAACGCCCTGCTCGAGCGTCAGACACAGACTCCTGTTCGTGCGTGAAAACGGACGCTCGAGCGTTGAAAGCACACTTCCAGTTTCTGCAGACCTACGAAAAAATACTGTAGGCTGAAGAATTCCGCTCGAGCGTCATATTGGCCGCTCAAGTGGAGAAGCAAATGCAAAAGGGCCCGCTCAACCATTAAAAGTCCCGCTCGAGCGAGGAAACCAAAATCTGGGCAGTTGCTATTTGTTTCTAAACACAACCAATCTGTTACAAAACCTGCCTAACACATCCCAAAACTCAAATACAAAGAATTAAAGGACGGAAATGCGATACAGACAACAACAATAATTCACGAAACCGAGTCCGGAATACAATAAACAATGGAGGGAAAACCGGGATCGTTATAACCTCCCCCCCTAAAGAATTTCGTCCCCGAAATTTGATATAAGTTTCAAAATTGTGGTCTTTTTAATTCTCAACATAATTACAATACAACCTTTAACAACATAAACCACTAGTGATCATTTCATCTCTTTTCAAGAGGACAATTTACAAATATAGCTCAATGTGCATTATCAACGTGCGTTCCTTTGAAATTCATCAATTTCAACACATATATTCCACCATTCTATAACATATTCAATGTTAATGATATATTTGCATTTTTACCACACATTCAACATATGCAATGTTAAATTAAACTCATAGTTCCGAAATGTATTCAACAATTTCAATATTTTCATAAACCAAGACATATACAATGTTCTTAGAGTTTACCAACAAAACAAAATTCTCAATACAAGGTCAAACATTAATAAACAAGTCCGGATATTTCCCTCAGACCTCTAACTCACGTTCCCAAGTGGCTTCCTCCACTACGTGATGTTTCCACAAGACCTTCACCAAGGGTATCGTCCTCCCTCGCAAGACTTGGTCTCGCCTATCCAAGACCCGCCCTGGTCTCTTCTCATACGAGGCCTCCTCATCTACCTCTAAGTCGGTCCAATCCAATACATGCGATGGATTCGGCTCGTACTTCCGAAGCATACTAACATGAAACACGTCATGCACTCCAGACAACTGCGACGATAAAGCTAAACGGTATGCAACCTCCCCAATCCGCTCAAGGATCTCAAAAGGGCCAATAAACTGAGGGGACAACTTCCTCCTCTTCCCAAACCTCATCAAACCCCGCTTAGGTGATATTTTCAGAAAGACGTAATCACCCACCTCAAATGACAAGGGTCTCCTCCTACGGTTGGTGTAACTCTTTTGGCGACTCTAGGCTGTAACAAGTCTCTTATGCATAAGTTCAACTTTCTTCGTAGTCTCCCGAACCAACTCCGGGCCCAACAAAGGTGCATCACCCACCTCGGCCCAACACACTGGAGACCTACATGGTTGGCCATACAAACGGTGCCATACCAATACTCGATTGGAAACTGTTGTCATAGGCAAACTCCACTAAGGGCAAGTGTCTCTCCCACGACCCCCTAAAGTCAAGGACACAGCCTCGAAGCATATCCTCAAGGATCTGAATGGTACGCTCGGACTACCCGTCAGTCTGAGGATGATAAACCGTGCCAAAGGTCAACTTAGTGCCCAAGGCACTCTGCAAACTCTGCCACAACCTAGCAGTAAAGCGCGGATCTCTATCTGAGACGATCGACACTGAGACTCCGTGCAGTCTCACTATGTCCTAGATATACAAGTCGGCAAGATGGTCTACTGAATCTCTTACGCGCATAGGAATATAGTGCGCCGACTTAGTTAACCGGTCTACGACCACCCAAATAGCATCAATACCCTATTGAGTCCTCGGAAGACCTACAACGAAATCCATCGTGACATGCTTCCACTTCCACTTGGGTATAGGCAAGGGTTGCAACAAACCCGCTGGCCTCTGATGTTCGGCCTTCACTTGCTGACAAGTAAGGCACTTAGATACAAAAATTGCCACATCATTCTTCATACCCTGCCACCAAAACTGGCAACCCAAATCACGATACATCTTAGTACCTTCCGGATGCACCGCAAGACGTGAATGGTGAAACTTTCGGAGTACCTCCTCTCGGCAAGACTCCGGCACAAACAAGCAGTCTCGGTACCTCACACTCAGGTTAGGATACACAGTCAAACCCTTCTCAACCTTTCCACTGGAGATCTTCTTCCGGAGGGATTCTACCTCAAAGGCACCCCTCTGTGCCTCTAACACTCAATTCACAAGCGTAGGTTGTGCAACCACAGAAAACAAGGCTGCAGACTCCACAGACTCACCCAGAAGTAAGTCGAACTCGCAAAAAGCACCTAACATCTCCCATTCTCGGATAGCAATACAAGCCACATCACCAATGGATTTCCTTCTAAGGGCATCGGCCACAACATTGGCCTTCCCTAGGTGATAATGCAACTCAAAGTCATAATTCTCTATGAACTCCATCCACCTCTTCTGCCTCAAATTTAAGTCTTTCTATGTAAATAGATACTTCAGACTCTTATGATACAAGATCACCTTGAATCTCTCACCATATAGGTAGTGCCTCCAAATCTTCAAGGCAAAGATCACAGCTGCTAATTCTAGGTCATGAGTACAGTAGTTTCTCTCAAGTGTTTTCAACTGCCGCAAGCCATAGGCTACTACTTTACCCTCTTACATCAACACACAACCCAAACCCTCTCGTGAGGCATCACAATACACTACATAACCCAAACCCCTCTCTAGAATAATCAAAACTAGAGCGGTGGTAAGTCTAACTTTAGGCTCTTGGAACAACTCCTCACAAGTCTCACTCCACACAAACTTGACCCCTTTCTGCATCAATCCAGTCAACGGTGAAGCTAGCCTAGAGAAATCCTTTACAAATCTACGGTAATAACCAGAAAATCCTAGAAAACTACGGATATCAAAAACACTCTTAGGCTGTGCCCAATCTTGCACTGCCTCTATCTTGGATGAATCTACAGTCTCTCCTTCCCCGGATACCACGTGGCCTAAGAACTTAACCCCTCTTAGCCAGAACTCACACTTCCCAAACTTAGCATACAACTTATGGGCTCTAAGCAACTCAAGCACCACTCACAAGTGTTCTTCGTGCTCCTCTTCAGAAGGTGAATAAATCAGAATGTCGTCCACAAAGACGACCACAAAGCGGTCTAAGAACTCCAGAAGATCTGGTTCATCAAGTTCATAAACACAGCCGGTGCATTGGTGAGCCCAAAAGGCATCACCAGAAACTCATAATGGCCATACTACATACGGAATGTTGTCTTCGAGATATCCTCCTCCCTGACGCTCAACTGATGGTAACCCGATCTCAAGTCTATCTTAGAGAAACAACAGGACTCTTTTAACTAGTTAAACAGATCATTTATACGAGCCATAGGGTACTTGTTCTTAACCGTAGCCCAGTTCAGTTTTTGATAGTCAATGCAAAGTCTCAAAGCCCCATCTTTCTTTTTAGCAAAGAGGGCCAGTGCTCCCCAAGGTGAAGTACTAGGACGAATAAAACCCTTATCTAGCAACTCCTGGAGTTGAATCCTCAACTCACTCAACTCAGTTGGGGAAAAACGATACGGTGCCATAGAAATCGGTGTCGTGCCAGACACTAGATCAATAGAGAACTCAATCTCTCGATGGGGTGGTAAACTAACGAGATCCTCGGGAAAGACATCCGAGTACTCAAAAACCACTCTCAGTAATTCAGTATGGATCTCACCACACTCACTACGTATACAGCTAGTGAGAAGACAACTAAGCTCACTTCACCCTCGCAGATCATACACTGGTGACAAGACTCTACCAACCCGATCTCCCAAGAAATGAAAACAATCCCCGCTCAAGGTACATACAGTAACCCTCTGCCGGTAGCAATCAATAACAGCCCGGTATGACGACAACCAGTCCATACCCAAAATCACATCAAAACCCGACATATCCATCAATATAAAAGAAAATGAAAGCTGGCAGTCAACGACCTCTATATCACAGTCCCGACACCCCTGTTTCAAAATCAACTCGCCCTCAATGGGTGATACAACACAAATAGAAGAAGCTAACTGCGCCAACTCCAACCCCAAAATAGATGTAAATGCAGCATATATAAAGGAATGGGATGTACCCGTATCAATAAACACATTAGCAACCAAGTTGCAAAACAAAAAGGTACCTCTCACAATTGATGGAGCCGGCACAAGCTCTGGCGCTGTAACAGTATACACGCGTCCTGTAGGTCTCTGATCTACCTGTTCACCTCTTGGAGCATAAGACTGCTGCACAAACTAAGCCGAAGAGGCTCCCTGATTGGCCCTCGAGGCTTGAACTGACTAAGTTGGCTGAAAACTCTACGTCTGCCTCAAACCAGATGCACTAGATATGCCACTCAACTGCGGGCAAAACCTCTTTAGGTGCCCTACCTGTCCACACTGGTAACATGTGAGCGGCTGACCTCTACCCTGACTCTGGCTCTAAGGACAAGCCAAAGATGAAGCTGCTTTCTGCCCTCCTCCCCTCTGCGGGCAAGCTGGAGACTTGTGGCTCAACTGACCACTTTTGTAACAAGTGATGTCTCCCTGTCCACCTCTCCCAGAACCTGAACTCGGCACTAGAAAAGTGGATCTAGAATGTGCTCCCTAGGACTACTGAGGGTTAGAACCCCTCTGTCTTTTGCTGTCCCCCTAACTATCTTGACTCCTCCTGGAGCCCCTTATCCTCTCATTCTCTGCCTGCATGATAGTTTCAAGATGAGCTGTAGCCTGCATAAGTCACCCATACTCCCTTGTCATGAACCCGGCCACTTGAAACTTGAGTCCAGTCCTCAATTTTTTCTCAAACTCCAAGCACCGACGCTTCTCGGTCGCTACCAACTCTGGTGAAAACCTCGACAAACTAGTAAAGGTGGCCTCAAATTCTGCCACTAGTGTATTTAGCTGCTTGAGCTGACAGAATTGGTCCCTCAACTTCTCCCTAACAGTGGGAGGCAGAAACTTCTCCTGAAAGGCATCAATGAAAGCCTCCCAAGTCCCTCCAATACACCCTTTAACAAACTTCCACCACTGTCCCGCGTCTCCCTTCAACTGGAAGGATGCCAAGATCACCCTCAACCCTCCGTCTTCGATGCCAAGCATCTCAAATGTCTTCGTCATCTGCTCGAGCCACTCATCGGCCTTCAGTGGCTCTTTTGGATCGCCCAAAAACTCGTTTGGATTCGACTGAAAAAACTCCCTCTTCAGAAAAGACAGCCCTGCCTCAGCTACATGGGCCTGGACTTGATTCTCAGTCCTGAGAATGTCCATAGATTCTCTCAAAGCTCCAGCCATCTCGCGGGCTAAGGCGCCCATGGCCTGCTTTCTTACTAACTCGGCCACATTGGCCTAACCAACACCCTCCTCCTACATCGGAATTTCCTCTGATATAGGCATCTCCTGCCTCCTAGGCCTACCACGCCTACCACCATGTCCATGTCCTGACATCCTAATAAAGGTAACAAAGACATTAGTACATTCACAAATGTGCCGAAGCTATTTCACTCGCGTCATAATACAATGGACAACTGTAATTCACTCCACGTAAGCACATAATCACATAAGCACTTACAAATTTCATTTCCGGATAATGACTGTCCCATGGCGTTGCTAGAGTTCCGATTAGAAACGGCAGTGATCAAGTGCCTTTCCAACAGGACTCCCAGAAACCCAAGGATCCAATCAACATCCTAGAAACTAAATTCCATACCCATCTAGTCACATAAGCATGTTATCAAATAAACACATATATTACACTTAAGTCTCTAACAAGCGAGATGAACCCACTGTGGTACTAACCACTTCCCACGTACTTAAAGTATTCAAACCCGGTACGCTATGATACCAAGTTGTCACGCTCTCAAAATAAATACATAAACCAATCATTTATAATATCCATAGACATGAGAGAGTAAAATATATTCATTCATCAGAGTGTTTCTTACAAAGGGTATCACATGTTGACAACAAAAGTAAATGCCCTACGGGCTTACAACTTTCCAAGGCAACACTTGGTTTCAACAAAAGAGAGTTCTAACTCTACACATCTTAAGCCCTTGGCTTGATTTACATGTAATACAAAAGATAACTACAAAAATAAGCCTTCAGCTTCTAAAACCTTCCAAGCTACAACCTTGGAGGTGGCATATCACCTGTACCTGAAAATGGCGTCCCATATAGGGTGAGCCAAAGCCCAGTAGAGATATACTAAACCAAATATGAGTAATAACTAAAACATTAGCATTCGATAAATGGTTAACACTTACAAGACAAATTACACCATTTACCAAAGTTATCAACAAGTACATCCATATCTTCAATCCATCTCTATTCATCCACCCAAGTTAATTCATAAGCATGGGTCATTATTCACTCGAATATTTCAATATGAGACTACAACTCATACTAACAACATTTCAATCATTAACAATTCGAAATAAGGCTACAACTCATATAGACAAACTTCAATTCATCAACAATTCAAAATGAGACTACATCTCATAATATTAATAGTTCAATACTTCAATCATCTACGTTATGCAAACGTAATTAAGGTTTCGGGACTTTCACCCTGGACACTTCGGCCATGTTAGTTATCCATGAAGTCCATCCCCTATCTCCTCCCGAACAGGTTTGGGAGTACATCCCTTATCTTCTCCCAAACCATGGAGTACATCCCCTATCTCCTCCCAAGCAAGATACATATACTGTGTATAAAAACATTTTATCATATACAATGACCAATCCATATTCAATGTGTTAATTCAACCGTCATATTCAATGACATAACTCAATTGATTAGTTTCAATTTTCTCTAATCAACATGCAGTGTCTACAACAATCAAGACTATCCTCCACCGATAGCTCGAAACAATTATTTCTAAACAGATAATAAATTTATCAAACAGATAAATTGTCAACAATTTCATAGGTGAGTGATTAATCAATCCAACTACACCATTCCAACTCATAGGGCTTGTTTGGTTTGTTTTTGGGAGAGTTGTTTTTGGAAAAAAATTTGAGAAGAGAGTTTAGAAATTTTTTTGGTTTGTTTGGTTGTATATTTTAAGAGAGTTGTTTTTTTGGAAGTTTGGGATGATTTGATATTTTGGGAGAATTTGAATAGATGTGCGTGAGAGAAAAAGTGATTGAGAAGGAGAGAGGTGAGAGAAAAAGTGATTGATTGATGTGTAACAGAGAGAAAGTGATTTTGAAATTTTTTTTTGAGAAAAACTCAAACCAAACAATTTTTTAGAAATTTTTTTCTAAAACTCATCTCCCAAATGCAAACCAAACATACATATAGTTTCTCAATTTCATGATTTTCAACTCAATTTCATATTCCCACAATTCATCCAATTAATTATTAAAACTTAATTAGGGCATTTTCTCCTCTTTTTTTTTTTTTTTAAATATTGTTCCCAAGGCCAAATTTCATCAATCATATATAATAACCTCATTTTGGGGACCACACATACACTTGGAACCCCAAAAATAGAAAATCCCTCTTTCATAATTTCAATTTCAAACCCTAACTTCACCCAAAAACCCCAAATACCACCATTTATACAAAATGACCAACACTTATGTTAAAACTCATAGTGGAGAGTAGAATATCCTTTCCTCAAATTTCGGAGCTCAAAGGAGAAGATGAACCAAGCAAGTGGTGAACTCCAAAGGTTGCGAAATCAACTTCTATTCGGATGGAAATTGAGGTCTTGAGAAGCTCCAACACTTTAATGAAGACACAAGGGTTGGGTTTCACTAAATCAAGATCAAAATATATATATATATATATAGAGTATTCTAGAGTGAGAAGCTCTCAACCTAGGGTTTTGGAATGCTTTAGAGAGAGCGAGGGCCGAAAAAAGTGATTCAAAATGGCTTCTTCTCAGGCTGAAATACACACAGTCCGCTCGAGCGTGGAACGCCCCGCTCGAGCGTCAGACACAAACTCCTGCTCGTGCGTGAAAACGGACGCTCGAGCGTCGAAAGCACACTTCCAGTTTCTGCAGACTTGGGAAAAAATACTGAAGGATGAAGAATTCCGCTCGAGTGTCAAATTGGCCGCTCGAGCAGAGGAGCAAATGCAAAAGGGCCTGCTCAACTGTTAAAAGTCTCGTTCGAGCGGGGAGACCAAAATCTGGGAAGTTGCTATTTGTTTCTAAACACAACCAATCTGTTACAAACCTGCCCAACACATCCCAAAACTCAAATACAAAGAATTAAATGACGGAAATGCAATATAGACAACAACAGTAATCCACAGAACCGAGTCCGAAATACAATAAACAATTGAGGGAAAACCGGGATCGTTATAGATAAAAAAAAAATTAAAAATCGAAGTGTATATCTATGTTTCAAGATACTAAGACATGCATTTCATAGAGTGATATTGTTGTTGCCTAAGAGCATCTCCAATGGAGTTGCCAAAGCTATAATTTGGCAAAAGTGACAAAAAAATGTGTCTCCAATAGCCTGCTATTCTTCTTGCCAAAGATAGCAGATGCCATTTCTGTTCTCAAATTTGACAAGTTGAAACATGCCATATCATTAAATATCAACAGATTTTTGGCTCCAAATTTAGTTGAAAAAACAGAATTCATTCACTAAAAAACAAATTTCATAAACAAACAGAATTAGAAAATCGATTTCATAATAATCATTCAATTTCAGTTCCACAAATCCCTTTCCCTCCCCCTCCCCCTTTTTTTTTTTCTTTTTTTTGTTTCTCATCAACCAAACAATGCAAACATCAATTCAATTCAATTCAATTGAAGACAAGAAGATGAGTAGAAGTGAGAGTACCAGGGCTACAAAAGAAACTTGGGCATAAGTAGCACAAAGACTGTAGAAAATCCCATCTTGCCATTGAGCTGACTCGTTGATCTCGTCCCACTAGTTCGAAGTCAGACCTCTCAACTCAATCCAAGGAAATCTCAGTGACATTCTCGTCATTTTGATCATCCATAGAACCTAGTGAAGCTCTACGAAAGTAAAAAATATACAGATATATATATATATAGAGAGAGAGAGAATGGGTGTGGTGTGGTGTGGTGTGCCAGACAGTCTTGGACGGATTGGGTTTATGGCAAGGTCGGTCTCTGCCGACTAGTTTGAGATGAGAGTAGGAGAGAAAGAGGGTAGATAGAGAGATAGGCGTAGATCATTCTAGAGAATAGATCTCAACTGTTAGATTATTATTTAATCAAGGGGGTGAGATCTAACTCATTAATCAGCCGTTGGATCATTCTATTTTGTTCATTGAAAATAAATAGAAAAAAAAATTGTAAAACAAGCCCAAACCACACTTGTTCTAAATATTTAATTTTTTTTAAAAAAAATGTTTTAAAAGGGTCACAAAAAAAATGAATAATAAAAAAATCACTAAAAAACTTATATCTAAACAATACCTATAAAATTAGAGGGAAAGTTGGTTGAGATTTGCCAAAATAGCATGTGAACTATTGGAGCACCATTGTTATAATTTGACAAAATAACATTATTTATTGCCAAATTATAACAATAATAATGCTATTTTAACCAATATCATTGGAGATGCTTTAAGTTCATGTGCAGTGGCTGGCATGCTTTGAGTGTTGTCCTCGTAAAATTCTCCACATTTGATAAGCCAAAATCACAAATTTTAGGCTGATGTGCCTTCCTCACGATGTAGAGATAAAATTTATTTACATAAGGTTAATAATAAACAACATCTCATTGATTAAATTAATGAAATGGTCTCAATAAAAATATAAAGTGGAAGGATCCTCTCCCATCTAAATTTTAGATGAGAGGATGCTGTTTGGGTTCGTAAGATCTACCATAATTTCTGTTTTGATGATCTGAACTGCTCATTTTGTCAGGTATTTCGTGTATTTCATCTATATAAAAAACTAAATCGATTATATAATTGTAACTTGTTCAATTTTTCACTAAAAATATAGACAACAATTATGTTTTAAAAAAAAAAACAATATATTTGTTTGCCACAAACACAATAAATTGAACAAGTTACAATTATCAGATCGACTTTTTTTTTTTTTTGACAAAATACATGAAACTCCCAATAAAACAAACAGTTTAGATTATCGAAATGAGATCCATGATAGGTCTCACAGCCGAAACAGCGCTCTCCAATTCAAAATTTAAACTGATGGGGATCCTTCTCTAAATATAAAATGAACCAATGAAATGATGTGCGTTGTTCACGTATGTATAAATAAATATACACTAACAAATACTGACTGTGAAAGTAACATCAAAAGTCAATAAAGGTTTGTTTTGGAAAGTAGCTAAAAATTAATTTTTGATTTAAAATTTTTTTTTTTGAAAAAATGTGTAAAAAAAATAAAGAAATGATGTGATTCAAAAAAGTCAAACAAACTACTTTTAACTACTTTTCCAAAACTAGCTAAAAAATTATAAAAAAGACTAAGGTCTAGTTTGCCATATACTACTTTAGCATATTTTTTTTTATTTTTTTATCTTTTTATCTCATTTGAGTCACATCAATTCTTATTTAAATCATATCAACTCTTATTTAAATCATATCATTTCTATTATATTACACAGTTTTTAAAAAAAAAGTAAAATATATATATATATTTATTTAAATAATTCCTAGGTCAATAAATCACTACTTGAAAAAGGGGTATAAGCCACGGAACTTTTTGCGACGGCGTATTTTCTATCACAAAAAGTAACCTTTTGCAACGGTTAATATCCCGTCGCCAATGGTCACTTTTTGCAACGGCAATTTCTGTCTCAAAAAGAGGAAAGAATATGTTGGATGATTTTTGCAACGGGAAACCGTTAGCCGTCGTGAAAGGCCTATTTTTTTGAGACGGCTTTTCCTCTCCGTCGTAAAAAGATTGTTTTTTGCCATGGCCTTTGTTGTGTCGTGGCTAATAGACTAGAAAAAGAAAAAATGGTCCTCATTCTTTCTCTCTATCACGCCTCTATCTCTTTGTAATGCCCTCTTCTCTCTCTCTCTCTCTCTCTCTCTCCACCGTCGTCGATACAGGAGCACACGACCACCACCGCCATTGATATCACCATCGCAAACCAGCAGCCATTCTCTGAAATCGAGGAGACGCAATCGAAGGGGTTTGACATTGAGATCACTGGCATATTGACTTTTTATACTCTTGCACACAACTTTTCGATGACACAAATACAGATCTCACCCTCCGATTCATTTCCTCATTTTTCAATTTCTCAAATTCTTCAATTCCCAATTCCTCTCTCCCAAATCCCCCAAAAAAAGAGGGCTCGATCGATCTCTCTGTCCTTCAACAGATTGTTAGCTTTCTGAGTTCACTCAATTTCGATGTCGATTTCGCAAGCTAATCATCCGACGGAGCAGATCATGCCACAACAGCAACATCAACTACCTTTGAAGCGCCAACCGCCATTCTCCTCCATGAAGCCGCCATTTGGGGACTACCACCAGTTTTCCTCACCGGCCCTCGACCTCAGGTTGCAGGAACCAGAGGCTATTGTGGTCAAATCTCCGTGAGTTTGTTGTGTATATATATGCATGAGACTGTGTTTCAATTCTGATTTTGAAGTGGGTTTGTGTAATTGATGAATTTTAATGCTTGGTTTTGTCATTAGAGTTAGTATTTTATGGATTCGTTATTGGGTTTGGTGTAATAACTGTTTTGTTGATGCTTCATTGTTGGAACCTTGATTTATGTATATATGCATGAGGCTGTGTTTGAGTTCTGATTTTGAAGTGGGTTTGTGGAATTGAAGAATTTGCTTGCTTGCTTGGTTTTGTCATTCGAGTTAGTATTTTTGGGATTCATTACTGGGTCTGATGTAATAATCATTTTGTTGATGCTTCATTGTTGATTTATGTGATCTAAATGCTATTCCAACTTATATTTATGACTCACTTTTTAGGATTCACAATTTTTTCTTTATAAACAGTGCTCCTTTATTTGCTGATAAGGTCCTCAGGATTGTTCAGTTCTTATGGGTTTGCTAGAAAGACAAATATGCCATTGGAAGATATATTTGTGCCACTCTGAAGTTTTCTGCAGGTTACTTTAAGCTATTGAAGACTACTACCAACTGAAAGATAACAATTATTTTAAGGAAATTATGAAACATCACTATGATTATCTCTAAAATTCACAGCTGGTTTTAACAGATTTTGGACAAAAGCTTAGTTATGTTGGTGGGGTTTCCTAGTTCTACACTGTTATACTGATTTTATAGTTAGGGCTTAACATATCCAGCCATGAAACCAAGGCTTTGGGGCTGGTTTTAATTGAGTTTTCTGACTGAAACAATAGTAAGAAAGCTAGGCTTTTATGTGTTTCATGGTCAAGCCTCGGTAATATTATGTCTTATTAAAATTATGATGATTGTGTTGTTTATGTTTCAAAGCCAATCAATATTTTTGAACATTATGATAATATTATCATTGGATCAAATGTCAATTGATTTTTCCATATAATTGTATTGTTAAATTTGCAAACATATTGCTGATATTAAATTGTAAAAACTAAACGAGTGTCTTTTAGCCATTAAAGAAGAAGAGTGAAAAGGTAGACTTAGTAGCCAAGTCTAGTGATTGGAACCCTAGTACTGGATATGTGGAAGCTGTTGGCAGCCCTCATCAAACACCTGTATCAGGAAAAGGGGAAAAGGCACAAAAAGTGCCAAGGATGGCAAAGTCCAATAGATCTGGATCTCAAACTCCTGTGTCAAATGTTGGTGAGTATTACCATCTGAACTTTTATTTTGGGTCTCAATACCTATAATTTTGCAAAATATCTATGTGAAGGATTATTAATAGTCACAAAAATATTTTTTTGCAATTGATATTTTCATGATTTGCTATGCCTCTTGTTTACAACTTTTCATTGAACTACATTTTTTTTATTTTCAGGTTCTCCTTCAAGCAATAATCTTACTCCAATTGGTCCCTGTTGTTATGATAGCTCCCTCGATAATTTTTGCTTAAGCCTTTATTTCTTGATTTTTGATTTTCATATTTTTCTTTTAATTTTAATTTAGTATTTTCTTTTTGGTTGTAAATGTATCTTGATTTATTTTTTTATTGACTCTATTTCGTATTCCTTGTCAAGTAGAGCAAGAACATGTCGTAAAGTGACTACTGACAATGGTGATGTTTGGGAAGAAAATGAGTTGGGTTTTTTCTCATTTTTTCCACTAAAAGACAAAAAATTTGCAAAACCAAAAAAAACACATCCAAACAAAATATCACATCCAACCCCATAATCATTTTACTTTTTCTCTCACAAACATCACATCCAACCACAAAAAAACCCAACTATCTTCCCAAACACAAAAAAAAAAAAATTTATTCAATAATATCCTACATCTAATAAAATCTACATAAAACCCACTTCCCAAACACCATCAATGTATTGTAACTTTTGTTTAGATCTAGTAACAAAAAAGTTCATCAATCTGATTAAACATGCTGAAGATAGTATTCTTGATCTAAATAAAGCTGCTGACACATTACAGGTAGCTATACTATTCACCAATATGTGCATCATTTGTTGTGATGTTTTATTCAATTAAAGGGTTTCTGTTGTGACAGGTACAGAAGAGGCATAAATATGATATAACAAATGTCCTTGAAGGAATTGGTCTCATCGAAAAGAAGCTCAAGAATAGAATTCGATGGAAGTACAGATGTATCTCTAAATTTTCATAAACTCGATGGCAGTTGTTTTATATTTCATTCTTTCATAATTTTATTAATTCTTGTAATCACATCAACCACATGAGAAACTAATTACTAGATAATTCATTAATCAGGGGAGTTGATGTGTCAAGGCCAGGGGAGACTGATGAGAATGCTATTACCATACAGGTATGTGGAAGCTGTAAATATATAAGTTTGTTGGCATGCAGAACTTCTCTCTCTCTCTCTCTCTCTCTCTCTCTCTCTCTCTCTTTCGCCATGTCAGATAAAACAATCATTTATCACCCATGAAAACATCCTAGACATGTCCTTAATGTGTACCACCGCTTTTTAATTTAAGGTGAGATCATATGCATAGGTGCATAGCAACGCCAATCAAACATGTAACAGGGGCAAGAAGAAGCTCATACAATATGCTCAGATATAAATGCCACACCGGACTTTGCGAGTGGGATCATGAAGATTGTTCCAAAAGTTGAAGTGAGTCTTGACTTCTTGAATTTACATATAATTATCAATTATCCTAGTTCGGAGTTGCAAATTGCCAGGATCAACTCAAATCAAACAGCGTCACTCTGGTTCTTCCTTTGGCATCCAGGTGTAGCCTTCCTTTGCTTTCCTTTGCTCTGCTCTCCTCTGGCCTTCTATCGTCTGTTTCTCCCTGCTCATCAATTCATTGAAACTCTTTTCATTAAGAATAAAACAATTCAAGAATTTATGTTGGTGTGTGTGTGTGTGTGTGTGTTTGATTTGTGCGAAAATTGATTTTGTGTTGGTATGTGTTTGATTTGTGCGAAAATTGGATGTGTGTATATATATATACAATTGGATTGTCAAAAAAATTGCAGGTGCGAGCTTGTCTTTGAAAATTGCTTTGTTCACAAAGAAAATGTTATGGGATAGGAAGGAAAAGGTATCAGATGATGTTGTTTGATTTTTTTATCTTTATTTTCTTTCCTTTTTTCATGAGGAAATCATTTGAATTAGAGATGTTTTGAAATTCTTACATCACATCAGTGGAGGTGTCATTACATTTCCTAGAAACCTATAGGTTTCATATATATGTTCGAGCTTAAATTGCCTGTTTTTGTGATTTTTCATTTATTAAACCAATTCTAGTAAGCTCAGAGTACATTGGTTGTCTTTTTGTTTCAGGAGTTTATGTTATGATGTCGGGTTTAGATCTGGAGAGGCTTGTTTTATTGGGTGGACCCTTTGGACTAATGCAAGCATGTCTTGATGTGGTTCTTCCCTATATTCGGCAGCGAGAACAGTTTGACGCCCAATTGGTGAATTCCAATTTATTCAGGTTCATAAACATGCAAGCCAATTTCCTAATGTTCTCAACCACATGTTTGAAAAAAATTTGTCTCTTATGTTGTTGACTTGACATGTACAGGGGAAAATTGCTGACATGTATACTTCGTTGCAGTCTTCCCGGTAAAAGATCTTGATTCGAGAATGTTTTACTTTTCTTTAATCTTATTTTCATGTCATTGATGTAAATAATTCTTGTGTTTGTCCAGATCTTATGTGTATTCCATTGCAAGGGACTGTGACAATAGGAAAGTTGACCCTAAGGTGTTGCATAATATCATATTCTACTTGCCGTTGTTTTTTTTTTTTTTTTTAATTTTTAATTTTTTATCTATTTTATTTTTACAATGGTAACAGTTTATTATAAGTGTCAGTAACATTTTCACTTGTTATTGAAATTAGAGCTGTATGAGTTGACAATTTTGTTCTAATCAGGAAGTAAAAAAAAAAAAAAAAAACAAAACAAAAAACAAAAACTAGTCTATTAAAGCAATGATGAGATAGTGATCATACTATAGATGCTAGGCCCTTAATTTTTTTACCAAATATTTCCGGCAACATGTATTTTTGTAACCATGTAGCAATCCATTGATTTTAATCATTAATAACTCATAATGCCAAAAATGGAAAATTTAGGGTAAGCAACATGCTGTATAATGGCACAAAGCTTAGTGCTAGGGGATTCATGACCTATGCTTACATTACCGACTATTTTCTGTCATTCATTTGGATTTTCGGAAGCCATTGTGATGAATTGCACACAATTGCTAGTGTGTGGGTTTATGATCATCTTACTGGATTAAAATTAACATTAGGGAGTGAAGGTAGGGTCCATGACACTAGTGAATATCTCATCCAAAGTACTTTCATTTCCCTTTTTTCTGTTTTTGTTTTTTAAACACCTCTTGTTATTACTATTTGGCTATTTTGAGAATGCAATGCACAATCTGCCTGACTGATTACTATTCTGCTAGTTTTATAACAACTTGTGGATGAATGCTAACTTTCAAGATTGTGCTGGAGTTATACTTTGGGCAGCTGAAAGAGCCACCCAAGTTGCTCTTCAGGTGAAGCCCTACTTCTAGTCATCTTTCTACTTAACTGTCCCTTTGCATATCCTGATACTTACCTTTGTCTAGGTAAGGCTCTTATTTATTTATTTTTATTTTTTATTTATTTATGCCAAAACATTAAAAGAACAATAATTATTGCAATTTTGAACAAAATTTGAACAACAGTTAAGTTAGCTATCCGAACAATATTTTTATTATTGCCAGATTTGGTTTTTTTTATGTGTCGTGTGTTTAGCTCTTCTTTGTCCTTCTTGCTAGTATTAGCTTTTTCTTTGTTTTGCATTTTTCTTTATTTGGAATGTCATTTGAAACTGTGTTAGTTTTTCTTTTATCTACGAATGAAGCTCTGATCTTGGGGATTTGGGACTGTTATTGTAAGAACAAGTGTGGAGTTTCTATGAGTCAAAAACTACTGTGAAACAAAATGAAAATGTAAATTTGTGAAATTTATCTCTGTTAAAATGGCTTTGAATCCAATGTTGCAGGCTATCCAATGTCTGGGTGGTAACGGATACGTTAATGAGTACCCAACTGGGCGCCTTTTACGGGATGCCAAGTTATATGAGATTGGGGCTGGGACTAGTGAAATCAAAAGATTGATTATTGGTCGTGAGCTTTTTAAGGAACAATAAGCGAGAAGTTGTAGGTCTGTAGACTGAAGTATCCGTGCTTGCTGCTGCATTATCTTGTTGGCCTACTGCGATGGACTATTTTGACATCGGTGCAGCAGCTTGTTCTTGCTCCCATGGGGACTCATTTTCGGTCGATTCAGCCATACAACTTGTTTTTTCATTTCTGAATTATAGTCCTCTGTAAACATCATATTCTCTCTCTCTCTCTCCCTCTCTCTCTCTCTGAAACTCCTTTCACAATAAGGTTATTCCTTTAGATACATTCACCATTGTTTGGTAATCAAAATAGGACAAATATTTTTTTTATTAGAATGCTCAAACGGGTTCAAATGTCAACGAAACTTGACACGCACAATATACTTGGCACACATGACTTGTAGGAGAAGACGAAACTCGATGAAAACTTCTTCTTTACAAACTCTTTTTGTGCTTATTCGATTATTGTTAGATTATAGCTCAATGTGTACAATCATTGCCTGTTTTTAATAGTATTATCATCACTGTAGGATGTAATTAAAGTTTCTTTGGAGAGTTCTGTAATACCAAGAGTCCAATTGGCAGAGGGACTTCTTATTAGTGTTGATCCGTTGTGTGAAATTGATGGAGTTCCAATTGGCTCTAAATATTGCAAAGTTTTTGTTTTAAAAGCGAACAAATCGAGTGCTATTTTGGAAACAACATCCCGATGTCTAAGAACAGTTGGAGAAGCTGTGGGAAGATACATTGTGTGGCACTCGATTCATGTATATGTTACAATCTTATTTATTTATTTATTGAAATAAATTTCAAATGTTTTACATTTTCTGTAAGCTTGAAATTAATTATATTGTAAATGATTTTTTTTTTGGTTTTTTTTTTTTTTTTTTGCAGGTGCAACCCTTTTGAATACGTGATGATATCTTTGCATATTGATATTAGAGTTTACAATCTTATGTATTTATTTATTTATTTTTTGAAAAAAATATCAAAATTTTTACATTTTCTGTAAGCTTGAAAATAATTATGTTGTAAATGATGATTTTTTTTTTCTTTTTGTTTTTTTTGCAGATGCAAACGTTTTGAGTACGTGATATCTTCGGATATCGATGTGGGAGCTTACTATTGATATCAAAACAAGCTACACTATATCTGTTTTTATTTTTTTATTTATATTTTTGATACTAAAAATTTGAGTTCTTGAATATAAAAATTATTAGTATTGTTAGAGGTTATTTTATATATTTTTGTAAAGAATATTTGGTTGACAATTGTTACAAGGTACATATATTATTCTTGGTATATGATTTTTTGAATATGGATGTGGATGTGAATGTGGATATGAATGTATTTTAGAAAATATTAATAATTTGTATAGGGAATATTTAATAAAATATGATTTTATAAAAAAATAATTTTATTGCGACAATAATAAACCGTCGCTAATGTAATTCTCATTTCCTTATATTTTATTAGCGACATGTTAACTTGTCGCATATACATATTAGTTTCAATCTTTTGCGACGGTTTCAACTATCGCAAATAAATCTTTTGCGACGATTTAAACTGTTGCCAATATGGTATTAACTTAATACTACTTTTTTTGCGACTTTTTAGGCCGTTGCTAATAATACTTTTTGCGACGGCAAATACCATCGCTAAAAAAGGTTTTTTGCAACGGTAATCATCATCGTCACTAAAAATGCCCTTTTTTTCCCTTTTTTTGTGTCTGGCGAAACCGTCGCAAAAATTATTGATTAGCCGTCGCTACAAGAAAGCGACGGTTTGTAACCGTCGCAAATACTTTTTGTCCCATCCCTTTCCGCCACCCCTCATTTTTCGTCGCTATTTCGTCGCAAAAAGTCTTTTGCGACGATATAGAACTATTTGCGACGTTTGATACCGTCACAAAAAATCCAATTTTTAGTAGTGAATGTTGTCTCTCATAATATTACAATTAGATCCAATATTTACTGCTCAGTGCAGTCATGATACATCTCACCGCTTTCGACAAATTACACGTCATTACCTTGGGTGGAATCAATCAAACAAGTCATTTTCGCTGGCCATTGGTCAACCATTTTAGAAAGAACCGAGGGGCTTCCCGGGTCCACAAAATCATGTGGTGGTGGTCTTAGATAAGTCTGTGTAAAATACTACACATTATAATCGTCTTAATTGGCACCGATTCAAGGTTAATTATGGATTAATCTTGATTACAGTGGCTTGCCTCCATTCTACCATTTGAATTGGAGGGTCCAGTTCGGTCTATTAGATTTATTTTTATTTTTTTTTAATAATTCAAATCATTTGCATTTTAAAATTTATTGGATACATTACTCTTATAAAAAATCACGTTGATAGGATAACGGATACTATATATTCGGATCACTCTTTTGTGAACAGTTAATTTTCTGACTGTCTATTTTTGTTTTTAGACAAAAGTGATCTGAATATATAGTATCATTTATCCGATTGATGTAATTTTTTATAGGGATAATGTATTCAATAGGCCCTGAAATATAAACGGTTCGAATTATCGAAAAGGAACCCAAAAGTAGACATAATGGGTTGAACTGGACCGGACTATCCCAAATCTAAACTAGAGACATTCCAGGCCCAATTTTGATATTATATTTCACCTTTAAAATCGTTTCACTCCTAATGGGTTAAAATCGTTTCCCAAATCTAAACTGGAGACTTTTTTTTTTTTAACTCCAAATAAAATATCAAAATAAATATAAATATAAAATAAATTTAAGATATAAAATTTATAATAAATTAGTAATTATGTATATGAAAAATATTGTACAAAATAGTATTATATATTATGCAAATGTTTAATAATAGTTTAAGAACATTTTTCAGTCAACTAGCAAATTGAAACTGCTCAAACCGTGATTTAATTATTTATCAATTCAACATTCACAGTTTAATTTATAATTTTATTCTCAAACCTCCTGAACCATACCTTACACACCTCTAATCTTATGATAAATTTACATGGAATTCTAACTTGATATTTGTTACTTAATAAAGATGTGAGTTTATTACTTTTTGTCATGATTTTAGACAATAATTTGACAAGTGACCAGTGAGAAATGGTATAAATCAATATTTTAAGATCATTAAATAATCACCCCTCCAGTCCATGATCTAATTTGAAGATGTTATCAAAATTCATTATGAGTTTCGTTTCCATAATTCAAATAGTTTATTTTGTAGAATTTTATTCTCGATAATCATAGATTATTAAAGCACATTTATCTTCTTCTTTTTTTTCAAAGACAAATACAATAATATAAATAAATTGTAAATATCAGATCGATCTAATTTTTTGTATAAATAATATATATATATATATATAAGATATTATAAAATGAATAATTTAAATTATTGAAACAATAAATTGTTGCCCGGAAAAAAAACCAACTGCTTTTAGAAATAAGATTTTGGGGCAATTTGGAAAGCTAGTAAAAAGCTAATTTTTAGTTTTTAACTCATTTTTAATCACATCACTTCTTACATTTTTTACAAAGAAAAAGATTAAAAAAAAACTAAAAAAAATTAAAAAATCAACTTTTAACCAATTTCACAAATCATCTCTTTATAATAATGAAAACTAAAATTAAAAAATTTACTTAATTCTTTTAACTGAATTTATAAATTTTAAACATAAACAAAAATATACACTATTATAAATTCACTACTACCACCATCACTACCATTACCACCACCATGCCACCGCCATTACCATTGCCGCTACCGCTACCGACACCACAACCACCACAATCATGCAACTGCCACCACCATCACTATTACTACCGTTATTACCACCACAATCACTATTACCACTACCATGGCCACCGCCACCATTACTACCGCTACCACCACCATACCACCGTTACCGTTACCATTACCATTACCACCATCACTGCTACCACTACCTTCATTACCATTGTTATTGTTGCCATAAGTACAACCATCATTTTACTATTACTATCATCGTTACTGCTACCGCTAGCCGCCGCCACCACTACCACCTTCATTACAGTTATCGTAAGTACCACAAACATTTTACTACCACTACCGTCATTACTGCTACTGTTGGGCAATCTTCACTGTATTTAAATAGATTAAATTCTGTTGTGTACTAAACAACAACAAGAATATAAAGAAATAAAGGAAATAAGAGAATTTGTTTGATTACAAAATCAAACTAGAAATAAATAAATAACAGATTTTATTTTGTTATAAAAACAAAATTAAAATCTGATTTAAATAAATAGTAATAACACCGAAAATAAATTAAATAACTTACTTGATTAATTCTTGAATAATAATCTGACCAAGTCCAGTGTTTGTCACTGTGTCCTTAAGACAGATTCGTCCTCTCCACGGTGCTTTCAGAATGTGGACGTCTATCTCTCAGGATGAAATGATCAACTACAAACAATAGCAACACTACAAATTATTTGCCTAACGAACACACTAAGTGTTTATACTCTCTCACAAAAGAAAATAATGCAGCAATATAAAAAGAATGTTTGCAGAATTATGAAGGACGAAAATTAGAGTTTACAAAATCCAAATGAGGGTTGTCCTATTTATAGATGGATTGGTGGCTGTAGGTTTTGAATTAAATAGATGCAAACCTATTTGAACAGGTATGAAACCTGTTTGGTTTTGAATTTAAACAGATTTGAATCTGTTGGGTTCACAATTCAAACAGATAACAAAAACGGGAAGGGCCCTGTTTGGGTGTACAGTAAAACCGGACCAGTTTATTTCCGGAATTAATTTGAATTCTAGATTTTATTTTATCAAAAAAGAAAATTAAATTCAAATATTTTTGACCCAAAGAGATAGGTATTGGGCCGGACAAGCCCAACCCAACCTCACACCACGCACCCAAGCCCAGCCCGCCCGACTGACCGGACGGACGGACGGCGATGCGCGCGTGCGTGTGTGGTGATTTTTGGGTCCAATGGGTCTAGCCCATTTTGCCCATAACCTCCCTCTCTAAAACACTTGGGTACCCCTTGGGGCACACCCCAAGTTCCAATCCCATGCCTTATAAACCCATTCAAAACTTTCCACCAAATCAATGTAGGACAAGCCTTATTCAAACCTTTAAGGATTTTCCACCAAAACTCCATTTCCATAGAACATACTTTGGCTTCAATTTCCCATTCACTCGGTACTGGTTTTGAGCAACCAAATATACCACGTGAATCACAACACGGCATAGAACGCGTTATCACTTTGACCCGCGAAAATCGACACACGGGGCCCACGTAAAAAATAGACCAAAGTTAGGAAAAAATCTATTATATACCCAGATTTTTCCAAACCATTTCGAATAATCCCCCACATGAATGGAATTTGATGACAACGAAAATGCAACAATATGCAGACTATATCGAAAGAGTATAAGTCGAAAATATTTTGCATCAGGATAGGTAGCTTTCGGCCTTGAACCTTCCCTAGTGATAACCTATCGGACTTACTAGCTAACCAATGGACGCGATGCCTTGAATTGTTCAGCCATTTGTGTAAGCGAAGACAATAGATTTCACACAAAATATCTTCTAACACATCGTGGTTCTCACTATTGTGTTCATTTTGGCCTTGAACGCTCCTGGTTTTCATAAGTGTTTCTAGAGAATTTAGCCTCTTCATTCTCATAGAACCGGCCCCAGTTCAACGCTCATATATGTGATTCTTATTGTAAGTATCTCTTTATACTTGTCTTGATTTTTATACCTAAATCAAGATATAAGTAATCATTAAAAGCAAAGCTTATCCTTATACTCCTACAGATAACATATGTTGCAGATATCACTCTTACCATAGGAATGGATAGGGAAATTTAATCCCTTTGCGATTTCTGGTGAGCCACACATAACTTAGTTGTCCCTTTGAAATTAGTTCTTGGGATCTCCAGTCATATAAGTAGGGTTACCATTATGATGACTCTTATGTAATAGGCTTTAATCTCATCTCCTTCGATGAACTATACACTAGCTCTTTTGTCAAACCTTTTGTTAACGAATCCGCAATATTCTCTTTAGATTTTATATAATCTATTAATATTATTTCATTTGACAACAATTGCCTTACAGTATTATGTCGACGACGAAAATGTCGTGACTTACCATTATGCATATGATTTTGTGCCCTGTCTATTGCAGATTGACTATCACAATGAATGCAAATAGTTGGCACAGGTTTTGGCCACATTGGAATGTCTTCTAAGAAGTGACGAAGTCATTCTGCTTCTTCTCCTGTTTTGTCTATAGTAATGAACTCGGATTCCATTGTGGATCGCGCAATGCATGTTTGTTTCGTGGATTTCCAAGAAACAACAGCGCCTCCCAGAGTAAAGACATATCCACTTGTGGATTTTGAATCTTTAGTATCCGATATCCAATTTGCATCACAATAACCTTCGAGTACTGCTGGATATCGAGTAAAATTCAAACCATAATCACGGGTGAATCTTAGATATCTAAGAACCTAAATGATCGCCTTCCAATGGTCTTCTCCGGGGTTACTAGTGTACCTACTCAATTTACTGATAGCATAAGCTATATCAGAACGAGTACAATTCATTAGGTATATTAGGCTTCCAATGATTTGGGAGTATTTTAACTGAGACATTGCATCACCTTTATTTTTCTATAAATAAAGATTGGTGTCTACATGTGTTTTAGCTACATTCAAATCATCCTTGATAAATTTATTAAGAATTTTCTCAATATAATGAGATTGAGATAATGCATATTCATCAGATGTTTTAGTAATTTTCATTCATAAAATAACATCTGCGACCTCCATATCTTTCATATCAAATCTTTTGTTAAGCATTTTCTTAGTTGATTTGATCATGCTTTGACTGCTTCCAATGATAAACATGTCATCCACATAAAGACAAACTGTGACATATCCTTGGTCAGTGTTTTTAACATAGACGCATTTGTCACATTCGTTTATCTTAAACCCATTAGTAAGCATTGCATAATTAAATTTTCCATGCCATTGCTTAGGTGCTTGTTTTAATCCATAAAGAGACTTTACAAGCCAACAAACTTTCTTTTCTTGCCCCGACACTAGAAACCCTTCGAGTTGCTCCATATAGATCTCTTCATTTAGATCACCATTTAAGAAAGCCGTCTTAACATCCATTTGTTGTATTTCTAAATTAAACAACACTGCTACAGAAATAAGCATGCGAATTGATGTTATTCTTGTCACAGGAGAATATGTGTCAAAATAATCCAAACCTTCCTTTTGTCTGTAACCTTTTACTACAAGTCTTGCTTTATACTTGTCTATTGAACCATCTGCTTTCATTTTTCTCTTGAATATCCACTTATATCCAAGAGGTTTAGAACCTGGTGGAAGATCCACCAATTCCCAAGTATGATTTTGTATAATGGATTCAATTTCATTATTAACAGTCTCTTTCCACAAAGGTGCTTCAAGACCTACCATTGCTGCCTTAAAGCTTTGAGGTTCATTTTCTAACAGATATGTCAGAAAATCTGGACCAAAGGATTTTGATGTTCTCGCTCTCTTACTTCGTCTTGGTTCATCATCAATTAAATCCTGTTGGTCGAGACCATTACTAGCCTCTTGTGTTTGATTGTCATTAATCTCTTGACTTTGTGTACAATCATAAGTTTTTTTCTGTGAACTTAATTCCTGTCCTTTCTTGTAAGAAAAGACATGTTCAAAAAATACAGCATTCCTTGACTCTATAATAGTGTTCACATTTGGTTTCTAAACACAACCAACCTGTTTCAAACTTGCCCAACACAACCCAAGACTCAAACACAAAGAGTAAAGGATGGAAATGCGAATTCGACAATAACACATCTACAGAGCCGAGTCCGGAATACAATAAACAAAGAAGGAAAAATCGGGATCGCTATACCAAACGAAACTTAAATTAAAATTAAGAATTTACTGATAATATATATATATTTAATTTGTTATATATTATATCCGGTCTAGTGGAAATATGAAAGAAGAGTTGTTAATCAACAATTATTTGAGAGAATTTATAAAATTTTAAGTGTTCAAGTTCCTAAAGCTCCCATCCAAAAAAAAATTAAAAAAATTAAAAAGCTAAATTACTATGATAAGCTAAGAATACCTTAATCATTTATCATTTTGATAAATTATTCTAATTATTTATAGTTTTCATAAATTTATCAATACTATTATCAGTACTAAATAATTATTCTATAAACAGAAAGACACAACTAAAAAAAATTTAAATTTTTAGACTATAAACACAACCATTCATCTAAAAAATTTAATTTATTTTTATTATCAAAACGATAAACAAATATAGTTAAAATTAAAATTTTCACTCATGATTTACGAGTAGGCAAATTTTAAAGAGAGTGGTCTTATGATTATATTTTATAATTTTTGATCATTAAATTTTACTTGAATATATTTTAAAGTGATGTTATACAAGCATAAATTTTAAGGACATTTTTTCATAAATTCCTTTTTACATACTTATGTTTTATTTAATCTACATTATTTTTTTTATATTCCAATAAATCTTATAAGTGATATAGTTATCAAAATATCTTTAATAATATTTACATTTACAGTATGAATACTCTGTGATGTGAATGTTTACACTATCAATGTAAATGTTAACATGTCAATGTTAATATTCATATTGCAAAATATGAATGTTCACATTATTAAATTGCTAATCGTTAAAAAAATATTTGATGGTAGAAATGTCAATAAAATACCTTAAATATGAAAATTAGGATTTGATAGATCAAATGTTCAAATAATAAGATTTATTGGAATATAAGAAGATTTTATGCACTAATTGGGATATAAACACTTGGAAAAAGATTTTTTTAATAAATCTCCGTAAATTTTATATAAGATTTTCAAACATAATGATCTAGTTTAATGGTGACTTTCTATTTTAAAACAAAACACCTATAAATATAATTTATATTTAGGGTAAATTACAAATACACCGCTCGAGGTTTGCTTAAAATACGAATTGCCCCCTGAGGTTTGAAAAATTACAAATACCTCCCTATCGGAATTTTTTATTTAATATCATTAATTAAAAATGTGAAATTTCTAACTGTTCACCTATACAATAATAAAATTATCTAAATTATTAATTGAAATAAAATTTTAACATTATTAAATACTATTAATTAACTTGATAATTTATTAATAAAAGGGCATATTTTCTATGAAATTAGAAATCTTAGGAGGCATAATGTAACTTCTGGAACTACAAGGAGTAATTTGTAATTTAAGTAAACCTCAAGGGGTGTGTTTATAATTTACCCCAAAATTTTTTTTGATCTTTACTTTATATTTGTTAATTTTATTGAAACTCACATTTGTAGTGATATGTGATTAAATTTATTTAAGAAATCTTTTAATTTATAATAATATTAATATATTTATTTAAGAAATATATAACGTGTGATTGGATTTAATTACAAAATATTTTATTTTTCATAGCTCAATCAAATTTATCATGACCACCTATTATTAAATGAGACCATTAAAAAAAATAATCGTACTGACGCTAGGGCTGGACCAATAAATATATGTTTTATTATTAATCAATATCATTAAAATAAATTTTAACCATTGAATATAATTTTAAAAATAATTAAAATTTCTCAAATTAGCATCCAATTTAAGAGAGTGTTTAGATTCGATGAGCCAATTTTTTGGCCAATCTTAGTGATAAAAAACCGTTCATTTTTTAATGATTCGTTGAGTATATATTCATGAAAAAAATTGAGATGATCGGACATCAATAACTATATATTTAAATCACATTTGTTTTTGAAAAAATTAACAACAATTATAATGTTAGGAATAATTATCTATTTTTTAAACAAATATAATTCAAATATATAACTACCAATTTTTTATCACCTTTTTTTTTTTTTTTTTGCATAAATATTATATTTGAATAATTAAATTCGACTCTAAATTGAGTCCACAAAACCTAAACATCATTTCAAATTAGGTAAATTATAAATACACCTATTGAAATTTGCTTAAAAAACAAATCGCCCTTCTAATTTTAGAACATACATGTCACTTCCTGAGATTTATAATTTTATAACAAATTGTCTATTTTATTAATAAATCATCAAATCAATTAATAATTTTTAATGATATTATAAATATATTTTAATTAATAATTAAGATTATTTTATTTTATAATTATATATGAGAGTAGTTATAAATTTAATTTTTTTAGTTAATAATATTAAATAAAAAATTATGACATTAGAGTATTTATAATTTTTCAAATCACATGAAATAATTTATATTCTATATAAATCTCACAAGATGTATTTGTGATTTATCATCAAATTAAAATGATCAATTTTAGATAATCTAAACACATTTAAAACTATTAAATTCATTAGATAATTGTATATGAAATATATTATTATATATTAATAAGAATTACATCGTTCTAAATCAAGAAAATTCCATAATTATATATGAAATATATTGTTAGTGGACTTTTCTTAAGTGTGCAAGGCACATGGTATGCAATCCATTTACGCCTTTCTGTTTGCCTTCTGTTTTATGTTTACACCTTACATTTACACTCTTTGTGTTGGTTGCAGATGGTGTGCAACTTTAAGGGTTGCACACCATAACAGGACCCATTGTTAGTATAGGAATTATTAAATTATTTTTGGGTAAATTACTAATGTTTACTTAAATTATAAATTACCCATTGTGGTTCTAGAAATTACATTATGCCCCCTGAGGTTTCTAATTTCATAACAAAGAGGTCATTTTATTAATAAATCATTAAGTTAATTAATAGTATTTAATAATGTTAAAATTTTTATTTCAATTAATAACTCGGATAATTTTATTATTATATAGATAAATAGTTAGAATTTCACTTATTCAATTAATTCTGTTAAATAAAAAATTCTGACAATATAATATTTGTATTTTTCCAAATCATAGAGGGTAATTCATATTTTAAGTAAACCTCAAGAGGTGTGTTTATAATTTATCCTAAATATAAATTATATTTATAAGTGTTTTGTTTTAAAATAGAAAGTCACCATTAAACTATATCATTATGTTTGAAAATCTTATATAAAATTTGGGGAGATTTTTTTTTTAAAAAAAAATTATTAATCCATAAAATATTCTTATATTCCAATAAATCCTATCATTTGAACATTTCATCTATCAAATCCTAATTTTCATATTTAAGATATTTTATTGACATTTCTACCTTTAAATATTTTTTGAACGGTTAGCAACTTAATAATGTTAACATTTATATTTTATAATATGAATATTAACATTGACATATTAATATTCACATTAACAGTGTAAACATTCGTGACAGAACATTCACACTATAAATATAAACATTATAAAAGATATTTTGATAACTATATCAATCATATGACTTATTGAAATATAAAAAAACAATGTAGATTAAATAACACATAAATAGGTAAAAAGAAATTTATGAAAAAATATCCTTAAAATTTATATTTATATAACATCATTTTAGAATATATTCAAGTAAAATTTCATGATAAAAAATTATAAAATATAATCATAATAAAAAGAAGAAAAAATGGCCCCAAAAAAGACAAGATAGTCGTTTAAAATTTTTTAAAACATAACATCAACAATCTAAGAGGCTAACAAGATTACAAATCTCATGGAAGAGAACATAATTTTTCAAAAGTGAAGTGACATCTGTATTAATAAAAAACCTCCGGGGTGTTGTCAGTGTAATTTATTCAATCGGTTGTGATTTGTGGCACTAATTTATTGAGCATTAATGGCACTAATTTCTATAAAAAAAAAAAAAAAAAAAGTTACCAAAACAGAAAATTAGTACCATTAATGCCAGCAGTTTTAGAGCCACAAATCATTTTTCTTTACCCAATAATAAAATCACCTCAAGAGAATTCCACTTCAAACCCTCATGTTATTAGCTTTTATACTGCGCTTCAACATCCAACATTCCATCAAAATTGGATGAAAAATACATGCCAACCTCTTGGCATAATAACCCATAACTCAACACTCCCTTCCACTACCCCCCAACCCCACTTCCATTAACGCCCTCCATAGGCACAATACCAGCGGCTATCCACCGCTTTCTTACTCACCTTGGGCAGTATATAACTGTATTTCGGTCCACACTTACTAGCTCGGCGCAGCCCATCCATGATGGCTCCACCTACTCTAGCAACGGATATGCATCACTTTCTGGTACAAGAAAGAGAACACAAAATGCAATCTGAACAACCTTAGTAACTCTAGCAATATCTATAACATGTCTCTGCAAAACAGGCATATAGCCAGAGCACACAGTCGAAGGAAAAGTTTTAAAAGTACTAAAGTCCAAGAAACCAAAAGAGGATTCGATGTTCCTACGTGAAGTCGGAGCCCCTCCATAGAGGAAGGTCAACACCATAGGTTTTACATAAAAGGGACCTTACTTAACAAAAGAACATAGAATTGCAAACATTCTCTTTTAATTTCGGCAGCTGGGGGACAGGAACAGCCCCGGCAGATGTCATTCCACCATGGCTCGAGGACGTCTGTGATTGGTCCCCAAATTTCATGAATTGTCCCACTTGAGTCGCCGCCAAGTGAGCGTAACATATTGGAGCAACTGCATACAAATACATGTGGTGGTGAGAAAACGCGGGGGGGGGGGGGGGGGGGGGGGGGGGGGGGGGGAAAAAAAAAATCAAAATTTGAAATCAATAGAGTTGGAAGAAAAAATGGAGGAAACCACATTTTTGCATTTGAGTGAACCAACAACCATTATGACTAAACATCAAACACATAACCATCATCATTTGGTTAAAAAAATGGAACACGTTTCTCTTCTCTCCAGTCCTTAATTGGACTAGAGAGGTTCAGTTGGCCCATCTAGGGCTCACTTCGGTGATCTAAACCATTCAACATGTAGGCTGGACAAGTAGATGACCGGACATCGATAGCTATACAATCAGATCACATTTGAATTTAAAAAAATGGATGGACTATTCTCAAAATCATAATTATTTTTAAGAGGATCCGATCATATGCCTACCGATCTCTACAACCATAATGAGAGAGAAGCAACTATATCTTTAGGTTAGATTTTAGAATGCTAACTACTGAACAACATGATAATAATATTTTTGCTAGAATAAAGTGATGCATTCATATGAAGATCATAATTACCAACAGAAATTGCAGTTGTGCTTCTCTGGTACTAAAAAATTTTTAAAACGCAGATTAAAAAGGATTTTATAATTTTCTATAGTTCTAGAGATATAATTGAAGTGATAATGTTCTAGACACCAGTCAAAAATCTACTTACACATAGGACAAGGAATGTACAAGCTCCTGGAGGTCATCAGCTGAAAAACCAACCTCATCTAATAGAACATGGTAGTGTGTTGGCCTTGTGGTCCCCTATAAAGTAAACATGAGACAAAGAAAGTTCAATATACTCGCAATTGTCAAAGCAAGATACAAAGATTACACAAGGATACGTATAAGGACAAAATCAAAACTTCAAAAAGCATTTCTACTGTAAATAGGTTTGCATGTTAAGTATGTAAATCTAAACTACCACTCCCATTTTTATGATATATATAGCAATCTCGATTTTCCTTTCATTATTTATTGTATTCCAAACTCGGTTCCGTGGATGTGTGTTGTTGTCTTATTCTCGTTTTCGTCCTTTAACTCCTTGTATTTGAGTTTTGGATTGTGTTGGGCAAGTTTAAAACATGTTGGTTGTGTTTAGAAACAAATAGCTAATGCCCATATTTTGGCCTCCACACTCGAGCGAGGCTTTCCACTCTCAAGCGGGCCCATTTGTATTTGCTCCTCCTCTCGAGCGGGCAGTCTGACGCTCGAGCGAGATTCTTTAGCCTTCAGTATTTTTTCTATAAGTCATCGGACGCTAAAGCGTCCACTTTCATGCTCGAGCGGGGACCTTTGTTTGTAGAACTTCTGGAAGTGTGCTTTCGACGCTCGAGCGTCCGTTTCACACTCGAGCGGAAGTTTGTGTCTGACGCTTGAGCGGGGCATTCCACGCTCGAGCGGGCTCTAATGTATTTCAATCTGAGAAGAAGCTTTTTGAATCACTTTTTTCGGCCCTCTCTCTCTCTCTAAAGTGTTCCAAAACCCTAATTTGAGAGCTTCTCTCTCTAGAATACTCTCTCTCTCTCTACATTTTGATCTTGATTCAGTGAGACCCAACCCTTGTGTCTTTGTTAAAGTATTGGAGCTTCTCAAGACATCCATTTCTATCCGAATAGAAGTTGTTTTCGCCACCTTTGGAGTTCACCACTTGCTTGGTTCATTTTCTCCTGTGAGCTCCAAAATTTGAGGTAGGGATAACCTACTCCTCTCTATGAGTTTTGACATAAATGTTGGGTATTTTGTATAAATGGTGAGTTATGGAGATTTTGGGAAGTTAAGGTTTTCAAATTGAAATTATAAAAAAGAGGGGTTTGTTAATGTGAAGTTCCATGTATGTATGAGACCTTAAGAAAATGGGGTTATTAGTATATGATTGATGAGATTTGGTCTTAGGATCAATATTTGAGAAAATGAGGAAAGGCCCTAATTAAAATTAAATAATTAATTTGTATGATTAATTTGGAAAAATATGAAATTGAGTTGAAAATCATTAAATTGGGAAGTTATGAGATTGAATGGTGTAGTTGGGTTAGTTAATCACTCACCTATGAATTTGTTGATAAATTATCTGTTTGAAAATAATTGTTTTGGGCTATCGGTGGAGGATAGTCTTGAATGTTGTTGACACTGTATATTGATTAGGGAAAACTGAAACTAATCAAATGGGTTATGTCATTGTGTATGACGGTTGAATTATTACATTGAATATGTGCCTGGATTGATCATTGTACATGATAAAGCTTTTAAATACATTGCATATGTATCTTGTTTGGGAGGAGATAGGGGATATACTCCATGGTTTGAGAGGAGATAGGGGATGTACTCTCAAACCTGTTTGGGAGGAGATAGGGGATGGACTCCGTTGATTACTAAGTTGGCCGGAGCGTCCAGGGTGAAAGTCCTGAAATCCTAATTACGTTTGCATGACGTAGATGAATTGAAGTATTGAAATGTTAATAATATGAGTTGTAGTCTCATTTGAAATTAGAGTATTGAAATGTTAATGATGTGAGTTATAGTCTCATACTAATTGATCATGATCGAAGTATTGTTAATGTGAGTTGTAGTCTCATTATAAACTGTCTGGATGAACAGAGAACCATATCTATGAATTGGTTTGGATAACAAAATAGAAAAAAAGGATTGAAATATATTTGTGAATATGAGTTGGCCATGAAAGAGGTGTACGTTTGTTTATATGAGTTGAACATTTATCAAATGCTAATGTTTTAGTTATTGCTCATATTTGGTTTAGCATATCTCTATTGGGCTTTGGCTCATCCTATATGGGACATCATTTTCAGGTATAGGTGATATGCCGTCTCCAAGGTCTTAGCTTGGAAGGTTTTGGGAGTTGAAGACTCTTTTGGTTGTTTTGTTATTTTTGGTGTTACATGTAAATTCAAACCAAGGGCTTAAAGTGTTTAGAGTTAAAACTCTCTATTTTTGTAACCAAGTGTTCGCTTGGAAAGTTGTAAGCCCGTAGGGCATTTACTTTTGTTGTCAACATGTAATACTTTTGAACTAAATACTCTAACAAATGAAAATACGTTTTATTCTTTTATGTCTATTGTGGACTTGCCCTTTTCTGTGCCCCGCCCTTCGGAAAAGGTTTGAAAAGAAGACCTCACAGTTCAGACTCCTGCGGTTCTGAATCTAGTCTCATAAAGTGCAATGTAAAACTAATAATCACCAAAGAGTCCAAATCCGGAAAACCTTTTTGGAAAATTGATTTTAAATCAAATAACACCAAAATTGGACTGCTTTGCGAGATACAGAGTGTAGACGCGCCCGAACGTCCCAGGAAAATCCCGTTTTGTTCATTGGGCTCACTGCAGTTCGGACTCAAATGTCACGGTTCTGAATCTAATCTCGCAGAGTGCAATGCAAGACTGATAAATCACCAAAGAGTCCAAATCCGACAAATCGTTTTGAAAAACTGATTTTTAGAAAGAAGTGCCAAATATGGACTGCTTTGCCAGATACAGAGTCGCCACCTAAATATTTTGTTTTGGGGAAATTTAGGAAACCCTGACTCGTTGCCTAAGGCCATGTGTCCGCCATCACCAAAGTTGCCTCAGCTCGGGAACTTGGGTACAATTGGGGAAGGTCATGCAATGAGCACCCCCGCTCGCCCGATCAAAGATCGGCCTGTACTAAGCATGATATCTTGTTTTTGAAAACACATGTGTTCTTATTCTGATGTATTAACCTAGAATTACTATGTGATGCACACAGCATACAAGTATAGACTGGATCGCCTAAGTTGGAACAAATCATCTCATGTTTGTTTTCGAAAGCGGTTTGCTACTCGCAAGTAGGCTAAAATGTGGATTTTGCCACTCTCAAGTGGGCTTAAAACTCACAATCAATGAATTGTTCCAATTCAAGTAATCCAACCTTCACCCACAGGCATTCAGGAAGTTATATCACATAAGCAAATAGCCTCATGGAAAACATGCTATCATAGTAGCACTCACACACTGTAGACGCGCCCCAAGGGCCTCATGCTACAATTCGGACTTAATTTTTCACGGTTCTTAATCTGATCTCACAATGTGCAATGTGAGGTTGATAAATCACTAAAGAGTCCAAATCCGGCAAATCGTTTTGGAAACCTGATTTTTAAGAAAGAAGTGCCAAACATGGATTGCTTTGCCAGATACAGAGTCGCCACCAAAATATTTTATTTTGGGAGAATTTAGGAAACCTTGACTCGTTGCCTAAGGCCGCGTGTCCGTCATCACCAAAGTTGCCTCGGCTCGGGAACTTGGATATGATTGGGGAAGGTCAGCTATGAGCACCCCCACTCGCCCGATCAAAGATCGGTCTCTACTAAACATGATATCTTGTTTTTGAAAACACATGTGTTCTTATTCCGGTTAATTAGCTAGAATTACTATGTGATGTGCACAGCAAAACAAGTATAGACTAGATCGCCTAATTTGGAACAAATCATCGCATATCCGTTTGTTTGAAAATGATTTGAAGTTTGCTATTCGTAAGTAGGCTAAAACACGGATTTCAATGAGTTGTTTTAACTCAAGTAATCCAACCTTCACCCACAGACATTCAGGCAGTTTATATCAACTAAGCAGTTAGCCTCATGGTAAGCATGCTATCATGGCAATCAATAACACACATGCAGGGATGCTAAAGCATAAATACTTATAGTGTACTCCGAGCCAAAACAAAGAACTAGTTAGAAATCATGGATGATCCTAATTCATGTTTAAAATAGCTAATGCAACACATATAAAATGCAACTAGAAATAGGCTCGGCTATTCTAAGATGGCATATGAGATGCGATAATTGATGCATGTATTCAATTTGGAATTGAAATACGATGCTGTTAGTATGATGCGCTGAGCCTAGTGCATGCAATGTAGATGAATGGATGTAAACATGCAGGCATAAGTATGCCAGATAAATGGATGCAAACATGCGAAGCATGAGTATGCTAATTGAGAATATGCCCTAGAAGTAACCAACAAAAGTAGGTAAGTAAAAGGGAGAAATAAATGGAGGTTGGAAGACATGCACACACGTATGCACACTTATTACACAATTCGCCCTCTCGACGGAGGGTCCGAATAAATAATACATGCCAACTAATTAACTAACCTACAAGCTAGTTAATTATTACAAAACCGAATTGAATAACTAGCTACAACTAATTATTACAAAATGTAATTAATTGACAAATTAATTAATTACAAATTGAAGCTAACTAACAAGTAAGCACTTAAAAGTAAGCTGCTCCAGCTCTGTTTGAAGAAGGAGAGTATGCATGCTCGTATTCGGTCCTTCGCCTCGAAACGCCTTCCGGTTGCTCTTTTGAGGCTTTGTTGGCAAGGTGTCTTTCAGTGTTTGTTGCTGAAACTTACCAAAATACTGCTGGAGAAATGCACTAGTGGCCTGCCAGCCATGAGGAGCCTCTGCCGACCCCACTGGCGACCAACAATGCACACTACTGGCCAATGATGAAGGACTGCTGGCCATCTATGGGAGGGTGCCGGCCACTGGTGTGCGGTGACACCAAGCTGCAACAAAGCACAAAATAGAGGAAAGGAAGGGTCTCCCGAGGATATGTACGCACTATGCCACCCCCACATCATCTTGAAACATAAAGGAAGAGGCATAGTCAGATCCACGACCATCAATCACGCATCTGGATGCATGATGGCCAAAGATCCAACTTGTGCAAATCAATGAGAAATGGATGCACAAATAAACACATAAAGCCTAAAACTCTATCATGGATAATCAAGAGCATCAGCGACCGAGAATTGAGACACGTCTCATCACTTGAAGTATGAAACGTCCCTCATTTCTAGTGTTCGGATTAATACTTAATCCAAACAACAATGCAACACTAGCATGGCAAACATGCAATATGTCCTAAGCATGCAAACATGCAACTACGTGTAATGGAACTAGCATGCGACAACATGCAAAGATGGTGCAAGCATAAAACAATACGCAAGACAAGCATGCAACAACATGCAAGGAGATGGACTTAAACCAATGTGGGCAGCTCTCAAATAGGCCCAAATCAGTGGCCAATGGTGATAGAATTAAGTCACCAAAACACACACAAGCATGCAAAATGCAATGGCTCAAAGGCTAAGGCACAAAGATGTAACTCTCAAGCACACTTAAAGAGTGAAAAGCATACAAGCATGGCAATACTATGTGCTCTGAAAACAAGCAAGAAACGATGCCAAATCACTTAATCAATGCAAGTAAAGCATGCAATAAGGCCTAAGGCATAAAGCCATTGAAAGGACTATACAAAGGGGGCATGCAATACATGGCACAAGTATATGAACTAAGCATGGACAAAGCTTAATTAGGTTTAAACAAAGACTTAAACATGCTGAAATGAAGGCTCAAATACATAGGCATGCAAGCATACAAGCTAAGCCATGAACTAGGCAATAATGCACAACACTCAAAGACACTTAAAGCATGATTGAAGTAGGAATGTGGCAATGCTACATGCTCTGAAATGAGGTATTAAGTGATGCCAAATCATCTAAATAGCTCAAGGATAGCATGCATGAGTCTCCAAAACACAAAGCTTGCAAGGCCAATTACACTACAGCTACACAAAGCATGAAGGATATGGCAAGGGCAATCCAAAACAGTCCTAGTACACGTTAATATGAGACTAAAGCATGCATGGAAGTAAGCCAAAATAAGCTAGCATACAATGCTAAAAACATGGAGCATGCAAGGCTACAAAAGGGGCAATGCACTACACCTATTGGAACCAAACATGATATGACTTGGACAGCATAAAACAGAGTTACATTATGGTATAATAAGACCAAAAATGCACTGAAATGAAGAGCCAAAGGCTTAGGCTTAGTGGCATGCACAAAAGTTCATTCTTAAGGCATAAAGAGCCAAGGCTCTAAAGCATTCAAAGCATGTCAAATGCAAGTATATGACCACATTTCATGGACTGAAAGAACATACGAAATGATGGCTAGGCATGTAAACATCACATGCATGGCATGGTAGGGGCCTCAAAACCCAAGACTAGCCTAAGCATTTACACTATAGCTATACAAAGCACAAGTGATATGGCCATGGCAGCCCAAAACAGTTCTAGAACAGCCCAAAAAAAGGACAAAATCATGCTGGAGCAAAGCCAAAACATGCTAGGATAATGAGTCAAAACATCATGCACATAAAGCTAGTAAGCAAGATTTGTTCGACAAGTATATGGAGCATGCAAAGGATGACCAAACCAGCTATGGAGAGAGTCATGATATGGAAAAACATCACCAAAAACATGTTGAAATGGAAACCAAACAAGCTAAAATGACATGACAAAGCATGAAGCATATGAAGCTAGTTTAGGTGATTTACACTACAAGTATGTGATGCAAGCATGGAGTAACAAAACCAACCTAGAAAAGATCCAAGGCATGGTAAAACATCACCAAAACCCTACTGAAATGGACTCAACACAAGCTAAGCAAACATGCTACTTTGATGAGCTATAAATAGGATTACACTACACATACAAGATGCATGTAAAGAGTGAACAAACCAGCCATGGACAGGGCCAAGGCAAGTCCTAAAAGTCACAAAAAAATGCCTAGACCAAGCCTCAAAAATGCATAGAGGCAAGCTCCTTTGGAAGGCCAAAAATGCAAGCAAACAAGAACACAAAGAGAGGGGGCCACCCCCTCTGATTTGAGACCTCAAAACCACATGTCTACCACTGAAAATCCACTGGATTTTCATAGTGGGAAGGCCAAACCAAGGCTAGCTCGGAGGCCTTAAGGCATGGCTTAAAACAAGGCTAAAAAAAGCATACAAGAGGGTTGTACACCCCTAACAGCAAAAAGACCTTAAACAAACTTCAAAAGCACTTAAATACAAGACTTTTTTTTAGTTGTAAGAATGGCCTAAAACAATATGCAAGGAGGGCCAAAATGAGGTACAAGAAAGTGCTAAAAAAAGGAAGAAACTCACCCTTGATGATCAGCTTCGAAACTAGCAACTTCAGGGGGTAGAAACTCACTTTCAAAGCTCAAGAAGTCCTCCTAAGAACCTTGGTTCAATGGTGGTGGTCTATCTCTAAGTGTTGTAGTGTAAAAGTGCAAGAAAAATCAACTTCAAGGCACAAATATACAACAATATATATATATATATAGAGATATATATTTCTTCTCAAATAAACTGAACCCCTTCTAAGGAGAGAGGACCTCTCCTTATATAGAAGAGATGCAATGCAAAGCTTCTTCAAGAAGCTTAGCAAGGGCTCTATCCCTCCATACACGTGTATGGAGGGCAGACAACAAAAAACAAGCTGGCTCAAAAGATCTGGAGTAAAACCAGCTGAGACAGGGGGTATGCCGACCATCAGTGGTGGCTGGCAGTGGCTCACTGATGGCCGACAGGCTTCATTAGTAGTCGGCAGAACAAAGCCATGGCCGGCAGTGCCAGACCATGGCCGACAGTGCACCAAGAAGGTCACTCTGAAAAGACCAAGCCAAGGTCCAAGAACAGGGCAGAAAGGATACAGGGTCTGGAAAGCTCGAACCTGTGACGTTCTGCCGCGAAAGTTGAATTCTCGATGAGCAATCGAACTTGTGTCTGGATGTACCTGCAAGCACAACCGAGTCTTGAGGATGGTAAAAAATGGGGTGTCTACAGTTGCCCCTCTTTGACAGAACTCGAAGGTCACAAAGTGACGGGAGTTAGTGTCAAAGCCCAGAGATGACCCATTTTTGACAAGGCCGAAGACTCAGGTAGACAATCAATATAAGCATGCAGAGATACGCCCGTAGGCTGGGGCAAAATGCAAATGATATGCAAGATGCAAAGGCATAACTTATGATTATGCAAAGAGAAAATTGTAATGAAGCAATTATGTAAGATAAATGCAACATTTTAAGCAAGTAATAGTCCTATATATTTCAACAGAAAGGATGTAAAAAAAAGTATGCAATTCTCACCACGCTTCACATGGAGTGAATACAATACCGTCCGTTTCGTCTGGTCCTGCCAGCTTCAAATGAACCGTACATACAATATCGTGCCTGAAAAAGAGAGAAAACTTAACATGTACAATATTGTTAGAATCATGCATAGCAATTCAAGTGAAAAGTGCATGACGACATGAGTGGAGGGGTGCAAAACAATGCAATCTTGTGGGTGCGAGACAACGCAGGTGGAACATGTGTAACAGCGCAAGTTAAAACATGCGTAACAACGCAAGATAGAGACATGCGAAACAAAGCAGGTTAGAGAAGTAAAACATGCGTAACAGCACAGGTTAAGAAAGTAAAACATGCATAACAGCGCACATTAAAAAATAAAACATGCGTAACAGCGCACATTAAGAAAGTAAAACATGCGTAACAGCGCACATAACCTGCGTAACAGCGCAAGTTAGAATAAAAAATATGCGTAACAATGCACATTAAGAAAGTAAAACATGCGTAACAGCGTAGGTTTAAACAATAAAACATGCGAGACAACGCAAGTTAAGAAATAAAACATGCGTAACAGTGCACATTAAGAAAGTAAAACATGCGTAACAGCGCAAGTTAAAGAAGTAGACATGCGAGACAATGCAAGTTAAAAGAGATAAGTGCACAACAATACATAACTCGCGCGGGCAAGTTAAAAAAAAAGTGCGCGTAATAAATACAAGATAACCTGCGTAAAAGCGCAAGTTAGAAAAAGAAGTGCGTAACAGCACACATAACCTGCGTTACAGCGAAAGTTAGAAAAAGTAAGTGCTTAACAACGCACATAACCTGCGCAAAAGCGCAAGTTAGAAAAAAAAGTGCGAATAGACACATAACTGCGCAGAATAAATAGTTAGAAAAAGTAAGTGCGTAACAGCGCACATAACCTGCGTAAAAGCGCAAGTTAGAAAAAGAAGTGCGTAATAGCGCACAAAAACTCAGAATAAATAAGAAGTTAGAAAAAGAAATGCGAATAAATAAGAAAATAACAAGCGTAAAATAAATAAGCTAAAAAGGGGTGCGAGACAACGCACTTAACAAGTGTAACAGCGCAAGTTAAAGGGGGGTGCGAGACAACGTACTTAACAAGCATAACAACGCTAGTTAAAAGGGGGGGGGGTGCGAGACAACGCACTTAACAAGGTAACAGCGTAAGTTAAAAGGGGTAAAACAATGTGAGATAGAGATATGCAAAACAATGCATGATAGAAACTAGATGCAAAACAACGCATGCTAGAAATATGCAAAACAATGCATAATATAAATATGCAAAACAATGCATGATAGAAATATGCAAAAGAATGCAAATTTAATGAGATACAAGACAATGCAAATTTGGTGAGGTGTAAGACAATACAAATTTAAAGAAAATGCAAGACAACGCAAATATGAACTAGATAGCTGTTTAATATGGCAAGCGAATGCTAGGTGATATGCTTAATAAAGACATCTTAAAAGGGGGACTTCCGGCGTACCTCCCAGAAGGTTTGGGATGCGTCAAAAGGATACACCTCGTGCTCATTGATGGGTGACAACCATCGTATATTGAGGACATGATTCCCGGGTTTCCACGGAGGCATTTTGAATCAAATTTTGAGCCTTCCTCGGGATTGTTGGGATCCAGGGACACATACCAAGATCAAATAGGCAGGGAAAGCTGATAGAGGGCTGCTGGCCATCAGGGAGAGCTGCTGACCATTAGTGGCCACTGCCGGCCATCGACAACATGCTGCCGGCCATCGATGGTCCCCTGTTGGCCATCGGTGGCAGATTTGGGAAAAATTGGGATTTCAACCATGGGTCTTCAAATAGGCCCAAAATTTACCCATTTCTTCACAAACCCTTTCATAGAAAGCATTTTCCTTCCTCCCTAGGTGTGCCTTCTCTCTAGATTCGCGCGTTCTACGCGTTTCCCAACACCCTAAACAACCTTGAATCGTTAAGGACTCTTGGTTTTCTTTGATTTGAACCGATTAGAAATTGCACTCGAGACTTCTTTCATCATTTCCCGTATTCACGGATCATTTCCCCCGATCTTCTCTCGAGGTTAGTTCACTTTCCCAGGTTTTCAACTTTTCTTGAATTTTTCCTCTCTGAATTCAATTGTATCTTCGATACACCATTGATTTGTACATAACTGTATTTTCAATACATCACTGATTTAATCTAAACTGTATTCTGAATACACTGTTGATCTGTCTTGAACTGAATCTTCAATACATTGCTGATCTGATTTGAACTGCATTTACTGTTGCAGGATGGGTCTCGCTCTTTCCGAGGCTATGGTGCTACGACTGCTCGGGATTGGTACGATGTGCTTCCCACGAGGGTTCGCCGAATCATTAACGGGACCGGCTTTGGTGTATTTTGCTGCAGCTTGACACGGGTTACAGCGAGTCGCCCCCTCCTAGGGGCTCTCGTGGAGAGGTGGTGGGACACCACCAACTCTTTCCACTTTTCCACTGCGGGAGAGATGATGATGACTCCTCTTGACTTTGCCATGATCACCAGCCTGGGCGTAGGCGGTGATCCGATTCCCCTTGATCCCGACATGGGGAAGTGGGTGGCTGCATGGGACACATTGCTTGGAGCACGTCCACCCATTCTTCGAGCGGGTATGGTTAGATACTCTTGGTTTGAGGAGCAGTACCGAGGGGAGGACCCTGAGACCAATGAGGGAATATAGCAGTATGCCAGGGGCTTCCTCCTATTCCTTTTCGGTACCACCTTGTTTTTGAACAGGTTGAATACCGTGGTTTTGTATTTCTTCGGAGCTCTGGTGATACTCCAGCGGGTCCGTTTCTATGATTGGGGTGTGGCCGGCCTCACCACTCTTTATGGATACATGAGCTCCACATCTAGGATGTGTGGGAGGTTGATCGGCAGCTACTGGCGAGCTTGGGAGGTACACAACCTAGTTTCCCCTTTCCATTACTTTGCTTAGCATTTGTACATTTGCTTTGTTCAACACTTGTATTTTCTGTATCTGCTCTTACACTGCATGCTTTCTGCTTTGCATTTTCTATACACCATATACGCTGCACACTACATACCATACACTGCACACACAAACAGGATCTAATGTCCGCTCTAGGCCTGCATCCGTTATGCACTGTACTATATTTTGCTTTCTGCATGTTCAACAATCTATTCATACACTGTACTGATCAAATCTTTCTAACAGCTGTGGGTATACGCATACTTCCCGCCACTCGCTCTAGAGCCTGTGGAGAGGACTAAGGTGACGATCCCATTCTCCGACGTATATGATAGGCCGCTCCGTCCTAGGACCCGAGAGAGCTTCATGTTCTTTTGGTAGTACTTCGACATGGTTATGGCGCGCAAGGTAACTTTGCAATGAAATTGTTTCATTTAACCCCAATGCACCCACTTTGGTTATTTGACAACTGATCACTTTGTTCGTTCTCTTTTCCCAGATTATATGGCAGCCATGGGATGCGATTCCTCCAGGACTCCGGGACCAGTACCACACTGCTCGGACCATGTCTCATTATCATATCCTCTTCAAGGGGCCAATCTGCCACGCCTGGTTTTTGAGTGAGCGCTTCGTGCGTTAGACCTTAGGATTGCTTGCTCCTTTTGTACCGATGGCACCTCCACCATTGATGAGGGAGACACACATGTTATCCGCTGACCAGGTGATTCAGTTCATGGTAGGGCTGGAGACAAATTTCTTCCGTACGGAGGGCGACTACGTAGCTTTCATTCGGATGCATCTGATGCCACCTTTGACTGGTGTCCGAGGGGGAGAGGGAGTGAGGGCTCCAGCTGCGAGAGGCAGAGGCGGAGCGGCCAGGTCTCGTAGGAGGAGAGGTCCCAAGGGGAGACAGGGGATTGCATGGCCTGCGCTGCCTGCTACCATGACATGCCGAGGGTGGGCTGGAGAGACTTATCAGATTCCTTTCGCTCCTCCTCCAGCTGGTCACGAGCTCATCGGAGCTTACAGCTCGACCCCGGTATGTGCTATACTTTTTATTCGGTACAGTCATTCAATTTCATTTGATATCCTGCAGAATACTAATGACTTCAACATTTTTGCAGGCTCTTATTGAGTACACTTGTCAATCTCTGGTGATGACAGCTTCGGTGATGGGGATGCTGCAGATGAGCATGGATTTGCTCAGTATTTACAATATTCCGGTGAGTTCTTTCAAACTACAGTTCATGCCACTCATTTGCATAGTTGCACACTACACTGATCTGATACATTGTTCTCATACACCGCTCACAGTACACATTCACTGTTCACATCACATTATTCTTGGCATTCGATATATCTTAATCACTAATGCATTTTGGTGGATTGTCCTTTTCAGATTCCTTTCTTGACACCAAGCCCATCCGGTACCTCAGCGGAAGCAGAGGCGGGTCCTTCAGCACCTCCCCGGGTAGCAAGGGGAGTTGGACAAGGGACTAGTTCACGAAGGCCTGCCCCAGATGATGGTGAGTCTAATGAGGAGGCGATGAGTCCGCGGCCAGGGTCATTTCAGGATGGAGATGGAGATGGAGCTGGAGATGACTTGAGTTCAGAGTCAGGTGCTGATGGTGGCGACATTCTAGAGTCCTCCCGGTCGTGGAAGAGGATGAGGAGGACCTCTCAGTCTTGAGGCAATTGGCGCCGATCCATACATTTTGCTGATTCAGACGTTGCTCTTCTTTTTTGCTTTATTTTCCTTTTTACTAGTAGTTTTGCACATTGTACTGCGTCAGGCAGATTTACTCTTCTTTTTAAAACTATGCTTTTTGTAAAAAGAATCTATGATGGAATGAAAATAGTCTTTTGTTGAAAAAGTGTTACATTTGTACATTCTATGCATCGCATCGCATCACTTTACACAATAATGTAAATGAGATCGGACTTTTGTTTTAAAAACCAAGACACTCGAATTGCACTAATTAGGTAGTGAAATGACTAATCAACAAAACAACTCGATAAGCAAATTGCAACAACTCGATAAATGAAAGGAAGATGATTACAACTCGATAAACAAAAAAAGAAAAAGAAACTGAAGATGTCCTAAGCAAGACACAATAGAGTCCAACAAGACCAAAACCAAAACAAGACCTTAAAAGACGTGAGTAACAGGACTTCTCTGCAGCAAACAACTGGGTTTTCAGCAAGAAGTTCAGTGAGAATGAGGGAGGTGCTATTGGCCATCAGTGGAGTCCTACCGGCCATCAGTGTGCCACTGCCGGCCATCGATGGTAGACTCTCCGAAATGTTGACATCTGTCCTCCACTCACTGCCTTATCTTCTATATGAGTTCCAGCTTCGGGATTCTCTTCATTTCAGCTCAAATTTGCACCAAATGGAAGCATTCCTTGCTCAAAACCTCACAAATTGGATTGCCAACTTAGATGGCTCAGAAAAGCTTAATTTATGAGGTTTTGGCATAAATGCACTATTCATATTGAGTCGCACTTCGCTGCGTTTTTCGTTTCTTCGTGCCGTGGCAAGATTTTGGAATCCGGTGACACACGTCTTTAGCTTTGGCGGGGAAGAGTTGTGTCCCACTTTCGAAGACTTTCAAGCTTTAATGGAATCCGAGCGCGATGAAGAAATCTTGCCACAACTCCGCTTTGGCCACGTCTAAGCCTTAGAACGGATATGTGGGCTCATTTTGCATGATGCTCGATCATTGATTCATAGTAGAGAGTTAGACATTCCGAGCTTGGTTTGTCGGTTTTCTGATGCCGGTGACTGCGGCGACCATGATTGGCAGGGTTATCGGCAGCATGTGCTTTGCTTGTGTATGTTGTCTTATTTCTTACTTGCCCCAGGCTCTGGAGGGTTTAGCACTCGTTTGATTGAAGTGGCTGAAGGCTTAAGGGAGGGCAAAAGCTGCATTGCCATGACGCTAGCCAAAAAGTTGATGGGATTAGATGCTTTTCATTGCCGAGAGACTGCTAGGTTTGCGGGGAGTCCACTACTATTGCAGGTAATGTTTCCCATCCCATCTCGCATATATATTGCTCACATCACTCGGCCCTCGGGCTCGGTTTTTCTCTCAAAACCATTTTCTTACTTTTCTCTCAACTTACACCTCTCTATTCTTTAATCTCTTATTTTTCATCCCTCCCCCAGATATGGTTAATGGACAAATTAAAGGTTGTGGACTCTTGCCCCATGTATTCAGCTCGTGGCTACTTCTTTCGGCGATGCCTAGTCGATGCCCCTGATGAGGGGTAGTGGTATGACTGGATGTGCAATTTGTTTGCTCTTGATATCGCTTTGCACTGTCCCTGGCTTAATCTACCGACAATGGGCTACAGCATGGGCCGCCGGCCTGGGATCCAATTGGTTGGCTTGACACACTGCACATTCTACTTTCCATTCCGATTCCGGTGTCAGTTTGGACATGATCAGACTAGCCCGGAGGAGGGGATAGAGTACCCTGCTACATTCCCAGTCCGGGGCACGCAGCTAGCTCGGTATGTGTAGACACCCCATTTTTGACCGTCCTCTAGACTTGGTTGTGCTTGCAAGTACACCTAACAACTGATTCGATTGCTCGTCCAGCATTCGACTGTCGCGGCGGAACGTCACCGGTTCGAGCTTCCCGGACCCTGTATCCTTTCTGTCCCATTTTTGGACCTTTACTAGGTCCTTTCAGAGTGGACCCTGTGGTGCACTGCCGGCCACTAGTGAAGCCCTGCCGGCCATCAGTGTGCCACTGCCAGCCATTACTGATGGTCGGCACCCCCCCTATCTCAGCTGGTTTTCCTCTAGATCTTTTAAGCCAGTTGGATTTTTGTTTGATCCCCTCTATACACGTGTATGGAGGGATGAAGGCCTTGCAAAGCTTCTTGAAGAAGCTTTGGCTTTTCATTTCTCTATATAAGCAAGAGGCCTCTTCCTTAGACCAGGTTCTGAGTTTTTGAAGAGCAAAAACTCCCTTTCTCTCTATATTGCTTGTGTTTTGTGCTTTGAAATTGGATTTCCTTGCATTTTTACACTACATCACATAGATATACACCACCACCATTGAATCAAGCTTCTTGGGAGGTCTTCTTGAGGTCTGAAAGCAAGCTTCCACCCCTTGAAATTGTTGGTTTCGAAGAGGGTCTTCAAGGGTGAGCATTTTTCCCATTTTTGCACTTTCTTGCACCTTGCTTTAGCCCTCTTTGCATATTGTTTTAGGCTTTTCTTATAACTGAAATAAGTCTTTTTTTTAAGTGCTTTTTAAGTTTGGTTAAGGTCATTTTTCTGTTTGGGGTGTGTAGCCCCCTTGCATGCTTTGTTTGGCTTTGTTTTAAGCCATATTTGGAGGCCTCCAAGCTAGCCTTGGTTTGGTCTTCCTACCACTGAAATTTAGTGGATTTCTAGTGGTAGAGGTGTGGTTTTGAGGTCCTAAATCAGAGGGGGTAGTCCCCTCTCTTTGTATTCCTCTTTGCTTGCATTTTTGGCCTTTCAAAGGGCCATCCCTCTATGCATTTTTGAGACTTGGTCCAGGCCCATTTTTGTGACTTCTAGGACCTGCCTTGGCCCTGTCCACGGCTAGTTTGGTCATGCCTTGCTTGCATCTTGCATGTATAGTGTAACTCCATCCATAGCTCATCAAAGTAGCATGTGTGCATAGTCTTTGTTGAGTCCATTTCAGTCCATTTTTGGTGATGTTTTACCATGTCATGAATCTGTTTTGGGTTGGTTTTGTTACTCCATGTTTGCTTGATGCACTTGTAATGTAAATCCCCTAAACTAGTTTCATATGCTCCATGCCATGCCATGTCATTTTAGCTTGTTTGGTTTACATTCCAGCATGTATTTGGTCATCATTTGGCATGTTATGACCCTATCCATAGTTTCTTTGATCATCCTTTGCACGCTCCATATAGGTGTAGAACAAATCTTGTTTACTAGCCTTTTGTGCATGATGTTTTGACTCATCATACTAGCATATTTTGGCTTTTCTCAAACATGATTTTATGCTTATTTTGAAGTGTTCTAGGACTATTTTGGTTTGCCATTGCCATATCACTCATGCTTTGTATAGCTATAGTGTAAATGCTTAGGCTAGTCTTGGGTTTTGAGGCCTCTATCATGTCATACATGTGATGTTTGCATGCCTTGCCCTCATTTCACATGCTATTTCAGTCCATGAAACATTTTCATACACTTGCATTTGACATGCCTTGAATGCTTTGTATAGCTTTTGCTTTATGCTTCAAAAATGAATTTTTGTGCATGCCACTTAGCCTAAGCCTTTGGCTCATCATTTCAGTACATTTTGGGTCCTAATATACCATGATGTAACTCTGTTTTTGGCTATCCAAGTCATGCCATGATTGGTTCTCATAGGTGTAGTGCATTGCCTTTTTTGTAGCCTTGCATGTTCTATGTTTTAGCATTGTATGCTAGCTTGCTTTGGCTTACTTCCATGCATGTTTTAGTCTCATATCAGTACGTACTAGGACTGTTTTAGGTTGCCCTTGCCATATCCTTCATGCTTCATATAGCCGTAGTGTAATTGGCCTTGCAAGCTTCGTGTTTAGGTGATTCACACATGCTATCCTTGAGCTATTTAAATGATTTGGAATCATTTATCATCTCATTTCAGTGCATATAGCGTTGTTACACTTGCACATTTGTCACTTCTTAGGCATTTTTTAGAGTTCCCCCTTTTAGGCCCCTTTGTTGCACCTTTCGCATTTTGCATGCTTGAGTATGTTGTGTGGCTTAATTCATCGCTTTGGCTACTAATTTAGACCTAGTTGAGAGCCGTCCATCTTTGGTGTAAGCCCATCTTATCATGTTGTCGCATGCTTGTTCCATTTCGTATGTTGTCGCATACTTGTTTAGTTTTGCACACCTTGCATGCTCACATGTTCATGTTGAATTTTGTCATGTTGTCCAAGGTTGTTGCCTCACATCATGCTTATATGTTTGTTGCATGCTTGGGTTAGTTGCATGTTTGCACACTTAGGTCATGTTGCATGTTTACCATGCTTATATGTTGCATTGCTTGGATTAAGTGTTAATCCGAGCACGAGGAACGAGGGGCATTTCATACTTCAAGTGATGGAACGTGTCTCAATTCTCGGTCGCCGAAGCTCTTGATGATTCATGATAGAGTTCTAGGCTTTACTTGCTTTATTTGTACATTCATTTTCATATTGATTTGCACAAGTGGGATCTTTGGCCATCATGCATCGGGATGTGTGATTGATGGTCGCGGATCCGACTTGGCCTCTCCCTTGATGTTTTGAGGTGATTTGGAGTGCCATGGTGCGTATATGTCCTTGGGAGACCCTCCATTTTCTTTATTTTGTGCTTTGTTGCAGCTTGGTGTCACAGCACACCAGTGGCTGGCAGCCTGTCACTGATGGCCAGCAGTGTGCCACCCTTGGCCGGCAATAGACCATACTTGGCCGGCAGATCTCCCTCCATAGCTAACATGCCACTGGTGAATCCCCTAGCAGTGTTTTGGTAAGTTCCAGTAACAAACACTGGAAGACACCCTGCAAACAGAGCCTCTAAAGAGCAACCAGAAGGCGTTTCGAGGCGAAGAACTGAAGCGAGCATGCATGCCTCCCTTCTTCAAACAGAGCTGGAATAGCACCGTTTACTGCTTTCCCTACTTGCTTGTTGTCATTCATTAATCAGTTAATTAATTTGTTAATTAATTAAGTTGTGTAATAATTAGTTGTAGCTAGTTATTCATTTGGTTCTGTAATAATTAATTAGCTTGTGAGTTAGTTAATTAGGTGGCCTGTATTATTTATTCGAACCCTCCGAGTGAGGGCACAATTGTAATAAGTGTGCGTGAGTGTGTGTATGTCTTCCAACCTCACGTCTTTCTTCCCTTTTATTTATTAGCGTCCGATGGTTAGTTTAGGGCATGTTTCAATTAGCATACCTTATGCTATGCATGCATGCATTCATTCATCCGTCTTGCATGCACCGGGCTCGGCGCATCATACTAACTGCATTGTATTTCAATTCCGAGTTGAATACTTGTTAGTTGTAGCATCGCATATGCCATCTTAGAATAGCCGAGCCTATCTTAGGTGCATTTTTGCATGTGTTGCATTAGGCACTTCTGTATAGTTAGGATCATGCACGGATTTCTAACATAGCTTCTGTTTTGGCTTGGAGTACTCGGTAAGTATTTATGCTTTAGCATCTCACATGAGTGTGAATGTTAACATGACAGCATGCTTACCATGTGGCTATATGCTTATGTGATATAAGCTGCCTGAATGCCTGTGGGTGAAGGCTGGATTGTTTGGGTTGGAGCAATTCGTTGAAATCTGTATTTTAGCCTACTTGCGAGTAGCAAATTTCAAAACATTTCCAAACAAACGGATATGCAATGCTTTGTTCCAAATTAGGCGATCTAGTCTATACTTGTTTGCTATGCGCACAACATGGTAAGTCTAGGTTAATAACCGGAATAAGAGCGCATGTGTTTTCAAAAACAAGATATCATGGTTAGTAGAGGCCGATCTTCGGATCGGGCGAGAGGGGGTGCTCACAGCTGACCTTCCCCGATCGTACCCAAGTTCCCGAGCCGAGGCAACTTTGGTGATGACGGATACGTGGCCTTTGGCACTGAGTCAGAATTTCCTAAATTCCCCCATTAAAAAAATATTTAGGTGGCGACTCTGTATCTGGTAAAGCAGTCCATGTTTGGCACTTCTTTCAAAAAAATCGGTTTCTCAAAACGATTTGCCGGATTTGGACTCTTTGGTTCAGATTAAAAACCGTGACAAATCGAGTCCGAACTGTAGCATGAGGCCTCAGGGCGCGTCTACAGTTTCTGGCGACTCTGCTGGGGAGTTAGAGAACTTGACTCGAACTCGTGATATCTTGTTTTGTTCGCACTTATGTGTTTCTTTGCATTGCATGTGCATTGATGCGCCTAGGACACCGTGTTTGCCGTATGCTATTCCTGAATGGTTGTTGGAGGCTCGCTTCGAGAAGCATTCCATAAGGCTGACTGGTTGCAGGCTCTGCCACGACGGGAACACAAACCCCGGTTTTCGCCGAGGCACACTTTTGACCATTCGACCTAGTGCATATTCGGAATCCATAGTGACCATTCCAAAGCTAGGACAGGTTGCTTACCCGATTATAGGCTGTTTGAAACCGCTGCGTGCGTAGTGAAACCCTAGCTCCTGACAAAATAGGACAGGGAAACCCTACCCCAACATAGGGGTGTTTTGGCTCTTTTTTACTTGTTATGTGCTTTTAGAATGTATCTCTACAGGAACGGACATATCAGTTTGCAAAGTTTGAGTATTAGGCCCGAGGGCACCAATATCGGTATTTGTGAGAATCAGTGATAGCTATGGTCTCCGATTCAGTTTTGGGGGCAGTGATTTGGGAATAATGAGTAGTTTTTGAGAACAGTGGATTTCAGCTTGTCAATCGTGTGTTGATTATACCCGACTGTGTGTTGTGTTTATTTATACTGTTATGCTGTCTGTTTGTTTGCTCGCTTATTTCTTTATTATTGTTTTGCTTATCTTTTTGCTAGGTAGTTTAACACAATTGCTTCAGACCAAGCAGATATTCCCCAAGCACTCTGGACAAGAGGTCGCCGACTCCATCGATCTGAGGATTTGGTAGATGGACAACCAGTGTACCACTCTCTACCCCCGGTTACTAGACGGAGGCGATTAGCGAAGCAGAGGCATCGTCAAAGAACAAGACAGAGGGCTTTGTCTACCCCACCGGTGTACAGTAGGGATTAGGATCCAGTTTCTCCCACAGAGAGGGAATATATACCGATAATTCAGTTAGAACAGAACAGTATGGCCAGTTTAGAGGAGATGGTGCGCCAACTCCAAGAAAGTATGAAAACAATGCAGCAAGATTCTGTCTGACAGACAGAGTTCGCCAAGCAACAGGCCACGGTTATGAATGAACAAGCACAATTAATTGTAAGGCTTAAGACAAGAAGCATCGCTTCATGAAGAAGCTCCTCCCCCGCCAGGAGTTCCAACCCTCGGGGAGACAGCCAATGTTCAAAATGATACAGACATTCTCACAGGACCCCCTCCACCTCCGGTCCTACCCCAAATCCAACCCTAGTTATCTAAAACACCCACCAACCTACCGGACTCTCCCTTTGAGTTCGAGAAAGACCCCACAGCACTGAAGTTGAGCAAGCTTGAAAAGCTGTTCAAGAGATCCCAGGGAGTCAAAACCATCCCTGACATTGAAGAGAGATATACCGACGCAGTTGTGACGCTGCCTGACCGATTCAAAATGCCTCATATCGACTGATTTGATGGGTCTGGTGACCCCATGGTGCACCTGAGATTGTTTTAAGATATCTTAAGGCCAATGGGCCTCACCAGACTACAGAAGCTATCTCTGTTCAACCGGACTCTGTCGGGTGTGGCGGCCATATGGTATGCCAAATTAGAAGATGATGTCAAGAGAAATTGGGACGAGATGGCTGAGGCTGTCATTGCACAATATTCATACAATATACAAATCGAGATTACGATCCGTAATCTCAAGACAACAAGACAAGAGCCTAAAGAGAGCTTCTCAGAATATGTGACTCGCTGGAGGGCTAAGGCTTCGATGATGACCTTAAGGCCCACAGACAAGGATCAGATTTGGATGATTGTGCGCAATCTTCAGCTGAAGTTGATGCAGAAGATGATTGTACTCCCCTTCCCTACCTTTTCTGATCTACATGAAATGGGGGTACAGATTGAGGACGCCTTGAAGCAAGGCTCAATTGATAATGACCAGGAGCAACCCCGAAGAACTTTCAATCGCAACACTAATGCGGGCCCGAGCGGCGCTACAAGAGCCTCCGAAGTAAGCATGGTCACCACCAACCTCCCTCCAAGAACCATGGCAGCTACGCCATTCTCTAGTGCGTCCGGAAGCCATACCCAAACAGCCAAATACCCACCCAAAAAACACAAGAACCTTCGTTCCACTGTATATGCCCCTATCCAAAGCTCTGGGGGTTTTAATCAAAAAAGAGGGCACTTGAAGCCCCTAGAGCCGCGGCCATTACCGGAAAAACTTCCTCTTGCCCACAACCCAGCCAAATATTGTGCATTTCACCAACAGCACGGTCATGACACCGATCTGTGCTACCGATTACGTCATGAGATTCAAGATCTCATTGATAATGGGGTGATTCTGCCTGCCGAGAAACCCAATGTTACAACAAACCCTCTCCCCACACATAACCAAGCTCCACCTCCTAAAAGAATTAACTTCATCCAAACTGGGGTTGTGTCTTACGATCCTAGTATCTATATCACTCATTCTCACCTACCTAAGTCGGTGGTACTCCTTCCTGATTGCACCAACTTGTGCATGATGGACATTTCCATAACCCAACCTAAGCCAGTGGTGGTGAAAGTCAAGGACAGAAGGGAGGAGATTTCAAAGGAAAAGAGGGTTGTTGAGCCAGAATTTGAGAAGTCTGGGAGTTTTGTTGAGAAAGTATATAGTCCGAGCGACTACGTTTCATCAATAGGCCAGAATGGGCTAGATGTGGAATTGCCGACAGAGGTAGAGTTGTGTGTGATCCAAGGGGATAGTTTGGGACGGAGGATGGATGATTTGACGGTTGTGGAAGAGGACCTTGCCAATCTCCAGTTTTACAGTGACCAAGATCTAGCGGACGCAGCAGTCAACTGGTTTGATTATGAGGAATCGGCAGAGGCTATTGGGTGGTTGGATGATCAACAGGATGTTGTGGAAGGATTCCAACTAGAATAGGGCCCGGTGGGGGCAGGGATGTCAGTGACAGCTGGGAGGGTCGGAGAACAGAATATACCGTCGAAGAGCGCCGGTGTCAAGAGTTTTGCTCAGGATTGGAGCATTTCGAATACAGGAATTATTGAGCAACCAGCTGTGTTGATATAGTCGGAACAGGAAAGATTTGAAGATTCTGAGAGAATTAGGAAGGCAAAGGCCCATGTTGGGACTGAAACTACTATAAGTACAAAAACAGAGAATGCTGCGAGCATAGGGATAGAAGGTACCTCGAGTACGAGGACAGTCATACCAGAGCCGGACAGGTGTCTGTCGGCTACTGATGGAATGTGGTTGTAGACACCCCATTTTTGACCGTCCTCAAGACTTGGACGTCGCCGTTGGAACGCTCGGTGGTTATCCATGTTTGTGTTCGTTTGGAGTTCTTGAGTTCTTCTGCCACGCCTCGGCCAGACCTCCGAACTTGACCGTTTGTGTTTGGTTTTGCACCAAACACTTGTGTTTTGCCATGAAAAGGGAGGGAGTGCCTTATGAGGCATCCCTACACACCACCGGCTGGGGATAGAGGCCACCGGCTGGCTATAGTTGCCACCGGCACTTTATTGTGCCGACCGGCACTAAATTTTGCCATTTGGCACTCTTTGCCGGCCGAGCACTGTGCAGTTGCTTTATGAGATATTTTCTCACAACAGAAGTTGTTGCTCCTCCATACACGTGTATGGAGGGATGAGGCTTTGGTTTGCTTAGCTTGTAAGCATTCTTTGCCTATAAGAGAGGAGCTTCTCCTCTTGACTTAGGGTTAGATTTTTTTGAGACAAAAAACCAGAGCTCATATATATATATTTCTGCCATATATCTATATCTCCCTCTCTCTCCTCTTGTGTGTGTGTTCTTGGGTCCAAATAGTGTGTTTACCTCACTTTTGCACCATTACACACACTATTACACCTAGCTCCGAGATTGGGAGACTTGGAGGCTTGTTTTGAGTGATCTTGGACTGGTTTTGATCATTTGAGGAGGCCGACCACTGCTTCTTCATTGGATCTTCAAGGGTGAGCTTTTCACTTTAGTTTCCCATTCTTGCAACCATTTTCTACCCTCTTTACTTTGTGTTTTTGACTTTGTGTTTAACATAAAAACTCTTGTTTTACTTGTTCTTGAACCTTCATTAAGGTCATTTTATGGTTTGAGTAAAGCCTCATCCCATTAGGCTTCATTTGGTCACTTATAGTGCCTTTGTTTGAGACCTCCTTTGCTTGGTGTTCTTGGCCTTCACCATCGAAACCAGGGGTTTTCAGTGGTGAGGAAGAAGATTTTAAGTCACATGTAGGGAGGGACACCTCTCCCTTGGTTCTTTGTTTGCCTTTGTTTTAGGCCCAAAGAATAGCATATTTGTATAGTTGTTTTGAGCCTCATTTCAGAGCATATTTGTGGTTCATTCGACATGATATGCCTCTGTTTTAGGTTGGTTTCATAGTCCTTAACATGTCTCTTATGTTTGCTTTGAAATGTTTTCTTATGCCTAGAAGATGCCATGCTTCGAGGTCATGTTTCCTTGCACGCTTTTGGCTTAGTTTCATGAAGAAGCTAGCATTATTTTGTTATGTTAGAAGGCTGTGAGCCACTGATTTGGTCACATTTGAGGTGCTTGACATGGTTGTTTTACATTGATGCTTGTAGGCCTTGAACATATGACCCATACATATGCATTGGATAGGATGTTTAGATGATTTGAGCTCATTTCATGTGTCATTTCAGTCCCTATTTCATGCCTCTATGTCTCCACCTATCATCCCATCCATGCTTGGAATTGCTTTCTTATGCCATAAAAAGAGCATTGTGTGTGCTTCCATGTTCATTGCATTTTGGAGTTGCCATGAGGGGGGGGATTTGGGCTCATTTTGCATGCTAGAAATCTGTCCTTGCTCGCTTGGTATATACCACGTTTGGTCTTGTTAATGGTAGCAAGGTGTGCCCATTTTGGTGCCTTAAACTTGGCCTTATTTGGTTCGCACATTGGCATGCTCATTGGTCACTACTTTAGGCTTGCTTCGCTTGTTTTGGGGTTTTGAAGGTTGCCTCATTGTAGTTAAATCCATAGCATGCTTGCTTTATGATTGTTGCATGTTTGATTAACTAAGTATTGTGAAAGGTTGGCCCCATTGTTTGGCTTGTTCATGTTAACATTGCATGTTGCATCTTGTATGATTGGCATTGCATACTTAATATGATAGTTGCATTGTTAGATTGCATCATTGGACCATGTTGCATACATGCATTTCATTGCTTGGTTTGGGGTGTCAAGTGTGGGAAGAGAGGGGTGTTTGCACTTCAAGTGGCAAAACACACCTCCATTCCCCAAGTCACCAAGGCCTTTGACTTAAGGATGATAAAGTTTTGGTTCCATTTGTTTGTTTGCATGCATTTCTACATTGAAAATGCAACCTTGGTTCTTAGGCTATCATGCACCAAAGTGCACAATTGATAGCCTTAGAACCAAGAGCCATGCTTCCTTGAGTCTCCTTCATGATAGGGAGCATTGGCCATGCATAAATATGTCCAAAAAACCAATACCTCCGCAGAAATTTTTCATTTACGGCAAGATATCGTGCCGATCCAAGATCAGATTTGTGCCGATAAACATCATCTTCAGCCGGTGGTCAATGGGAGGAGCCGGTGATCAATTCTTCCAGCCGGTGGGGTATTTCAGATCATCTAGAAGGCATTCTGAAACTTTGGGAATTTTTGGAGAGGCAGGCGTTGAAAAATCAAGAAGTGGCACGCAAGACGGGTTTCCTGCAAGTCGGGTCGAGCATCCATCATTCGCACATCCCAAGGCAGGGCTGAAGCCTCATTGCATTTATTTATTTGTTTAATTTAATTTTAGTAATTAGAATTTGTAGTAATTTATTTATTCATTTATTTATTCGGCCTGTATTATTATTTGGTCCCTCCGTGTGAGGGCGAATTTGTAATAAGTGTGTGTGAGTGGGTGTATGTCTTCCAATCCCCATTTCTTTCCAACCCTTTTATTTACCTGCTTATGGTAGATTAGGGCACGTCTATATTAGCATACCTTATGCAATGCATGCGTGCATTCATGCATTTTGTTTACATGCACCTGCTCGCACATCATACAACGCATCGCATTTTCAATTCCAAATTGAATACGTGATAGTTGTTGCATCTCACATGCCATGTTTAGGGTTAGCCGAGCCTACTCTAGATTGCATTTCATTGCCACATTAGCCACTTAACATGAACTAGGTCATGCATGTTTGCTAACCAGCTTTCTTGTTTTGGCACGGAGTACAATGTAAGTTTTATGCTTTAGCATATCGCATGTGTGAATGTTACCATGACAAGAGGATCACCATGCTAAGTGCTTATGTGATATAACTGCATGAATGCCTGTGGATGGAGGTTGAATTACCTAAATTGGGACAACACATTAAAACTGTGAGTTTTAAAGCCCACTAGATAGTGACAAAACCGTCTTTCCTAAAAGCCCGCTTGAGAGTGGCAAAACCTGTATTTTAGCCTACTTATGAGTAGCAAATCATTTTTCAAAACAAACACGTAATGTTTTGTTCCAACTTAGGCGATTTGGTCTATACTTGTTTGTCAGGCGCATAACATAGTAAATCTAGGCTAAATAACCGGGATGAGGACGCATAAAGTTTTGAAAAACGGATATCACGTTTAGTAGAGGCGTCTTCGGACCGGCGAAAGGGGTGCTCATAATGACCTTCCCGATCGCATCTAAGCTCGAGCCAAGACCACTTTGGTGATGAGACATGTGGCCTTCGACCGAGTCGTGGTTTCCTAAATTTCCCATTTTAAAATATTTAGGTGGCGACTCAGAATCCGCAAAGCAGTCCATGTTTGGCACTACTTTTCAAAAAATCTGTTTTGTCAAACGATTTGCCGGAGTTGGACTCTTTGGTTCAGATTTAGAACCGTGACACAAATCGAGTCCGAACTGTAGAGTGAAGCCCACGGGCGCGTCTACAGTGGTGGGAGGACGATGATTTATGTCTTGCCCATACGGATGAAGATTGGGGGAACAACCAACCTGCTGACACCTGGTACCTTGGAGAAGTCGACCATATGATACGGAGTGGGCGGTACTTCAAACCCCCGCACCTAGATCAACCAAAGGCTTCTAGGAAAGATAGGGAGGCTGAGAAGCAAAAGGAGAAAGAACTTGAAGAGGAGGCTGTGCTCAAACAGTTAAAAAAGATACAAGCAGACATCTCCATCTAGGGACTGCTTATGGCATCACGAGTGCATAGACAGGCTGTCTTATCAGCCATGGACAAGGCGAAGCTTTCGATAGAAACCACGCTAGAACAGCTGGTAGGATTAGTCTTTCCTGGAAGAGCCAGAGCGAAGAAGGCGGGGAAGCCTTTTGACTTAATGTACCGGCCCATTCAGGGTACCCTAAACGGACACTTCGTCCGATAGGGGGAGGACTTTCCATTCTGTGGCTTCCCAGAGTCGTGGCTGAACGCGGAAAGGAAGCGCGGGCTGGGGTTCGAGATCTTCTTTGACCTATAATTATCTGGGGATGATGTTGCCGAAGAGCAGGCAGACCCGACGATTAAGGTTAAGCAGAGCAAGGAAATGGAGTCTGAGGACACCGAACTTGAAATGGGGGTAGCACTGGCATGTCTGCTTTCAGATCCTCCAATCAAACAGAAGTGCTTGGGGGATAACTTCTCGGTGTCCATAATCGGGAATGAAACGGCTGCGGGCCTACCATCAACTATTTTGGATGCATCCATCGCACCCTCTCTCATTTGGCAATACGAAGAGGGATTTTTGTCACACAGCATTGGGTCAGGTAGTGAGCCGGAATCTGATTCCACCGAGTCTTGTGAGTTAGAATTAGGTTTCAGCTCAATTGAGTCTGAGTCTGGTATTCCTGGGTGTGATAACTCGGATGCCACAATTCTGTCTAGGTCGTTGTTTTCTTTCTCTTTTGAGTCTGTTCTAACAGAAGAATCGGACAGCTTGGAAGTACATAATGAGAATGATATGGAGGTGGTTTCTGAGTACTTTTCCGTGCCTTTGATTTATTGCTTGAATCAGGACTTTCAAAATTTTGACAAAAACTATGAGGAAGAAATCCCTCCGGTTTTGCAACGTTTAATTGAACAAGAGCAGGAGAGATTTGTTAAACCTTTAGTTGATGAAATCACTACTGTGAATGTTGGTACTGAGAAGGACCCACGGCTGGTCCAGATCAGGTCTACGTTGTCTTCAGAGGAACGCGAGCGCTTAGTCGCTTTATTAAAAGATTTCAAAGATGTTTTCGTGTGGTCTTACGAAGACATGCCTGGGATCGATCTTGAGATTGTACAGCACCGGATCCCTCTTGACCCCGAGGCCCGACCTGTCAAACCGAAACTCAGAAGGATCCGCCCTAACTGGGCCATCAAGATTAAGGAAGAGGTCACCAAGCAAATCGATGCAGGCTTCCTGCTGGTATCCGAATACCCGACTTGGTTGGCCAATATTGTTCTGGTGCTGAAGAAGGATGGCAGGATCCGGGTGTGCGTGGATTTCAGGGATTTGAATAGAGCCAGTCCAAAGGACGACTTTCCTTTGCCACATATTGACGAGTTGGTGGATTTCACAGCAGGGCATGCTTTGCTTTCGTTTATGGATGGCTTCTCAGGCTACAATCAGATAGTGATGGCACTTGAAGACCTAGAAAAAATTCCCTTCACCACCCCGTGGGGGACCTACTGCTATAGAGTGATGCCATTTGGGTTAAAGAATGCTGGAGCTACATATCAACAGGCCACGACCACGATATTGCATGACATGATCCATAAAGAGGTTGAAGTGTACGTGGACGATATGATTGTCAAGTCCAAAGAAAGAAAGGGCCACTAAACCGCCTTGCAAAAGTTCTTCCAAAGGATCAGAGAATTTTGGTTGCGACTGAACCCTCAGAAGTGTACATTCGGTGTTACAGCAGGGAAGATGCTAGGGTTTTTGATTACACAGAGGGGTATCGAAGTCGACCCTTCCAAAATCAAGGCCATCTTAGAAATGCCACCACCAAGGACTGAAAAGGAGGTGCGAGGCTTTCTGGGTAAAGTGCAATTCATAAGACGATTTATCTCAAAATTAACCTTGACTTGTGAACCACTTTTTGGTCTCCTGAAGAAAGGAGAGAAATTCCAATGGGACGGCCGATGCCAAGCTACTTTTGAACAGATTAAAGAATATTTACAGAACCCACTCGTATTGTCACCACCAGAACTAGGGAGACCGTTGATATTGTACCTTTCAGTGACTGAAACTACAATGGGCTGTATGCTCGCACAAGAATCGGAGGATAAGGTGGAGAGGGCCATTTACTATCTGAGCAAGAAGATGTTGGAGTATGAAACTCACTACACACCGTTGGAGAAGGCTTGCTTAGCCTTGGTATGGGCTACCTGGAAGCTGTGGCACTACCTGTTAGCTCACTCCGTAATGTTGGTTTCACGATTGGATCTCATCAAATATCTTTTCAACAAACCGGCACTTACGGGTAGGCTAGCTCGCTGGTTGCTATTGCTTTCCGAATTCGATCTGAAATATGTGACACGCAAGTCAGTGAAGAAAAGAGCAGTGGCAGAATTCTTAGCCGACCATCCAGTGGAAGAGGGTGAAGCAATTGAGTACTTATTCCCGATGAGACCATTTTGCACATCGAAGATAAAACTTGGACGATGTACTTTGACGGAGTGTCAAATCAGTACGGGTATGGGATAGGGGTGTTGCTGATAGCACCCGACGATTCCCGTATCCCTCTAGCATTCAAACTCTGGTTCAAAGTCTCGAACAACGAAGCAGAATATAAGGCATGCATTGCCGGTCTAGAAGCAGCCTTGGAACTAGGGGAAAACGGTTGGACGTCATTAGGGACTCGAACCTTGTTGTGTCTCAAGCAAAAGGAGATTGGAAAGTCAAAGAAGAAAAGATGATGATGTATCACCAGACCTTGGGTTTGTTAATTCCTCGATTTGAGAAGCTGAACTTCACTCATTTATTAAGGGAGAACAACAAGTTCGTAGATTCACTAGTAACTCTATCTTCCATGATAGACATCCCGTTCGGAGTCCGGATGCGTTCAGTCATCATTGACCAGAAATTTGCGCCAGCCTACGAGTCGATTGTTGCTATAGATGAGGCTCAGGACGAGAACCCTTGGTATTACGATATTTGGAATTTCTTGGAGAAAGAGGAGTATCCACCAGGGGCAAATGCCAAGGATAAAAGGGCAATCAGAAGAATGGCTGTTCAGTTCATCATCTGCGGGGGTAAATTGTATAAGAGAGGTTATCTGGGAATGCATAAGTTATGTGTAGAAGCTGAAGAATCAAAACGCTTGATGGAGGCCATCCATGGAAGGGAATGCGGTGCGCATATGAATGGAGTAATGTTGGCTCGGAAAATCCTCGGACAGGGTTACTATTGGTCCACCATGGAGGAGGATTGTATCGGCTTTGTTCGACGATGTCACAAATGTTAGATCCTTGCAAACCGCATGAATATCCCGCCGTCGAAGCTGTACAACATGACTTCACCATGGCCATTTTCAGTTTGGTGAATCGATGTGATCGGGGCTGTCACTCCGAAGGGGTCGAATGGGCATGAGTTCATCTTGGTCGCGATAGATTATTTTACAAAGTGGGTCGAGGCCCAATCTTATGTGGTGTTGAAGGCTTCACATGTCGCGAAGTTCATCAGAAACAACATCATCTGTCGTTATGGGGTCCCAAATGAGATCATTTCAAATAATGGTTCCCACTTCAAGAAAGAAGTGATTGACTTGTTGGAGAAATACAATGTGGCTCTTCATAAGTCATCCACATACCGGCCGCAAACCAATGGAGCAGTCGAGGCCGCCAACAAGAACATCAAACATATACTGCAGAAGATGGTGGAAACTTACCGGGACTGGCCAGATAAACTGCCGTTTGCTCTGTGGGGCTATCGGACTTCAATGAGAACTTTTACTGGGGTGACTCCGTATTCTTTGGTTTATGGGATGGAGGCCATTCTACCTATCGAAATTGAGGTTCCATCTTTACGAGTGTTGGCTGAGTGCCAGATAGCCGAAGCAGATTGGCAGCAGAGTAGATTTGAAGAACTCATGCTCTTTGACGAGCACAGACTGAAAGCACTGTACCATGTTCAAGGTTATCAGCGCAGAATTGCTAGGGCTTTTAACAAGAAAGTTAAGTCCAGGATTTTAAAGGCAGGAGATTTGGTGCTCAAGGATAACCGAGCTCCCATCCACGACCCAAGGGGCAAGTTCAGACCCAATTGGATTGGTCCCTACATCATTAAGTCTATCTGGTCAGGTGGAGTTGTCGTTCTGATGGACCTAGATGGCCTAGAGTTCTCACAACCGATCAACATGGACAAGTTGAAGAAATATTACCCCTGAGAGGCTCGCTAGCTGAAAACCCAAAAGGGCGACCTAGGCAAAAGTTAGAGCACGGAAAATTTGAAATTATAAAAAATGAGCTCGCAAGGTTGAAAACCCGCAAAAGGCGGCCTTGGCAAAAGTTAGAGCGCAAAAGGAGAGTGAAAATGCTCGAGTGAACCCAAGCCTGAACTACGTAAGGCTTGATTCCCATCTTTAGGATACGTAGGCAACTTCATCCTGAAATCCAGCCATAAACTTTTCCCCGATCAACTTTGTCCATTTGATCAGCTCGGTCATCTTGGCCCGTTCAGTATTCAAAAGCTTTGATTGTAATCTCTGGTGCAGTGCTATTCAAACTAGGGGCAACTTTCCGTTGCTGTGCGGTGTCGTGGTACCATTCAGACTAGGGGCAACTTTCCAGTTGTTGGGATCCGGGGTTGTGCATCTCAGTGACAGATCTCAGGCGTGTCCAGTTCTGATCCATACCGAAAATAGTTTTGAAAAGTTTTAATAAAAGTTGACTTTGTTCAAATTAATCGTTTTACAACTAAGACCATTTCTGGACCAAAACGGAAAATTTTCAGTACCACAACCTTCAATTTCATTGATCTCAACACAGAGTTCTCATACTCTTGCATACAAATTGAAGTTGCTTTTTATTACATTCATAAGGAAAACTTGAAAGTACTAATAAAGCAATAAACCCGGGGCATGGATAAGTCAGGTGTTCCTGTGCCCCCTCCCAGAGCTGGTCGAAGCCTCTGATGCCAAAGTGGGCCCCTCCTGTGCCTCTTCGTTGAGCCAATCCAGGCACTCATCAGACAAAATGCAATTGAAAGTGGGAGCGGGGCCAGGAGCTCTCTAGTCCTTCATGCTGTAGCATACCGGGCAAGCTGTGTGCCTCGAACCAGGAATGCAGTAGGACACTCTATCCCCTCTGGCGGGCAAGTCTGATCATGTCCAAACTGGCGTTGGAATCGAACCGGAAAATAGAAAACACAATGTGTCATGCCAATCAATTGAATCCTAGGTTGACGGGTCATGCTGTAACTCATTGCTGGTAGATTGAGCCAAGGGCACCGCCAAGCAATGCAGTCTGCAGACAAGCTACCCATCCAGTCGAACCACCAACCCTCATCACGGGCATCGACCAAGCATTTCCTGAAGAAATAGCCGCGAGCTGAGTATGCGGGGTAAGACTCCACAATCTGTAACTTGTCCATCAACCACACCTAGGGAGGGATTGAAAAATGAGAGAATAAAGAATAGAGAGATGTACGATGAGAGAAAAGTAAGGAAAATAGTTTTGTGAGAGAAATCGAGCCTGAGGGCCGAGTGATGTGAGCAATACACATGTGAGATTGGGGTGGGAAGCATTACCTGCAATAGTAGTGGGCTCCTTGCAAGCCTAGCCGTCTCTCGGCGATGAAAAGCGTCTAAGCCCATCAATGTCTCAGCCAATGTCATGGCAATACAGCTCTTGCCCTCATTCAAGCCTTGGGCGACCTCGATCAATCGGACACTGAATCCACCAGAGCCCGGGACAAGTAAGAAATGAGATAGCAAGCATAGGCAAAGCGCATGTCGCCGATAGCCCTGCCAATGATGGTCGCCACGATCTCCAGCATTAGAAAATTGGCAAACTAAGCTTGGGATGTCCAGCTCCCCGTCATGAATCAATGATCGAGCATCATGTAAAGTGAGGCCACACATTTGTCCTAGGGCTTGGACGTGGCCGAATCGGAGTTGAGGCAAGATTTCCTCGTTATGCTCGGACTCCATTAAAGCTTGGAAATCCTCAAAGGTGGGACACATCTCTTGCCCGCTAAAGCTAAAGACGTGTGTTACTGGATTCCAAAACCTTGCCGCGGCATGGAGGAAAGGAAGGTGCAGTGGAGTACGGCCCAGCATGAATAGTGCGTTCAAACTGAAGCCCCGAAAGTTCAACTTTTCCGAGCCAGTTAGAGAAGCAATCCAATTTGTGAGGTTTTGGGCTGAGAATGCTTCCATTTGGTGCAAATTTGAGCTAAAATGAAGAGAATCCCGAAGCTGAAACTCATATAGAAGATAAGGTAGTCAGTGGAGGACAGATGTCATCATTTTGGAGAATCTGCCATCGATGGTCGGCGTTGGCTTATCGATGGCAGTAGTGGCACAATCGATGGTCGACAGTCTCCATTGGTGGCGCAAGATACTCCTCTTGCTTACTAGCTCCCTCACTGAAGACCCAGTTGTCCGTTGCAGTGAAGTCTTGTTCTTTGTGTTTTTCAAGGTCTTGTTTTGTCTTGTTGGACTTTGTCGTCATGTCTTGTTTAAAACGTATTATTCTCCTTTTCTGTGTCAGGTTGTAATTATCTTCCTGTCATTAATCGAGTTGTTGCAATTTGTTATCGAGTTGTAAATTTGTTAAGCTTTGCTTTGTTTATCGAGTTATTTTGTTATTAGTCAGTTCACTACCTGATTAGTGCAATTTGAGTGTTTGGTTTTCAAAACAAGATTTTGATTTCATTTACATTGTTGTGTAAAGTAATGTGATGCGATGTGATGCGATGCATAGAATGTACAAACGAAACACTTTTCTAGCAAAAAAGTTGTTTTCATTCCATCATAGTTTCTTTTTTACAAAAGAGTTTGGTTTTGAAACAAACCAACCTAACGCAGTACAATGTGCAAAAACTACTAGTAAAAAAGGAAAATAAAACAAAAGAAGATCAACGTCTGAAGTAGCAAAATGTCTGGATCGTTGCTGGTGGTCTTAAGTGCGGGAATCCGTCCTGGTCTTCTTCCTGGATGAAGGTCCAGGATCTCCACCATCAGCATCTGACTCTGACTCTGAATGCGGGCTCATCGCCTCCTCGTCAGACTTATCATCATCAGAGACAGGTCCCTGCGAACTATTCCCTCGTCCTGCTCCCTCATCGCCGAGGAGGTATCAAGGGCCCGCCCTCGCTCCCCGCTGAACACCCAATGGGCCTGGCGGCAAGCAAGGAATCTGAAAGAGGGACAAGCCACCCAAAATGCATTAGTAACCAAGGTATATCAGATGTAGCAAAGTGTTATACTGTGAATAGTGAATGATTGGTAGTGAATGCACGCCGTGAATGGGTGTAGACACCCCATTTTGACCAGCACTAAGACTTGGGTGCTTTCTGTTGATTACCCGATGATGATAATTAGAATGTGTTTCTCACAGAATCCTCAACAAGAAAAATGGAATTTGAGCTTTAATCCCAACCTTTACACATTTTTTTGGCCAAACTATTTTAGACCTTAAAACCCTCTTTTCAAAAAATATATATATTTTTTTAAAATGTTTCTACAATGTCCCGAGGCTCCCATTTCGATTAAAATATTGCATCGAGTAAGGACAAAGTGGAAATAAATGGAAGGAAGGTGAAACATTTTGAAAAATATTTAAAAAAACATCTTCTTATAGGTTTGGAGTTGAAGGAAATAGGAGGGGATGAAAGAAAACTGGTTTAGGAAAAGGATGAGTATCAAATCATTAAGAAGGAAATGAGCAGCCTTTACTAAATTAGGCATTTTTCTTTGTACACTTGAAATTTAAATGTGAGGCCACCACCATTGGAAAGTAGACTTCTGGGGCTTCAATTTAGACTCAAGAACCACCTCAGACCAAGTCCAAATAAGGGAGATATGCCCATTTGAAGTTGGGCTTAAGAGTAGATTTTGTTGACCCAGCCTGAGACAGCCTTTACTAAATTAGGCATATCTTTTTGTACACTTGGAATTTAAATGCGAGGCCACCACCATTGGAAAGTAGACTTCAGGGGCTTCAATTTGGACCCAAGAACCGCCTAAAACCAAGTCCATATAGGGGAGATATGCACATTTGAAGTTGGACTTAAAAGTAGATTTTGTTGACTCGGCCCAAAACAACAACAGCCCATTTTTTCTTGGTTTTGATTCGGTTAGGACAACCCATTTACCTATTTTCTGAGCCATTCAAGTGCATCCACTTATCCAGTCATGACCCGAACCCGCCCCTATGGGTTAAGGACATAACCGGCCAGTAGTCCTGTGATTACCTACGGCCTCAGACCAAAACAAACATAATTCATTAGAGTAAAGGGGCCAAACGGAAGTAAAGAAAAAAAATTTAAAACTTTGTCCATAGAGCCATGCTTATATGCACATCAAACAACCATACTCAGAGACGTTAATAACCCACATTAACAATACTGTATCACAGAGTTCATTACAGACAAGATCATTCAAAACGAGTCAACCTACAACGGACTATGTACAGACATACACAAGGCCCTTGCCAACAGGACAAAACGTAAGTACATAATAGAAGGGCAAGGATGGTCTCATGCGTGAGACACAAGGCTGACTCTCCAAAACTCATGTTGTTCCTGGCCGACTTCACTGGGGCTGGGTTTGTGCTTCTCTTGGCTCACCTACAAACACATGAATAAGCGTGAGCGATAGCCCAGTGAATAATATCAAATACAAAATATACATGACCAGGTAGATCAACATGTTCTAAACGGCCTTGGGCCCAATTCATAATTTTAACAGATACATATAACTATACAAAGTTCCAATTCAAGTGACTGTAGTTCCAAACATTCTGGCCTTTGGCCCATGTAGATTTCCATTCATATCAAAATGGCCTTCGGCCCACTCATTTAGGTCAAACGGTCTTTGGCCCGATCATTTATGTCAAAACGGCCTTCGGCCCATTCATTTATGTCAAAACGGCCTTCGGCCCGACCATTTATGTCAAAACGGCCTTCGGCCCGTTCATTTATGTCAAAACGGCCTTCGCCCATTCATTTATGTCAACATGGCCTTTGGCCCACACATTTATGTCAAAACGGCCTTTCGCCTATTCATTCATGTCAAAACGGCCTTTGGCCCACACATTCGTATCAAAACGGCCTTCAGCCCACTCATTCATGTCAAAATGGCCTGGGGTCCATTCATGTTTAACAAAACGACCTTTGGTCCATTCATGTTTAGCAAAACGACCTTTGGTCCATTCATGTTTATTTTACATCCACAACCCCAATTAGCAATTCATAAGCTTATAAGAGAATAAACAATTGGACATTCACAATTATTCATATATCGATATTACTCACAGTGATTGGTTTGTGGATTCGCCCTGGAGCTTGACCCTAGACATTTCATGAACACAAAAGAGTCACTAACAGTTCAATCTGTTCTTTAATTCACATACTCCTCTTTAGGCTTTATTCTTATCCCTTCAATTCAATCACAATGTTCAATGCATGCCTAAGAGTGTTTAGAAGTGACAGGGAACGGAAAACAGAACACAGAACGCATTTTCAAAATTTCTGAAAACAGGGTCCCCGCTCGAGTGTGGGATTCCCCGCTCGAGCGGACCCTTAAGTCTGCAAAAGTACTGGTTGCCCCAAATTTCCGCTCGAGCGTGAACTCGACCGCTTGAGCGGACTGCCTATCTACATGGCTCCTCGCTCGAGCGGGCACCATGTCTGCAGAAAAATGCTGGGAGCTCGAATTCTCCACTCGAGCGGCACTTCCCCCGCTCGAGCGGACGTCAAAAATTCTGGGCTTTCTAGAACACTCCCTTGAGTTCAAACTCGACATTCAACCAATTTTTCTTGTATGCTAGGGCTCCAATCTCACATATATTTGTACTAACATGCCATAGACACTAAAACACATCACAATGGAGCTCAATTTCTTGTATTACTTACATGCATGTCTCAAATTAATCCAAATTCATCACCAACACATCACATTCAAACATGCAAAGCTTACACTTACATGATTCATTCTTGCATGTGAGAAATATGCCTTCATATCAACTTAATTGGTGGAGAGAGGTCCCAACACATGGGTTTTAAACAATATTCAACACAAATCATACACATGGTGCTCAAACATGGAGATTAATGGCCCTTTCTTACATGCATGTACATATTAGGCTTCAATTCAACAAATACAACCCAATTTCATTTCAATCTCACCCTTGATCACCAATTTAGCTTGAACACATAAAATTGCAACTATAATTCAAGAATTACTCACCTAGAAGTCTTGATCTTTCAAGCTCTAGACAATTCTTGAGCTAAACCTCCAAGATTCCAAGCTTCAAGCTAAAATGCACAATTCTCCTCCTTTCTCTCACTATGGCCAGCCTCTCTCTCTCCCTCTCAATTGTCTAACTCAGATTTTGAGTTTTAGAGAGCTAAAGGAGGGTGCAATACTAATATACAACAAGCCCCACTAACAAATATTTTAATATAATTAGTTTAAATTGGCCAGAATCAATTTTCAATTAAATTTCACTGTAGGCTCTAAAAATTATGCCAAACCCAATGGCGTAATCAATTTCGGGTTCTGTGGCCGATAAGGCCCTCAATTTAATTTCCAAAGTAGATTATTCAGACAGATAATCCTACGGTGAACAGATAGAATTTCAAAATCACACGTATACACATAATGATACATAAAACCATGCTAAACACATAATCATACTCAAATTAAGGATCAATTTGCATATTACGGGACAGGGGTATCACAATCTTCCCCCCTTTAGGAAGTTTGGTCCTCCAAACTTAAGTTACCTTCATCAGGAAACAAATGTGGATAGCTTAGTCACATTTCCTCCTCTTTTTCCCATGTGGCATCCGTCCCATAGTGCTCTTTCCATTCCACTTTCACCATTGGGATGGACTTGCTTCTCAATTGTTTCACTTGCCGATCAACAATTCGTTCCGGCCATTCAACATATTCCATATTTTCATCAATAGCAACCCGGTGATAATCAATCACATGAAACGGGTCTTGGAGGTAACCCCTCAACATCGACACATGAAACAGATTATGGATTTGCTCGAATCCCGGTGGTAAAGCCACTCTATAAGCAACTGGACCAAGCCTCTCCAAAATTTGAAACAGCCCAATGTAACGGGGCGACAACTTGCCCTTTTTCCCAAATCTGACTTGGCCTTTCATCGGAGAAACACGGATGAACACATGGTCACCAACCTCATACTCAAGAGGTCTTCTCCGAACGTCTGCATAATTCTTTTGTCGGTCCTGAGCTGTTTTGAGCCTTTGGCGAATAGTCTTGATTTTCTCAGAAGTGTCTTACACAATTTCTGGCCCAAGCAAAGCCCTATCCCCGACCTCTGTCCAACAAATAGGTGATCTACACCTCCTATCATACAAAGCCTCGTATGGTGCCATACCGATGCTGGAGTGGAAGCTGTTATTATAAGCAAATTCTGCAAGCGGCAAATAATCTTCCCAACTCCCCTGAAAATCCAAAGCACACATGCAAAGCATATCTTCCAAAGTTTGTATCGTTCGATCATTTATCCATCTGCGTGGGTGGAATGCAGTACTGAACCTTAGTTCTGTTCCCATAGCTTCCTGCAAACTCTTCCACAATCTAGATACAAATTTCGGATCTCTATCCGACACAATAGACACTGGGACTCTGTGTAGACGGACAATCTCATCAATGTAAATGGCAGCCAATCTATAAGCAGTAAATGTAGTTTTGACAGGCAGAAAATGTACGGATTTAGTCAGTCTATCAACTATGACCCAAACAGAATCCATACCTCGTGAAGTCCGAGGTAGGCCAACAACGAAATCCATAGTCACATGTTCCCACTTCCATTCAGGAATATGGAGAGGTTAAAGCAGACCCCCTGGTTTCTGATGTTCAGCTTTAACTTGCTAACACTGAAGGCACTTGGACACATATTCTGCAATTTCTCTCTTCATTTTAGGCCACCAATAGGTTTGTTTCAAATCCCGATATATTTTATTATTACCCGGATGCATAGCAAATACGGATCTGTGGGCTTCATCTAAAACCCTCTTCTTTAGTTCCGTAATATTAGGGACACATATTCAATTCCGGAATTTTAACATTTCATTCTCAATGCTAAACTCTGCTTTTGGGCTTGTCTCAAACTCATCAATTACTTTTCTGAGGAACTCATCTTCTTTCTGTCTCTGCTTGATTTCGTTAACAATTGCCGGCTCGGCTGTAATAGCGGCTATCAATCCGCCCTGTTCACATACTACCACTTCAATTTCAGACTTCTCAAAGTCTTGCAAAATTTCCTTTGTTCAGTGAGCAAACAAGCCATACTCCCTGTTGATTTCCTGCTCAAGGCATCAGCCACTGTATTAGCTTTTTTGGGATGATACTGAATCTCTAGGTCATAATCTTTTATCAGTTCCAGCCATCTCCTCTATCGCATATTCAACTCTTTCTGCGTGAAGAAGTATTTTAGGCTCTTATGATCTGTGTAGACTTCACACTTTGCCCCATACAAATAGTGCCACCAGATTTTCAAAGCAAAAACAACTGCGGCCAGTTCTAGGTTGTGTGTTGGATAATTATTCTCGTGTGGCCTCAATTGCCGAGAGGTGTAGGCAATAACCTTTCCGTTCTGCATTAACACACAACCCAAACCCTTATAAGACGCATCGCTGAAAATCACAAAATTTTCTGTACCTGAAGGTAGTGTCAAAATTGGTGCCGTGGTCAATCTTGTTTTCAATTCATGAAAGGCTGATTCTCTTTCTTCGTTCCACTCAAATGGTTGCCCCTTGCGCGTCAGTTGGGTAAGAGGCATGGCTATTTTCGAAAAATCCTTCACAAACCTCCTGTAGTACCCAACTAAACCCATGAAGCTACGGACTTCCATCACATTAGTTGGTGTAGGCCAGTTCACAATTGCCTCTATTTTCTGTGGGTCCACTGAAATTCCTTCCTTGTTGATCATATGCCCTAAGAAAACAGTTTCATCCAACCAAAACTCACATTTCTTTAGTTTAGCAAATAATTTTCTTTCCCGAAGTATTTGTAAAACAGTCCTCAAGTGATGTTCATGCTCGAGTTTATCTTTAGAGTATACCAAAATATCATCGATGAAGACTACAACAAACTCGTCAAGGTAGGTTTTAAAAATTCTATTCATTAGGTCCATAAATGCTGCCGGAGCATTAGTCACTCCGAATGGTATAACAAGAAACTCAAAATGACCATACCTCGTTCTGAGTGTTGTTTTCTCAACATCCTCCGCCTTAACTTTCAGCTGATGATATCTAGATCTCAAATCAATCTTAGAAAACACCTGTGATCCCTGCAACTGGTCAAATAAATCATCAATACGGGGTAGGGGGTATTTGTTCTTTATTGTTACCTTATTCAATTCCCGATAATCGATGCACAAATGCAAGGTACCATCCTTCTTTTTCACAAATAGCATTGGTGCGCCCCAAGGCGAAGTGCTAGATCGGATAAACCCCTTATCAAGGTGTCTTGCAAATCGTTCCTTCAGCCTTCATTTCAAAGATAGCCATTCTATAGGGAGCCTTAGAAATAGGCTGGGTGCCTGACACAGTCTCAATAGTAAACTCTATCTCCCTGTCTACCAATTCCCCTAGTAATTCATTTGGAAACACATCTGAGAATTCTCTAACAATAGGAATATCATGTAATTCAACATTCACAGATTGTTCAGTCAACACATAGCACAGATAACCCCGACACCCCTTCCTGATCAATTTACATGCTTTCATTGCAGATATCAAATAAGGTGGAGGCACTACCCCATTACCCATAAACACAATTTCTCTTTGTTCTGGTGGTTTAAATACAACCCTTTTTGTCACACAATCTATGGTGGCACAATACTTGGTCAACCAATCCATGCCCAAAATTACATCAAAATGTCTAAAGTTCAAGGGCAATAAGTCTACGTATAAAGTAGCATCCTCAATATGCATGTCACAAAACCGATATATATAGTCACATAACACGGATTCCCCCGATGGAGTAGACACACACAACAAATATGGCAATAACTCTAGGGGACTTTTCAATCTAGATGCAAATGTATATGTCACAAATGAGTGTGTTGATCCAGAATCAATTAATACAAAGGCATCTTAATTACATATTGAAATAGTACCTGAGACAACGGCATTGGCATTCTGTGTATCACCCGGAACAAGTGCAAAAACTCTCCCCTGTCTCACTGTCCCCCCAGTAGTAGCAGATCTCAAAGTATTTCCTGGCTTCGGGACTGATGCAGTTGAACCAGCTGCCAGTTTCCCACTATTTTGATTACATTCTCGGGCTATGTGCCCTTGTTTTCCACATTTGAAACAGGCTCCTGATGCACGGTAACAGACTCCACGGTGCAAATATTGCACATGGGAGCTGTATCTCGGGAAGAACTTGAAGTATTTGAGGAGCCCGTGTTTTGATTTTTCATGAATTTCTTCTTCGAAAAGAAGCCTTGCCTTTTATTACCCTTTCATCCTGTTACTGGCTTAGCTTGTCTAGCTATATTAGCCTCTGATATGATGGCCCTGTCAAGCACCCCAATATAGGTTTCCAACTTTAGTACATTTACCCTCTCTAGGATGTCACTACGGAGCCCACCTTCAAAGTGTCTTGCCTTCTTATAATCGGTGTCAATCACGTGTGGTGCAAAGCTGGCCAATTTAGTGAATTTGGCCTCATACTCAGCCACTGTCAGGCTATCTTGCTTGAGTTCCATGAACTCGGCTACTTTCCTATCCCAAACACATTGCAAGAAGTACTTGTCATAAAAGATCTCCAAAAATTTCGCCCAGTCAACATCTTTGTGGTTTTCTCGCATCAACATCCACCATCTCCTCCCTTCGTCTTCTAGCATAAAAGTGGCAAGAAGCACCTTCTGAGTCTCTGAACAGGGAAACACTTCAAATAATTTCTCAATGCCGAGGACCCACGCTTCGGCCTTCAACGGATCTAATCCCCCATGAAACTGCGGTGGTTTCATTTTCTTGAATTCCTTGGTGAGAGCTATAATCCGGTCATCATTCTGATTATTTGGCACGGGTGATGCCTGAGGTGGAGGTGGCGGGTGTGGTTGCTGCCACTATTGTTGCCACTCATGTTGCTGTCTCAAAGCTTCTGCCATTTCTTGGATCAATCTTTCCATTCTGTCTATCCTGGCAGTAGAGGACTCCTCTATCTCATCACCTCTGGTTCTCACCATCTGATTAAACTTGCATTATATTTTATACAAAAGGTACAAAAGTATGCTCATAATAAGAAACACACGCTTTTGCTTAATTGTAATGTAAGTAGTTCACAACTCATAGCACACAATTACACAAATCAAAACACTTAAGCATATTCTTGATGCTTCCAAAGTTTATATCAAAAGAGTTAAGCACGTTATCAATGCCTCAAAATCCATATTTTATACAAAAGGTACACAAGTGTGCATATACCAAGAAGCACATACATTCAGATAATTTGCAATGCACGTATTTCACAATTTATAACACATAATTGTTCATATCAAACCTTTGGGTATATAATCAGTGCTTCCAAATTTATATTTATCACATGAATGCATCCTAGATCTCATCTAGACGCTTATGGCTCTTTTTGGACAAGTGTGTGAGTTATTAACTCGCGCTCTGATACCACTCTGTCATGACCCGAATCCGCCCCTATGGGTTAAGGACATAACCGGCCAGTAATCCTGTGATTACCTACGGCCTCATACCAAAACAAACATAATTCATCACAGTAAAGGGGCCAAACGGAAGTAAAAAAAAAAAAAATTTAAAACTTTGTCCATAGAGCCGTGCTTATATGCACATCAAACAACCATACTCAGAGACGTTAATAACCCACATTAACAGTACTGTATCACAGAGTTCATTACAAATAGGATCATTCAAAACGAGTCAACCTACAACGAACTATGTACAGACATATACAAGGCCCTTGCCAACAGGACAAAATGTAAGTACATAATAGAAGGGCAAGGATGGTCTCATGCGTAAGGCACAAGGCTGACTCTCCAAAACTCATGTTGTTCCTAGTCGACTTCACTGGGGCTGGGTTTGTGCTTCTCTTGGCTCACCTACAAACACATGAATGAGCGTGAGCAATAGCCCAGTGAATAATATCAAATACAAAATATACATGACCAGGTAGATCAACATGTTCTAAACGGCCTTGGGCCCAATTCATAATTTTAACAGATACATATAACTATACGAAGTTCCAAATCAAGTGACTGTAGTTCCAAACATTCTGGCCTTTGGCCCATGTAGATTTCCATTCATATCAAAATGGCCTTCGGCCCACTCATTTAGGTCAAAACGGCCTTCGGCCCATTCATTTATGTCAACACGGCCTTTGGCCCACACATTTATGTCAAAACGGCCTTTGGCCAATTCATTCATGTCAAAATGGCCTTTGGCCCACACATTCGTATCAAAACGGCCTTCGGCCCACTCATTCATGTCAAAACGGCCTTGGGTCCATTCATGTTTAACAAAACGACCTTTGGTCCATTCATGTTTAGCAAAACGACCTTTGGTCCATTCATGTTTATTTTACATCCACAACCCCAATTAGTAATTGATAAGATTATAAGGGAATAAACAATTGGACATTCACAAGTATTCATATATCGATATTACTCACAGTGATTGGTTTGTGGATTCGCCCTGGAGCTTGACCCTAGACATTTCATGAACACAAAAGAGTCACTAACAATTCAATCCGTTCTTTAATTCACATATTCCTCTTTAGGCTTTATTCTTATCCCTTTAATTCAATCACAATGTTCAATGCATGCCTAAAAGTGTTTAGAAGTGACAGGGAACGGAAAAAAGAACACAGAACGCATTTTCAAAATTTCTGAAAACAGGGTCCACGCTCGAGCGTGGGATTCCCCGCTCGAGCCGACCTTTAAGTCTGCAAAAGTACTGGTTGCCCCAAATTTCCACTCGAGCGTGAACTCGACCGCTCGAGCGGACTGCCTGTCTACATGGCTCCCCGCTCGAGCGTCAACTTCCCGCCGGCGGGCACCATGTCTCTGAAAAATCTTTGAGCTTCGATTCTCCTCGGCGAGCACTTCCCGAGCGGACGTCAAAACGTCTGGGCTTTCCAGAACACTCCCTTGAGTTCAAACTTGACATTCAACCAATTTTTCTTGTATGCTAGGGCTCCAATCTCACATATATTTGTACTACCATGCCATAGACACTAAAACACATCACAATGGAGCTCAATTTCTTGTATTACTTATATGCATGTCTCAAATTAATCCAAATTCATCACCAACACATCACATTCAAACATGAAAAGCTTACACTTACATGATTCATTCTTGCATGTGAGAAATATGTCTTCATATCAACTTAATTGGTGAAGAGAGGTCCCAATACATAGATTTTAAACAATATTCAACACAAATCATACACATGGTGCTCAAACATGGAGATTAATGGCCCTTTCTTACATGCATGTACATATTAGGCTTCAATTCAACAAATACAACCCAATTTCATTTCAATCTCACCCTTGATCACCAATTTAGCTTGAACACATAAAATTGCAACTATAATTCAAGAATTACTCACCTAGAAGTCTTGATCTTTCAAGCTCTAGACAATTCTTGAGCTAAACCTCCAAGATTCCAAGCTTCAAGCTAAAATGCACAATTCTCCTCCTTTCTCTCACTATGGCCAGCCTCTCTCTCTCCCTCTCAATTGTCTAACTCAGATTTTGAGTTTTAGAGAGCTAAAGGAGGGTGCAATACTAATATATAACAAGCCCCACTAACAAATATTTTAATATAAAATATTTGGGCCCTTAATTCATCCATTTAATCAGTTTAAATTGGCCAGAATCAATTTTCAATTAAATTTCACTGTAGGCTCTAAAAATTATGCCAAACCCAATGGCGTAATCAATTTCGAGTTCTGTAGCCGATAAGGCCCTCAATTTAATTTCCAAAGTAGATTATTCAGACAGATAATCCTACGGTGAACAGATAGAATTTCAAAATCACACGTATACACATAATGATACATAAAACCATGCTAAACACATAATCATACTCAAATTAAGGATCAGTTTGCATATTACGGGACAGGGGTATCACACATCCTCCATTATACCTAATCATCCTCCATTGTCAAAAAGAGATTTTGTTTGTATTCATAAAGGAGTATCCCATGCAACCACCTTGAAAATTTGCCCTCCTATCACATTCTTGTCTCCCACCTTCTTTTTGACCTTTGCTCTCCCTCATTGCCTATATAGAATGATCATATTGTAAGAGAGAAAAAAAGACGACGAAATTGAAGAGAAAGGAGTGAGAAAAGAGTGAAAAAAGAGAGAAAATTTGAGTTTTTGAGCAAAAAATATTCCTATCTTCCATATACATCCCATACCTTCCATAGCTACTGAAATTTCTCATTTTCATACACCAAAACCACTCAAAAAATTCTAATATAGCCAAAGATCAATTGCCTTGATCATAAGGAAGAGTGTTTAGTGATTGAAAGTGAGAAAAACTAGAGAGTTAGCCACTTTCTATACCACAAACTCCATAAACTCCATAATTTTGAATTGAGGATTTGAGAACACACTTCCTACACTTGAGGGTGATCAAGAGGAAGTTTGGAAATCAAAAAGTTCAATCTTTCTTTGGAAGGTGAATTGTTAGTCTTTCATTTTCTTATATTTTATATCTTATATTTATTTTCATGCTTCTTATTTCATTGTGTTGTGTTATGATCTAAGTGGTTTGTTTATCTCATATTTATTTTCTTACTTTATATTTCATAGTGTGTTGTTATAATCCTAGTGGTTTGTTTAGCTCATAATTATTTATTTATTTATTTGTTTTTATTCGCATGCTTTAATTTTAAATTAGTTTTGTTGTAATCTTGCATATTCTACCTCATATTTTTTTTTTCGTGTATTAGTCTCATATTAGTTCTGTTGTAATCTTGCATGTTCTATCTTATATTTGTTTTATTGTTTTAGGTTTATGTTGTGAGTTTGCACTTTTTATTTTACTTTATATTTGTTTTCTTGTTTTTTTTTTTTTTAATCTAACCGGTAGTGGTTAGTTGAGCCACCTACATATTTTTTGTTTGTTCATTTTCTTGGTTTCGCAACAAGACAGGTTTTGCTTGGCCTAGCTGGCCGGCCGGTTAGCTTCTTCCGAACAAGATGGCGTAATCTCCCAATATTGATCAATTTCCGCCGGCAGTTCTAAAGAACATGAAGCTTTTATTTTATTTTATTTTTTATTTTGAGTGTATTGTGAGGTTTTTATTTTGTTGTAATATTCTCCTCATCTCTCTCTAATTTGATTTGTAATTATTCTTTAAAATGTTGTAATAATTTCCCGCCCCGCCCCGCTTCTTTCTATCCCGTTCTTTTACTTGCTTTCTTTATTTGTACATAAACATCATATTTATTTTTCATCATAGTTATGCTTTGCATATATGTTTCATGCATCTTGATTCGGCTAAGTTTGCATTTGTGAATTTAATCAATTCCAACGTGATTATGTGCGCTACCTCATGTTCTTGAGATGATTCACATATCATATTTTAGAAGCCCAATCTTTAGTTGCATCTCATGAGTGAATTGCATTAGGATTTTGTATATAAGATCATGCATATTTACTAACTTTGTTTTGTAGCTTGTTCGTGGGACGTCAAACATGTAAGTTTTTATGCTTTAGCATCCCGTTTGTGTGTGTTTTTCTTACTATGTCTAGCATTCTACCATGAGGCTATTTGCTTATGTGATATAACTCTATGAATGCCAGTGGATGGAGGTTGTGTCGCTTAATTTGGAATGATGTTGATTTTTCGTGCTTGTAAACTCAATTTATTTGGGTTGTACATCGTCAAAACTCTTTCAAAATGCATGATATCAAATTGTTCCAAAATGAATGGCATAGTCTATACTTGTATGCTTCACATAGTAAATTTTAGGATTTATTAACTAATCAGAACATGAACATATAAAGAAAATAAAAGTCATATCATGGTTTAGTAGAGGCCGATCTTTTGATCGGGTAAGCGGGGGTGCTCATTATTGACCTTCCCCTCTCATACCTAAGGTTCCGAGCCAAGCATCCTTGGTTACGACGAACAGTGGCCTTGGCACTGAGTCATGGGTTTCCTAATTTCCCAAAATATTATGTGGCAACTCTGAGATCTGATGACGCAGTCCATTTTTGACAAAATTGCAATAAAATGGATTTTCACTAAAAGTTTCCAAATCTGGACTCTCATCTACGTTTCACATTGCACTCGTGAGACTAGATCAAAGAGATCTCGGGAGTCCGAACTGTTTAACGCGCGCGGGCACCCCCTGGGCATGTTACAATTTCTGGCGACTCTACTGGGGATTTTATGAAACCTTAACTCGAACTCCATGATATGACTTTTATTTCAATTATATGTTTATTGCATTGCATGCATTGGTGTACTTAAAGTCCCTGTGTTGCCCAGATGTTAGTGGGAACACAGACACACTTTTTGTGACACTACATCTATCTTTACGATACTTTAGAGGCCTTGTGTTGTAACCTTTTAAGATCTGTCAAAAAGGTAGCTCTGCTATTTGGTTTTGCTATCTAAGGTTCTCAGACTTCGAAGAGAGGCTATTTGACTCTTCTGATTTCCTGGGATCTTTATTGGTTATGACCCAAAGGACTCTTTGGTAACATCACCTTGACTTCAACCCCTAGAGTAAAGCCAACCTTGTACATATAGTGAGCCATAGTACCTTCCAAATTAGGACAGGATGCTTTCCCATTGCTAGGATGTATGATACCGCTTGTCTGAATAGTGAAACCCTAGATCATTTCAAGCTAGGAAAGGATAACCCTACCCTCCATAGGGGTGTTTGTTCTCTTTCCTACTATGTGTTATGTGCAATGTATTGGATCTATACAGGGATTCTCAAATTCAAATGAGTGGTTCAGGTAGTTCAACTTAGCACCATTACTTCAAAAACAAAAAAAATAAAAAATAAAAAAATAATAAAAATAACAAAAACATAAAATCAAAAAAAAAAATTGTAAAAAAAAAAAAAAAAACTCCGGTATCCCACAAAGTCGACCATTGTAAATAAATAGAGCTTGTAGGGTATCTGACCATCTTTGTGAATGGGGAGTAATCGCCTGTTGATTGGACGAGTTTTATTTTGAATATTGCGGATGGCCCACACGTTGACTGGCAATTTGAGAATGGTTTTATTCTGAGTTTTGAATTGAGTATCGAGTATTGAGTCTAAGTTTAATTCCACCAAGTTTGTAGAGTTAGAGTCAGGCTCGAATCAGCCTAATGAGTCAGAGTCTGTTGATTTCGATAGTGCTAACCTAGACATTTCTATCTTGTCTAGGTCTTCTTTGTCATTTTCTTTTGAGTCTATGTCATTGCTGAGTCATAGTCTCTTTTCAAAAAAAAAAAAAAATTCAAAAAAATAAAATATAAAAAAATGCCATAGAGTCTGCCTACTTCTCTGTGCCTTAATTCATCGCATTGACCAAAGTTTTTCAAAACTTTTTCCAAAACTCTGATAAAAATGAAGAGGAAGAATTTCCTCGGGATTTGCAAATTTTGATCAACTGAGAGGAAGAGAGGTGTGCTAAGCCTTTGATGAATAAAATCATTTTTGTTAATGTGGGTACTGAGAAGGATCCTGCCTTGGTCCAAATTGGTTCTATCTTATCTTCGTAAAAGTACGAGTGATTAGTCACTTTGTAAAAAGATTTCAAAAAACTGTTTTTGCGTGGTCCTACGAAGACATGCTTAGAATTAGTTATACAGCATAGGATCCCTCTTGACTCGTGGTCCGACCTCCTTAGCTCCTTAGCTTTCAAACCTTGATTCGAAGTATTCAATGATCATTCAAAGTGTAAGGCTTGCATAACCGAATTGGAAATAGCCCTTGAACTAGGGGCCATGATGTGATTCAAATGGAGGCAGCCCTTCAACTAGGGGCAATAAGGTCGAATATGATTTAGATTGGAAATAGCCCTTGAACTAGGGGCAATGATGTGATCCAGATTGGAAACAGACCTTGAACTCAGGGCAGAGAATGTGATTTTGATTTGAAACAGCCCTTGAACTAGGGGCAAAAGTGTGAGGCTTGCATAGCTGAAATGGAGGCAGCCCTTGAACTAGGGGCAATAAGGTACCACCCTTGAGAGGCTCGTTGGGTTGAAAATCCAGAAGGGCAACCCAGGCAAAAGTTAGAGCATAAAAAATTAAAAAAATAAAAAGAAAGGAAAATAAAAAGAAAAATGAAAAGCTCGCAAGGTTAAAAACCCGAAAGGGTGGCTTTGGTAAAAGTTAGAGCGTAAAAGGAGAGTGTCAATACCCAAGTGAACCTTAGCCAAAACTATGTAGGGCCTGTGATTCAGATTGGAAGCAACCCTTGAACTAGGGGCAAGAAGGTTGGATGTGATTTAGATTTGAAGCAGCCCTTGAACTAGGGGCAAAAGGTTGGATGTGATCAAAGAGTTAAAACTGAATCGTTTCCCAATGAAGACTGCCCAGAAAGGCCAAAACCAGAATTTGAGAGAATGAATTTTATTATTAAAGGACAGTCGAGTTCCTATCCACTACATTAGGGGCAACACTAGGGGCAAAATCAGACCCAAGTAGCCTAGTCCCTACATCATCATATCTCCTGGTCAAGTGTAGCAATCATTATTATAGATTTTGATGGCCTAGAGATCTCACACCCAATCAATATGGACAAGCTAAACTAAAACCCTTGAGAGGCTCACTGGGCGGAAAACTCAAAAGGACGACCCAGGCAAAAGTTAGAGCAGAAAAACAAAAAATATATATATAAAAAAAAATGAAATGAACAAAATTAAAAAAATGAAAAAATAAAAAGCTCGCAAGGTTGAAAACCCGAAAGGGCGGCTTTGGCAAAAATTAGAGCACAAAAGGAGAGTGTCAATACCCGAGTGAACCTTGGCCAGAATTACGATGGCCTGATTCCTATCTTTGGGATACGTAGGTAGCTTCATCTTGAAGTTCGGCCCTAATAATTTTTCAACTCATTCATCTCGTCCCTATTTGATTGGTGTATCTTTAGTCGACTTGGTTGTCCTATCCGTGTTTGATTGGTGTATCTTCGTTCTGCTTAGTTCAATTGGTTCGATTTAACTTGGTTCAATTCGGTTCGATTCGGTTTGGCGGTTCGGTTCGGTCTGGTCCAATTTTTCTCAACTTTATTCCGTTCGGACTGGCTTGGTTCGGTTGGCTTGGTTCAAATATCACCTTTGATTATCTGGTTTGGGACTATGCACCCCAATGGTTGATTCCATGTTAGTTGAGTAGTGGCCATTTGCAAAAATAGGTTTTGATTAATTTGAATGAAGCTGACTAATTTTTCTCGAAAATTGTTCCATTTTTGCAAAACTTGGACCATTCTTTGGATTTGAAAAGGAAAAATTTTCAGTGCTCACAGTTTAGCTTACGTGATTTCAAAACAGAAAATGGAATAAGTATGCTAATCTAACTCTTATGTTGGTCAAAACATTTTTACAAAAAAAATCAAGAGACAAAAAAAGGGGTCAAGACAATGAACTAGGGGCATAGTCGATTTAGTGATTCTATCTTCTCCCCCGCTCAAGTCAACCAGTCAGTGTATATGAGTGTGTCTTCATACCAGTCAGTGTATTTATACCAGTCAGGATATTCATACCAGTCAGTGTATATAAGTGTGTTCCTATCATACCAATCAGTGTATTTATACCAGTTAGGGTATTCATACTAGTCAGTGTATATCAGTGTGTATTTATACCAGTCAGGGTATTCATACCAGTCAGTGTATCGAAGTGTGTATTCATACCAGTCAGTGTATTTATACCAGTCAGGGTATTTATACCAATCAGTGTATATAAGTGTGTTCCTTTCATACCAGTCAGTATATTTATACCAGTTGGTGTATTTATACCAGTCAGTGTATATAAGTATGTTTGGATTGTTTGGATTCATTTTTCTTTCGTTAAGTCATTCTGTGATTTAGGTCAGTATGGGTCAGTATAGAATCAACGTTCGATTCAGAGTTCAAAATTCAATCATTTTCAAATTCAATCACACAAAAGTATTTTCAAACTCAGAGTAATGTGCCAGTCACGCCATTGATATACAAAATTGAAACTTTTTATTACAGTCAGGGGAGGACATCCCCAATTACAGAGACTCAAAAAAAAAAAAAAAAGAGAAAAAAAAAGTGAGAAACATTAAGCCCAGGAAAAAAAAAAGAAAAATAAAAAAAAAAGATCTTCTTCTTCTTCTTTGCCGATGCTGGCCACATGCCAACTTCACTTACTCGGCTCTTCTGTCGCCGAGCTCTTTCTCTTTTTGTCGTCAGCCTTCGAAGGCCCTGCCTCAGTGTTTTCAGCAAAAGAGTTAACTTTTCGCCGACCATCAAAGGAAAAATATCTTTGGTGCTCAATGGTCCGCATAAGTGGCTCGTTGCTTTACCTCTTTACTCTCCATGGAGGTAGCCTTCCGTTTCAGTTCTTTGTTCTCTACCTTCAACGCACAAATCTCCGCTCGTGCATCCTTATACATATGTTGAAGCAGATTGAGTTGGGCGTTAACCCGATGTACCTCACATATCCTGTTTTGCAGACGGTGAGACAAATTAGTGACCGCGGCCACTGTTTCCATACACGACTTCAACGTGAGGTGGTTAGCATCAATATCAGTTTGAGCAGCCATCACTTGCTCAACTGTTAGTGTGGGAAGACTAGGTAGAGTAAGAGCAAGGGCACTTGGCCCAGAGGAGCTCGATGGACCATTAAGATCCAGAAAAAGAGAGAGAGGGCGAGATGAAGCCATGTATAGGAAGAGCGGGGAAAGAAGGGAGTCACAGAGGAATGGCAGAAAATAGAAGAGGAAAAGAATAAGGAGGAGGAAGATGGAAGAGTGATGGAGAAGAAGAAGAAGAAGAGAGCGGTTAAGAAGAAGAGGGAAGATACTGAAAAGAAGAAGAAGACGAGAGAGAAAGACAAAGAGAGGGTGAGAGCCGAGGCAAGCTTACATTGAGGCGGTCTACTTTTGTCGGCCAGTGACGCAAAAGCAGGCCGCGTGTCAGGCGTGGCTATCAAAAAGGAGAGAGACGCGGGAGAGTTGTGTATGCATATATGTATATATATTGTATAGCTATGTAATATAGACATTTGTTTGAACATTTTGGTCATAGGTATGGCTTGGGTTCAGTGGTTTGGCCCAATGGGTTGAGGATTCGGAAAGCCTAAGCCTGAGGTCAGGGGTTCGAACCCCACATTGAGTGTTTCTTTTGTTTTGTTTTCGTTTTATGTATAAATATGTCTTATATATATATATATATTTGTTTGAACATTTGGGTCACAGGTGTGGCTTGGGTTCAGTGGTTTGGCCCAGTGGTTGAAGAGTGAGAGGCTAAACCCGAGGTCAGGGGTTCGAACCTCACATCGAGTGTTTCTTTTGGTTTTATGTATATATATGTCTTGTATAGTATATATATATATATATTTATTTGAATATCTTGTCATAAGAGTGGCGTGCTCAGTGGTTAAGGACTCAGAGACCAGGCCTGAGGTTAGGGGTTCGAACCCCATATCCCCACATCCATGCATTTTGTGTTTTTCCTTTCTTTTTGGGTGTTTTGCGTACGTGTGCTGACGTCAGCAAACGGAATATGCCTTCTCAGTAATGGCATCTTCCCGCTGACGATTGCAAACGGAATATTCCCCATCTATGTATATATCCATAGATGTCTGTGTCGTATATACTTGTATATATACTGTATATGTCTGTGTATATATCTGTATATATCTGTCTATATGTTGTTTGTATATGCATATGTGTATACCATATGTACATATATGTGTGTATTGATATGTAAATATTTGTGTATTATATTGGTTGTGTTTGCAATGAGTTCCTAGGAAACCAACTGCGACGGTGAAAACTAGAGTTCGAATGGCCAAGGCCTAGAAGGTAAAAGGTTTGGAATTTCCGAGACTAAAGTTTGGTTTAAATACCCAGGGATGTATCCCCGGCTTGAAATCTGTATGGCAGCCCCATAGGTTGAGGTAGCGTGTATGCGCCTTAATTCTGGATACTGAGCCAACCTAGTCTGTCACCCCGTTGGAGAATAGGGAAAGTTGTGAATATGATCAAGAAGTAAAGCAGCATCCGTGGCCATTCAATCGGTTAAAAACGGCAAGTGTGCTTGTTGTTCTTTTTCAGGTCTAGGAGACCTTAAATCCTCTAAAGATGCAAGTCCTTTGGTGTTTGTCGTGCCTAAATGACTTTCATGGTCTAGGAGACCTTAAATCCTCTAAAGGTGCAATTCCTTTGGTGTTTGTCGTGCCCGAACGACTTCAATCGGTCTGGTATAGTCACTTGACTATGTTTGTAATGAGTTCCTAGGAGATCAACTGAGATGGTGGAAACTAGAGTTCGAATGGCGATGCCTAGAACGCAAAAGATTCAGGATTTTCGAGACTAAAGTCTGGTTTAAATACCCAAGGGCGTATCCCCGGCTTGAAATCTGCATGGTAGCCCCATTACTTAAGATAGCTTGTATGCGCTTCAACTCTAGATACTAAACCAACCTAGTCTGTCACCTTGTTGAAGAATAGGGAAAGTTGCAAACATAGCCATCACTCCATGACATTGTATTGCATTGCATAAATCCAATTATAACCGGCTTCGCGTAGCGTATAAGTCCAATTATCCAACCCGGCTTCGCGTAGCATATAAGTCCAATTATCAAACCGGCTTCGCGTAGCGTGTAAGTCCAATTATCCAACCGGCTTCGCGTAGCATGTAAGTCCAATTATCAAAACCCAATCGGTTAACAACAGCAGGTGCGCCTGTCTGTTCACACCACTCAAATCGGCTTCGCATAGCGTGTATGTCCAATTATCAAAACCCAATCGGTTAACAACAGCAGGTGCGCCTGTCTGTTCACACCACTCAAATCGGCTTCGCGTAGCGTATAAGTCCAATTATCAAAACCCAATCGGTTAACAACAGCAGGTGCGCCTGTCTGTTCACACCACTCAAATCGGCTTCGCGTAGCGTATAAGTCCAATTATCAAATCGGCTTCGCGTAGCGTGTAAGTCCAATTATCCAACCGGCTTCGCGTAGCGTGTAAGTCTAATTATCAAACCGGCTTCGCGTAGCGTGTAAGTCCAATTATCAAACCGGCTTCGCGTAGCGTGTAAGTCCAATTACCCAAATCAGTTTCGCATAGCATATAAACCCAATTATGCAACCGGCTTCACGTGGCGTATAAGTCCAATCATCAAACTGGCTTCGCGTAGCATGTAAGTCCAATTACCCAAATGGGCTTCACGTAGCGTGTAAGTCCAATTATCAAACCGACTTCGCGTAGCGTATAAGTCCAATTATCAAAACCCAATCAGTTAACAACAGTAGGTGCGCCTGTCTGTTCGCACCACCCAAATCGGCTTCGCATAGCGTATAAGTCTAATTATCAAAATCTTCCTGCATATCATTTACATCTTACCCCTGAACTACACTGGTTTGATTCCTTGCAAAAGGATACGTAGGCAACCTTCTGGTTCAACCACTTGCATTGCATCTTGTTTGTTTGCCCAAGTCTTACGGCCTTGTCAAAAGGGTCGTCTTCGGGCTTTGACATTCACTCACGTCATGAAATGACTTCGAGCTCTGTCAAAGAGGGGCAACTGTAAACACCCCATTTTGACCAGCCCTAAGACTTAGGCACTTTCTGTTGATTACCCGATGATGATAATTAGAATGTGTTTCTCACAGAATCCTCAACAAGAAAAATGGAATTTGAGCTTTAATCCCAAGCTTTACACATTTTTTTGGCCAAACTATTTTAGACCTTAAAACCCTCTTTTCAAAAAATATATATTTTTTTAAAAATGTTTCTACAATGTCCCGAGGCTCCCATTTCGATTAAAATATTGCACCGAGTAAGAACAAAGTGGAAATAAATGGAAGGAAGGTGAAACTTTTTGAAAAATATTTAAAAAAACATCTTCTTATAGGTTTGGAGTTGAAGGAAATAGGAGGGGATGAAAGAAAACTGGTTTAGGAAAAGGATGAGTATCAAATCATTAAGAAGGAAATGAGCCGCCTTTACTAAATTAGGCATTTTTCTTTGTACACTTGAAATTTAAATGTGAGGCCACCACCATTGGAAAGTAGACTTCTAGGGCTTCAATTTAGACCCAAGAACCACCTCAGACCAAGTCCAAATAAGGGAGATATGCCCATTTGAAGTTGGGCTTAAGAGCAGATTTTGTTGACCCAACCCGAGACAGCCTTTACTAAATTAGGCATATCTCTTTGTACACTTGGAATTTAAATGTGAGGCCACCACCATTGGAAAGTAGACTTCTGGGGCTTCAATTTGGACCCAAGAACCGCCTAAAACCAAGTCCATATGGGGGAGATATGCCCATTTGAAGTTGGACTTAAAAGCAGATTTTGTTGACTCGGCCCAAAACAACAATAGCCCATTTTTTCTTGGTTTTGATTCGGTTGGGACAACCCATTTACCTATTTTCTGAGCCATTCAAGTGCATCCACTCATCCACCATTATACCTAATCATCCCCTATTGTCAAAAAGAGGTTTTGTTTGTATTCATAAAGGAATATCCCATGCAACCATCTTGAAAATTTGCCCTCCTATCACATTCTTGTCTCCCACCTTCTTTTTGACCTTTACTCTCCCTCATTGCCTATATAGAATGATCATACTGTAAGAGAGAAAAAAAGACCACGAAATTGAAGAGAAATGAGTGAGAAAAGAGTGAAAAAATAGAGAAAAATTGAGTTTTTGAGCAAAAAATATTCCTATCTTCCATATACACCACATACCTTCCATAGCTACTGAAATTCCTCATTTCTATACACCAAAACCACTCAAAAAATTCTGATATAACCAAAGATCAATTGCCTTGATCATAAGGAAGAGTGTTTAGTGATTCAAAGTGAGAAAAACTAGAGAGTTAGCCACTTTCTATACCACAAACTCCATAAACTCCATAATTTCGAATTGAGGATTTGAGAACACACTTCCTACACTTAAGGGTGATCAAGAGGAAGTTTGGAAATCAAAAAGTTCAATCTTTCTTTGGAAGGTGAATTGTTAGTCTTTCATTTTCTTATATGTTATATCTTATATTTATTTTCATGCTTCTTATTTCATTGTGTTTTGTTATAATCTAAGTGGTTTGTTTATCTCATATTTATTTTCTTACTTTATATTTCATAGTGTGTTGTTATAATCCTAGTGGTTTGTTTAGCTCATAATTATTTATTTATTTATTTATTTTTATTCGCATGCTTTAATTTTAAATTAGTTTTGTTGTAATCTTGCATGTTCTACCTCATATTTATTTTTTTTTCGTGTATTAGTCTCATATTAGTTCTGTTGTTATCTTGCATGTTCTATCTTATATTTGTTTTATTGTTTTATGTTTATGTTGTGAGTTTGCACTTTTTATTTTATTTTATATTTGTTTTCTTTTTTCTTTTTTTTTAATCTGACCGGTAGTGGTTAGTTGAGCCATCTACATATTTTTTGTTTGTTCATTTTCTTGGTTTCGCAACAAGACAGGTTTTGATTGGCCTAGTTGGCCAGCCGGTTAGCTTCTTCCGAACAAGATGGCGTAATCTCCCAATATTGATCAATTTTCACCGGCAGTTCTAAAGAACATGAAGCTTTTATTTTATTTTATTTTTTATTTTGAGTGTATTGTGAGGTTTTTATTTTGTTGTAATATTCTCCTCATCTCTCTCTAATTTGATTTGTAATTATTCTTTAAAATGTTGTAATAATTTCCCGCCCCGCCCCGCTTCTTTCTATCCCATTCTTTTACTTGCTTTCTTTATTTGTACATAAACATCATATTTATTTTTCATCATAGTTATGCTTTGCATATATGTTTCATGCATCTTGATTCGGCTAAGTTTGCATTTGTGGATTTAATCAATTCCAATGTGATTATGTGCGCTACCTCATGTTCTTGAGATGATTCACATATCATATTTTAGAAGCCCAATCTTTAGTTGCATCTCATGAGTGAATTGCATTAGGATTTTGTATATAAGATCATGCATATTTACTAACTTTGTTTTGTAGCTTGTTCGTGGGACGTCAAACATGTAAGTTTTTATGCTTTAGCATCCCGTTTGTGTGTGTTTTTCTTACTATGTCTAGCATTCTACCATGAGGCTATTTGCTTATGTGATATAACTCTATGAATGCCAGTGGATGGAGGTTGTGTCACTTAATTTGGAATGATGTTGATTTTTCGTGCTTGTAAACTCAATTTATTTGGGTTGTACATCGTCAAAACTCTTTCAAAATGCATGATATCAAATTGTTCCAAAATGAATGGCATAGTCTATACTTGTATGCTTCACATAGTAAATTTTAGGATTTATTAACTAATCAGAACATGAACATATAAAGAAAATAAAAGTCATATCATGGTTTAGTAGAGGCCGATCTTTTGATCGGGTGAGCGGGGGTGCTCATTATTGACCTTCCCCTCTCATACCTAAGGTTCCGAGCCAAGCATCCTTGGTTACGACGAACAGTGGCCTTGGCACTGAGTCAGGGGTTTCCTAATTTCCCAAACTATTATGTGGCAACTCTGAGATCTGATGACGCAGTCCATTTTTGATAAAATTGCAATAAAATGGATTTTCACTAAAAGTTTCCAAATCTGGACTCTCATCTACGTTTCACATTGCACTCGTGAGACTAGATCAAAGAGATCTCGGGAGTCCAAACTGTTTAACGCGCGCGGGCACCCCCTGGGCATGTTACAATGGGGTATGGGAACAATGTATCAAATGAAGGCAGTATGCAAGCTGTACAAATGATGGTGTGTTAAGAAAAGACTTCAAATCAAAGCAGTTTGAATGAACTTACCAGAATGCTATAGATACTGAGTAGGTCCATGCTCGTCTACAGCATCCCTATCACTGAAGCCGTCATCGCCAGAGACTGACGAGTGTACTCAATGGGAGCCTACAAAAATGGTTGAAATCATTAGTACTCTGTATAATATCAAGGGAAATCAAATGACAGTACAAGGGATGATAGTGTAGCACATACCGGAGTCGAGCCGTAACCTCCGACAAGCTCGTGACCAGCTGGAGGAGGGGCAAAGGGAACCTGATAAATCTCTCCAGCTTGCCCTCGAAGTGTCATAGTAGCAGGCAATACTGGCCATCCAGACCCCTGTCTCTCCTCAGGACCTCGCCTCCTACGAGACCTGACCACTCCGCCTCTACCTCTCATAGCTGGAGCCCTCGCTCCCTCTCCTCCTCGGACACCAGTCAAAGGCGGCATCAGATGTGTCTGAATGAAGGTCGCGTAGTCACCCTCAGCACGGAAGTAATCTGTCTCCAGCCCTACCATGAACTGGATCACCTGGTCAGCGGATAACATGTGTGTCTTCCTCATCGATGGTGGAGGCGCCATCGGTAGAAATGGGGCAGGCAACCCCAAGGTCTGACGCACAAAGCGCTCAGTCAGAAACTAGGTCCGACAGATCAGTCCCTCGAAGAGGATACGATACCTAGACATGATCTGGGCAGTGCGATACTGATCTCGGAGTCCTGATGGAATCACCTCCCATAGTCGCCATGAAATCTGAAAAAGAGAATCAACGAGATGATCAGTCATCAAATAACTAAGGCAGGTGCATCGGTTTACTTAAAATAACCTTATTGCAAACTTACCTCATGTGCCGCGACTGTGTCAAAATACTGTCGGAAGAAGATAAAGCCCTCCCAGGTCCTACGACGGAGCGAACCGTCATATACATCAGAAAATGGGACCGTCACTGCAGTTTCCTCCATCGGATCTGGAGCAAGCGCCGGGAAGTATGCATATACCCAAAGCTGTTGAACAGAGGTGATCAGTACAGCGCATGAACAAGAATCCAGTAAGCATAATGCAGAATGCAGTACAGTACATAACAGATGTAGGCCTAGAAAGGCGGGCATTAGATCCTGTGCATATAGTGTACCATGAGCAGTGTGCCGATCCTGTGTGTGCAGTGTATGGTGCGCAGTGTGTAGTAGGCTTGATATACAGAAAATGCAAAGCAGAAAGCATACAGTATGACAGTGACTATGGAGAGTACAAATATTGAACAAAGCAAAACGTACAAATGCTAAGCAGAGTAATGAAAAAGGGAACTAGGTTGCGTACCTCCCAAGCTTGCCAGTAGCCTCTAATCATTTTCCCGTACATCAGAGAAGTGGAGCTCATGTATCCATAAAGAGTAGTGAGGCCGGCTGCGCCCCAGTTATAGGAGCGAACCCGCAGAAGCACCACCAGGGCGCTCAAGAAGTACAAACCCACGGTGTTCCACCTATTCGAAAACAAGGTGGTACCAAAAAGGAATAGAAGGAAGCCCCTAGCATATTGCTCCACTCCCTCACTGGTTTGAGGATCCTCCCCGCGGAATTGCTCCTTGAACCAAGAATATCTAACCATACTCGCTCGAGCAAGGGGTGGACATGCTCCAAGCAACATATCCTATGCAGCCACCCACTCCCCCATGTCGGGATCTAGGGGAATCGGATCACCTCCCACTCCCAGACCGGTGATCATAGCAAAATCAAAAGGAGTCATGGCCATCTCCCCTGCCGTGGAAAAGTGAAAGGAATTGGTGGTATCCCACCACCTCTCCACAAGAGCCCTCAGGAGAGGGTGACTAGTTGCAACTCACGTCAGCCCATAGCAAAATATACCGAAGCCGGTCTCGTTGACAATCCGGCGGACCCCCGTGGACAAAGACATCGCACTGGGCCATGAAGGTCGAGCCAGTAGCCTCGGAAGGAACGAGATCCCTCATGTTGAAAATGCAGTTTCAAATCAAATCAGAGGAATATTGAAAATGTAGTTTCAAGTCAAATCAGCACAGTTCAAATCAAATCAGCAGTATGTTGAAAATACAGTTTCAGCTCAAATTAGTGATGCATTGAAGATACAGTTGCATCCAGGGCAATGATGTGTCAAAGATGCATTCAAATTCAGAATAGTGACGCATGAGATGCGGTTATGTGCAGTGTATACAGGGTAGCAATGTATGAAATGCAGTCAGATCAGAGCACGCGATGTAATCAGATCGAAACAGCGCAAAAGATACAGGTATTCTAAAGTAATACTAAACAAGGGACAAAGGTGGTACCTCTACGGCAATGGCCGACAAGTGAGACATCGGCTCTCTCAATAAGAGGTCGTTTGGTACACCCTCATCAAAATCGGTAAAGGAATGGATGCCTCCCGCCACTGGAATGATGTGAATCTCCGGATGATACACCGCAGGGTCGAAGAGACGTACATCCAATGGTAATGGCTGAGGCTCAACCTCTGGCTCGGCCGCAAACTTTGCTGCTAACTCTACTGGAGAGAGTGCCAGGAAACCCTCATCATGAGGCACATCGTCTACCATCTGAGACGAATGCAAAGGAAGGATGTGAAAATGGGAAAAAATGAGTAAAATGATGAAATTTAGAATAAACTCAAACCCTAAGAGAGAAAATTCAAGGAAAGTTGAAAAACCCGAGAAAGTGAACTAACCTCGAGAGAAGATTGGGGGAAATGATCCTTGAATTCGGGAAATGGTGAAAGAAGCCTCAGATGCAATTTCTGATCGGTTCAAATCAAAGAAAACCAAGAGTCCTTCGTGATGTAAGGTTGAATAGGGTGTTGGAAAATGCGTAGAATGTGCAAATCTAGAGAGAAGGCACACCTAGAAAAGAAGAAAAGTGATTTCTATGGAAGGGTTTGTGAAGAAATGGGTTGGTTTTGAGCCTATTTAAAGACCCATGACCTAAAAGCCTTTTTTGCCCGAATCTGCCACCGATGGCTGGCAGCCTGCTATAGATGGTCGGCAGTGGATGCAGATGGCCGACTGTGGCTGGCGGTTGTCCCTGGTGACCATCAAGTCTTCTCCAGCTTTCCTGGCCTATTTGATCTTGGAATCTGTCCTTGGGTCCCAGCAATCCTGTGGAATGCTCAAAACTTGATTCGAAATGTCCCCGTGGAGCTCGGGAGTCATGTCTTCAATGTACGATGGTTTACACCCATCAATGCGTACGAGGCGTATCCTTCTGACGCATCCCAAACCCTTTGGGAGGTAAACCGGAGATCTCCTTTTAAGATGTCTTTATTAAGCATATTTCTCCTCTATTGGTGTCAATTAGCATTCGTCCGTTACAATGAACACCCGTCTAGTTCGCATGCATTGTCGCGTATGCTTTACTTACATGTGTTAAATTCCTATTTCACACATTGCATGCGTTGTCGCGTATGCTTTACTTACATGCGTTCAATTTCTATTTCACACATTGCATGCGTTGTCGCGTATGCTTTACTTACATGTGTTCAAATTTCTATTTCACACATTGCATGCGTTGTCGCGTATGCTTTACTTACATGTGTTAACATTCGTATTTCACACATTGCATGCGTTGTCGCGTATGCTTTACTTACATGTGTTCAAATTTCTATTTCACACATTGCATGCGTTGTCGCGTATGCTTTACTTACATGTGTTCAATTTGTAGTTCACACATTGCATGCGTTGTTGCGTATGCCTTACTTACATGTGTTCAATTTCTACTTCACACATTGCATGCGTTGTCGCGTATGCTTTACTTACATGTGTTAAATTCCTATTTCACACATTGCATGCGTTGTCACGTATGCTTTACTTACATGTGTTCAATTTCTATTTCACACATTGCATGCATTGTCGCATATGCTTTACTTACATTTGTTCAATTTCTACTTCACACATTGCATGCGTTGTCGCGTATGCCTTACTTACATGTGTTAAATTCTTATTTCACACATTGCATGTGTTATCGCGTATGCTTTACTTACATGTGTTCAATTTCTACTTCACACATTGCATGCGTTGTCGCGTATGCTTTACTTACATGTGTTAATGCACACTTCGCTTGCGTTGTTATGCACCTTTCACTTGCATTGTTACGCATGTTTCTAACAAAATTGTACCTGTTGAGTTTCTCTATTTTGCAGGCACGATATTGTATGTACGGTTCATTTGAAGCTGGTGCAACCAGACGAGCCGCACATGTATTGTATGCACTCCGCGTGAAACGTGCATCCGTGGCATGATTGTTAGTCATGCCCTTGCATCTTGCATACCATTTGCATTTTGCCCCAACTTCCGAGCGCATCTCTGTATGCCATATTGATTAATTGTCTGAGTCTTCGGCCTTGTCAAAAATGGGTTGTCTCTGGGCTTTGACATTCACTCCCATTACTTTGTGACTGTTGAGTTCTGTCAAAGAGGGGCAACTGTAGACACCCCATTTTTGACCGTCCTCTAGACTTGGTTGTGCTTGCAAGTACACCTAACAACTGATTTGATTGCTCGCCCAGCACACGACTGTAATGGCGGAACCTCACCGGTTCGAGCTTCCCGGACCCTGTATCATTTCTGCCCCATTTTTGGATCTTGACTAGGTCATTTCAGAGTGGACCCTGTGGTGCACTGCCGGCCATAGCTTTGTTCCTGCCGGCCACTAGTAAAGCCCTGCCGGCCATCAGTGTGCCACTGCCGGCCATTACTGACGGCTGGCACCTCCCTATCTCAGTTGGTTTTCCTCTAAATCTTTTGAGCCAGCTGGATTTTTGTTTGCACCCCTCCATACACGTGTATGGAGGGATGAAGGCCTCGCAAAGCTTCTTGAAGAAGCTTTGGCTTTTCATTTCTCAATATAAGCAATAGGCCTCTTCCTTAGACCAGGTTCTGAGTTTTTGAAGAGCAAAAACTCCTTTTCTCTATATATTGCTTGTGTTTTATGCTTTGAAATTGGATTTCCTAGCATTTTTACACTACAACACATAGATATACACCACCACCATTGAATCAAGCTTTTTGGGAGGTCTTCTTGAGGTCTGAAAGCAAGCTTCCACCCCCTAAAATTGCTAGTTTCGAAGAGAGTCTTCAAGGGTGAGCATTTCTCCCATTTTTGCACTTTCTTGCACCTTACTTTAGCCCTCTTTATATATTGTTTTAGGCTTTGCTTATAACTGAAAAAAGTCTTGTTTTTTAATGCTTTTTAAGTTTGGTTAAGGTCATTTTGCTGTTTGGGGTGTGTAGCCCCCTTGCATGCTTTGTTTGGCTTTGTTTTACACCATATTTGGAGGCCTCCGAGCTTGCCTTGGTTTGGTCTTCCTACCACTAAAATCCAGTGGATTTCTAGTGGTAGAGGTGTGGTTTTGAGATCCTAAATCAGAGGGGGTAGTCCCCTCTCTTTGTATTCCTCTTTGCTTGCATTTTTGGCCTTCCAAAGGACCATCCCTCTATGCATTTTTGAGGCTTGGTCCAAGCCCTTTTTTGTGACTTCTAGGACCTACCCTCGCCCTTTCCAAGGCTGGTTTGGTCATGCCTTGCTTGCATCTTGCATGTATAGTGTAACTTCATCCATAGCTTATCAAAGTAGCATGTGTGCATAGTCTTTGTTGAGTCCATTTCAGTCCATTTTTGGGGATGTTTTACCATGCCATGAATCTATTTTGGGTTGGTTTTGTTACTCCATGTTTGCTTGATGCATTTGTAATGTAAATCCCCTAAACTAGTTTCATATGCTCCATGCCATGCCATGTCATTTTAGCTTGTTTGGTTTACATTCCAGCATGTATTTGGTCATCATTTGGCATGTTATGACCCTATCCATAGTTGGTTTGATCATCCTTTGCACGCTCCATATAGGTGTAGAACAAATCTTGTTTACTAGCCTTTTGTGGATGATGTTTTGACTCATCATACTAGCATATTTTGGCTTTGCTTAAACATGATTTTATGCTTATTTTGAAGTATTTTAGGACTATTTTGGTCTGCCATGGCCATATCACTCATGCTTTGTATAACTATAGTGTAAATGCTTAGGCTAGTCTTGGGTTTTGAGGCCTCTATCATGTCATACATGTGATGTTTGCATGTCTTGCCCTCATTTCACATGCTATTTCAGTCCATGAAACATTGTCATACACTTGCATTTGACATGCCTTGAATGCTTTGTATAACTTGTGCTTTATGCTTCAAAAATGGATTTTTGTGCATGCCACTTAGCCTAAGCCTTTGGCTCATCATTTCAGTACATTTTGGGTCCTAATATACCATGATGTAACTCTGTTTTTGGCTATCCAAGTCATGCCATGATTGGTTCTCATAGGTGTAGTGCATTGCCTCTTTTGTAGCCTTGCATGTTCTATGTTTTAGCATTGTATGCTAGCTTGCTTTGGCTTACTTCCATGCATGCTTTAGTCTCATATCAATACATACTAGGACTATTTTGGGTTTCCCTTGCCATATCCTTCATGCTTCATATAGCTGTAGTGTAATTGGCCTTGCAAGCTTCGTGTTTAGGTGATTCATGCATGCTATCCTTGAGCTATTTAAATGATTTGGCATCATTTATCATCTCATTTCAGTGCATATAGTGTTGTTACACTTGCACATTTGTCACTTCTTAGGCACTTTTGAGAGTTCCCCCTTTTACGCCCCTTTGTTGCACCTTTCGCATTTTGCATGCTTGAGTATGTTGTGTGGCCTAATTCATCGCTTTGGCTACTAATTTGGACCTAGTTGAGAGCCGTCCATATTTGGTGTAAGCCCATCTTACCATGTTGTCGCATGCTTGTTCCATTTCGTATGTTGTCGCATACTTGTTTAGTTTTGCACACCTTGCATGCTCACATGTTCATGTTGAATTTTGTCATGTTGTCCAAAGTTGTTGCCTCACATCATGCTTATACGTTTGTTGCATGCTTGGGTTAGTTGCATGTTTGCACACTTAGGTCATGTTGCATGTTTACCATGCTTATATGTTTCATTGCTTGGATTAAGTGTTAATCCAAGCACGAGGAACAATGGGCGTTTCATACTTCAAGTGATGGAACATGTCTCAATTCTCGGTTACCGAAGCTCTTGATGATTCATGATAGAATTCTAGGCTTTACTTGCTTTATTTGTACATTCATTTTCATATTGATTTGCACAAGTGGGATCTTTGGCCATCATGCATCGAGATGCGTGATTGATGGTTGAGGTGATTTGGAGTGCCATGGTGCGTACATGTCCTTGGGAGACCCTCATTTTTCTCTATTTTGTGCTTTGTTGCAGCTTGGTGTCACAGCACACCAGTGGCCGGCAGCCTGTCACTAATGGCCGGCAGTGTGCCACCCTTGGCCGGCAATGGACCATACTTGGCCGGTAGATCTCCCTCCATGGCCGGCAAGCCACTGGTGAATCCCCCAGCAGTGTTTTGGTAAGTTCCAGCAACAAACACTGGAAGACACCCTGCAAACAGAGCCTCTAAAGAGCAACCGGAAGGCGTTTCGAGCTAAAGAACCGAAGCGAGCATGCATGCCTCCCTTTTTCAAATAGAGCTGGAATAGTACCGTTTACTACTTTCCCTACTTGCTTGTTGTCATTCATTAATCCGTTAAGTAATTTGTTAATTAATTAAGTTGTGTAATAATTAGTTGTAACTAGTTATTCATTTGGTTCTGTAATAATTAATTAGCTTGTGAGTTAGTTAATTAATTAAGTGGCCTGTATTATTTATTCGGACCCTCCGAGTGAGGGCACAATTGTAATAAGTGTGCGTGAGTGTGTGTATGTCTTCCAACCTCACGTCTTTCTTCCCTTTTATTTACTAGCTTTCGATGGTTAGTTTAGGGCATGTTTCAATTAGCATACCTTATGCTATGCATGCGTGCATTCATTCATCCGTCTTGCATGCACTAGGTTCGGCGCATCATACTAACTGCATTGTATTTCAATTCTGAGTTGAATACTTGTTAGTTGTAGTATCGCATACGCCATCTTAGAATAGCCGAGCCTATCTTAGTTGCATTTTTGCATGTGTTGCATTAGGCACTTCTGTATAGTTAGGATCATGCACGGATTTCTAACATAGCTTCTGCTTTGGCTTGGAGTACTCGGTAAGTATTTGTGCTTTAGCATCTCACATGAGTGTGAATGTTAACATGACAGCATGCTTACCATGTGGCTATATGCTTATGTGATATAAACTGCCTGAATGCCTGTGGGTGAAGGTTGGATTGTTTGAGTTGGAGCAACTCGTTGAAATCCGTATTTTAGCCTACTTGCGAGTAGCAAATTTCAAAACATTTCCAAACAAACGGATATGCAATGTTTTGTTCCAAATTAGGCGATCTAGTCTATACTTGTTTGCTGTGCGCACAACATAGTAAGTCTAGGTTAATAACCGGAATAAGAGCGCATGTGTTTTCAAAAACAAGATATCATGGTTAGTAGAGGCCGATCTTTGGATCGGGTGAGAGGGGGTGCTCATAGCTGACCTTCCCCGATCGTACCCAAGTTCCCGAGCCGAGGCAACTTTGGTGATGACGGACACGTGGCCTTTGGCACCGAGTCAGGGTTTCCTAAATTTCCCCATTAAAAAAATATTTAGGTGGCGACTCTATATCTGGTAAAGCAGTCCATGTTTGGCACTTCTTTCAAAAAAATCTGTTTCTCAAAATGATTTACCGGATTTGGACTTTGGTTCGGATTAAGAACCATGACAAATCGAGTCCGAACTGTAGCATGAGGCCTCAGGGCGCGTCTACAGTTTCTGGCGACTCTGCTGGGGAGTTAGAGAACTTGACTCGAACTCGTGATATCTTGTTTTGTTCACGCTTATGTGTTTCTTTGCATTGCATGTGCATTGATGCGCCTAGGACACCGTGTTTGCCGTATGCTATTCCTGAACGGTTTGCTGGAGGCTCACTTTGAGAAGCGTGCCATAAGGCTGACTAGTTGCGGGCTCTGCCACGGCGGGAACACAAACCCCGGTTTTCGTTGGGGCACACTTTTGACCATTCGACCTAGTGCATATTCGGAATCCATAGTGACCATTCCAAAGCTATGACAGGTTGCTTACCCGATTATAGGTTGTTTGAAACCGCTGCATGCGTAGTGAAACCCTAGCTCCTGACAAAATAGGACAGGGAAACCCTACCCCAACATAGGGGTGTTTTGGCTCTTTTTTACTTGTTATGTGCTTTTGGAATGTATCTCTACAGGAACGCACATATCAGTTTGCAAAGTTTGAGTATCAGGCCCGAGGGCACCAGTATCGGTATTTGTGAGAATCAGTGATAGCTATGGTCTCCGATTCAATTTTGGGGGCAGTGATTTGGGAATAATGAGTAGTTTTTTAGAACAGTGGATTTCAGCTTGTCAACCGTGTGTTGATTATACCAGACTGTGTGTTGTGTTTATTTACGCTGTTATGCTGTCCGTTTGTTTGCTCGCTTATTTCCTTATTATTGTTTTGCTTATCTTTTTGCTAGGTAGTTTAGCACAATTGCTTCAGACCAAGCAGATATTCCCCAAGCACTCTGGACAAGAGGTCGCCGACTCCATCGATCTGAGGATCTGGTAGACGGACAACCAGTGTACCACTCTCTACCCCCGGTTACTAGACGGAGGGCAGTTAGGCAGAGGGCATCAGTTCAGCAGTCAGTACAGAGGGCTTTGTCTACCCCACCGGTGTACAGTAGGGATCAGGATCCAGTTTCTCCCACAGAGAGGGAATATATACCGATAATTCAGTTAGAACATAACAGTATGGCCAGTTTAGAGGAGATGGTGCGCCAACTCCAAGAAAGTATGAAAACAATGCAGCAAGATGCTGTCCGACAGACAAAGTTCGCCAAGCAACAGGCCACGGTTATGAATGAACAAGCACAATTAATTGTAAGGCTACAGCAGCAAACCGGAGCATCTGCTTCGCAGCAAGCTCCTCCCCCGCCAGGAGTTCCAACCCTCGGGGAGACAGCCAATGTTCAAAATGATACAGACATTCTCACAGGACCCCATCCACCCCTGGTCCTACCCCAAATCCAACCCCAGTTATCTAAAACACCCACCAACCTACTGGACTCTCCCTTTGAGTTCAAGACAGACCCTACGGCACTGAAGTTGAGCAAGCTTGAAAAGTTGTTCAAGAGATCCCAGGGAGTCAAGACCATCCCTGACATTGAAGAGGGATATACCAATGCAGCTGTGACGCTGCCTGATCGATTCAAAATGCCTCATATCGACTGATTTGATGGGTCTGGCGACCCCATGGTGCACCTGAGATTGTTTTCAGATATCTTAAGGCCAATGGGCCTCACCAGACTGCAGAAGCTATCTCTGTTCGGCCGGACCCTGTCGGGTGTGGCGGCCATATGGTATGCCAAATTAGAAGATGACGTCAAGAGAAATTGCGACGAGATGGCTGAGGCCTTCATTGCGCAATACTCATACAATACACAAATCGAGATTACAACCCGTGATCTCGAGACAACAAGACAAGAGCCTAAAGAGAGCTTCTCAGAATATGTGACTCGCTGGAGGGCTAAGGCTTCGATGATGACCTTAAGGCCCACAGACAAGGATCAGATTCGGAAGATTGTGCGCAATCTTCAGCCGAAGTTGATGCAGAAGATGATTGTACTCCCCTTCCCTACCTTTTCTGTCACGAGCCAAACCCGCCCCTAAAAGTTTGGGCATGACCTATTCGAATATAGACACTAATCCTGTTATATATATCATATGGGGCCTAAACGGAAGCATTAAATATCAAAATTGGACAATAGAAACAAACTCCATTGAGCTACTACTAATATGCCAGGATCACAACTTCAAAACATGCAAATAAAATCTAAACATACATTACATACATACATATATATGCCTAGCCCTACAATATATCAAAATCATTACCGAAAGACAACCCAAGCATAAATCAATAACCTAACAATACTTTACAAAATGCACGACTTGTGGTGCATCAAAGTCGACAAGAGAAAGACGAGCCTTAAAGGTTAGGCTTGAACTCTGTTGACTACCAAAAGACAAAATGAGCGAACTCGGTGAATAATAGTATATAACTAATGTCAGAACTATGTGATTAGTCTGTCAGAACTTTGTAGGACAACTTTGTCAATTCACAATTCCACAATTGGGTCCTTGGCCTGAGGAGTTCACACATTCACAAACGAGCCATTGAGTTTGATAGATTCACAATTTATCATATTGGACCTCGATCCTTTGGATTCACACGTACACAAGTTCATAAATTCATATTTCACATATTGGCCCTTGGCCTCATAGGTTCATAGCACACAAATGACCCTTGGCTATATTGGTTCATAGTTCACAATTCTTTTGATACCTTCCATAAATTTCCCTCATAGATTCATATTTCACAAATTCACAAGTTGGCTCTTGGCCTCATAATTTCATAATTCACAAGTTGGCTCTTGGCCTCATAATTTCATAATTCACAAGTGAGAGATTCATCCCTTTGGTTTCACAAGTTCACAATATTTCACAAAAACATTTTAAACATATTCTTGAACCATCCCACGGTAAGGGCCACAAACCAGTATTATTAGCAAGGGCCACAAACCACGGTATTATTACCCGGACAAGGGCCACATAGGTTCTTTACTTCACAAATTATATCTTTCTTACAAATTGTATCTTTACATATCGCCATAGGCCTAAGCCTCTTAACTTCACATATGTATGGACTCAAGAGGTGGCTCGATTCTAGAGGTAGCTCCCACCAAGGTGTAGCACTTAGTTGACTTTGCTCCATACCGTAAACATCGATTATCACAGATAAGCATATTCTTCCCATTAATCACATAAATAACCGATATATTATGAGTTTAAAACATTGTTGATATTTGTTAGCAAAGGGTGAACACATTTCACAGATTGAACACTTAAATATGTAGATACCATAGTTCTATATCACAAATCAATGGATCTCGGACAAACCACAAAGCGTAATAACATCGATATCATCAAACCGACTAGTCCCAAGTTAGACAAAGGCATGATTCTTTCAATCATTTACATGAATTAACGTAATTAGTTTACCAATGGTAATCATTAGCAATATGTATAACGATCTCACAAATTGTTATCACAATTAGGACAAAATAATTACCTCATACCGCCTTAACCATTCTTGATAAAATTGAATAGTTCGATACATAAGCATCATTGTTCCATTTGTTCACCATGAATCATTGCTTAATCTACGGATAATGTAATGTTAATAATGTCTTTTAAACAAACTACTCAATAGATTATAGCAAAACCATTAATCATAGAGTCATATCGGATGCCAACTCTTCTATATTCACACCAAGTCTCAAATACAAACATGTTAACATAACTCATGGAAAACGGAATAGTAATAATAATAATCATTATTAAATTGATGTACATTTATAGTACTATTACTAATACATAAAAATCGGGTTACATATAATTTATTCCATTCTTAACTTGTTATCCTCTTTATACCAAAGTACAATTTGCAATTCACATCATTAAACCAACACACTTCTCCATACATATCTCAATACAATCCAACATAAGCTACACTATTTGGCATAATTCACCTTATCACCCCTAAATATAATTCAACATCTTTCAAGGTGAAGTCTTAAATCCCTTTTCATCATTTCTTCCCAATGCTCTTATCATTCATAACATTACTAATCTTGTTTCTCAATTTCATCTCACATAATAGCATGATTCACCCTGTCCATAACTGAGGTTCATTCATAAATTTTAAACATAATTTTCAAACATCTCCAAAATTCAATTAAATTTGTACAGATATAATTGAGTACCTCAATTTCATAATTTTACTTTCAATTTGGCCCAAATCATCGCTTAACATCAAGAAGCAACCTAGGGTTTCTAAGAAATCTACAAATTCCAATAAAATTCAAACTTATTAATTCATCACTTATCATTCCACTTTTCCCATTGATTATACACTTAGGATTTATAATCCATCATTCTAACTCATCAATTCAACTCTCAACAACCCATACCCTAAAACCCCCAATTCTCATACCATACACTACATGCTCACAAATGGAAATTCTTGTATTTAGATAGTCAAATACTACAAATCTATCCATCCATGTAAGTAATGAAGAGGATTAGAACCCCTACCTCAAGAACCAAGCAAGAAGACCAAGCTTTGAGAAGAATCCTTCAATCTCGAATTTCAATAAAATGTTTATCTCCTCTTGTTCTTCATCCTGATACAAGAATCATGGTGGGTTGTTGATCAAAGTAGAGGAAATCAAGGTTTTGGAGCTAGGGTTTTGACTAAGGCAAAGAGGAAGGAAGAGGAAGAAGAAACATGTAAGAAATGATCCAAAATCCCATTTTAAAAACTTTGAACAGTATAACTCTCCCATCTTTTAGGTCGTTCTTGTGTCCAAATTGAAGCCCCAGAAATAAGCTTTCCAATGGTTCTAACCTCATATCCAAATTCTAAGTGTGGAAAAAGAAAAAGGCAAAAGAGTGGCGGCTATTCGTAAAATAACTATCCGAATTAAATTCTTTGGTCCAATCTTACTTCACCATCATATTACCACCTCAACCAAAATCCCAAAATAAAATAAAGGCATTCCAAATACACTAATAAGATGTCAAAAATGAGCCCACATGCCTCGGTACAACTCATCCTAGAGACCACTTAAAATCACCACTCCCGCAAAATTTCTGAACCCCAAAGATTGTTGATAAAGATCAACAATTCCAGTTCCAAAAGCATAATTCGACGGCTAGTTCTTCAATTCCAATAGCAAACACATGAACCCTTAATGAAATCAAGATAACCTTCTACACGCACTTTGGGGTCATTACATTTTCTGATCTACATGAAATGGGGGTACAGATTGAGGACGCCTTGAAGCAAGGCTTAATTGATAATGACCAGGAGCAACCCCGAAGAACTTTTAATCGTAACACTAATGCGGGCCCGAGCGGCGCTACAAGAGCCTCCGAAGTGAGCATGGTCACCACCAACCTCCCTCAAGAACCATGGCAGCTACGCCATTCTCCAGTGCGTCCGGAAGCCATACCCAAACAGCCAAATACCCACCCAAAAACATAAGAACCTTCGCTCCACTGTATATGCCCTATCCAAAACTCTGGCTGTTTTAATCAAAAAAGGGCACTTGAAGCCCTTAGAGCCGCGGCCATTACCGGAAAAACTTCCCCCTGCCCACAACCCAACCAAATATTGTGCATTTCACCAATAGCATGGTCATGACATCGATCTGTGCTACCGATTACGTCATGAGATTCAAGATCTCATCGATAATGGGGTGATTCTGCCTCCCGAGAAACCCAATGTTACAACAAACCCTCTCCCCACACATAACCAAGCTCCACCTCCTAAAAGAATCGACTTCATTTAAACTGGGGTCGTGTCTTACGATCCTAGTATCTATATCACTTCTGCTCACCTACCTAAGCCGGAGGTACTCCTTCCTGATTGCACCAACGTGTACATGATGGACATCTCCATAACCCAACCTAAGCCAGTGGTGGTGACAGTCAAGGGCAAAAGGGAGGAGATTTCAGAGGAAAAGAGGGTTGTTGAGCCAGAATTTGAGAAGTCTGGGAGTTTTGTTGAGAAAGTATATAGTCCGAGCGACTACGTTTCGTCAATAGGCCAAAATGGGCTAGATGTGGAATTGCCGACAGAGGCGGAGCTGTGTGTGATCCAAGGGGATAGTTTGGGACAGAGGATGGATGATTTGACGGCTGTGGAAAAGGACCTTGCCAATCTCCAGTTTTACAGTGACCAAGATCTGGTGGACGCAGCAGTCAACTGGTTTGATTATGAGGAATCGGCAGAGGCTACTGGGTGGTTGGATGATTAACCGGATGTGGTGGAAGGATTCCAACCAGAACAGGGCCCAGTGGGGCCAGGGATGTCAGTGACGGCCGGGAGGGTCGAAGAACAGAATATACCGCCGGAGAGCGCCGGTGTCAAGAGTTTCGTTCAGGATTGGAGCATTTCGAATACAGGAATTATTGAGTAACCAGCTGTGTTGATACAGTCGGAATAGGAAAGATTTGAAGATTCCGAGAGAATCAGGAAGGCAAAGGCCCATGTCGGGACTGAAACTACTATAAGTACAGAAACAGAGAATGCTGCGAGCATAGGGATGGAAGGTACCACAAGTACGAGGACAGTCATACCAGAGCCGGACAGGTGTCTGTCGGCTGCTGATGGAATGTGGTGGGAGGACGATGATTTATGTCTTGCCTATATGGATGAAGATTGGGGGAACAACCAACCCGATGACACCTGGTACCTTGGAGAAGTCGACCATATGACACGGAGTGGGTAGTACTTCAAACCCCCGCACGTAGATCAACCAGAGGCTTCTAGGAAAGATAGGGAGGCTGAAAAGCAAAAGGAGAAACAACTTGAAGAGGAGGCTGTGCTCAAACAGTTAAAAAAGATACAGGTAGACATCTCTATCTGGGGACTGCTTATGGCATCACAAGTGCATAGACAGGCTGTCTTATCAGCCATGGACAAGGCGAAGCTTTCGATAGAAACCACGCCAGAACAGCTGGTAGGATTAGTCTTTCTGGGAGGGGCTATCCCGACACTGACTTTTTCCGACAAGGAACTGCCACCTGAGGGGGAAAACCATAACAAACCACTCTACATCTCTGTGGAGTGTAGGAATAAATGGATACCGGTGGTTCTTGTTGATACCAGATTCGCCATCAACGTCTGCCCGGCAAGGACAGCGTATGCGATCGGTTTGAAAACCGCGGACTTTTTACCAATGGCCCAGGTAATTCAGGCATACGACAACACAAGTAGAGAGGTCATGGGGATGGTGAAAATTCAGACTAAAGTTGGGCCAGGATAGCATAAGATAGATTTCCATGTCTTAGAAGTTCTGGCAACTTTCAACCTGCCTTTGGGGAGGCCGTGGCTACATCAGGCAAAGGCAGTGTCGTCCACTTTGCATCAAATGGTCAAATACCCCTATGGGAAGGGAGTAGCCATTGTTTTTGGAAATTCATCGATCCATCCACCACCAGAGGTATCTACGCTCGTTGTAGAAATTGAGCACGGTATGGAGGATGTGTTCATATCGGGTTCTACCCTTGCTGAGGCTCGGGTTGTACAAAACATTATGGCTGCTAATGAGGGGATATATGTCAGTGCTCAAGCAGTATACCTCATGAACAAACTTCAACACATCCCCAGGATGGGATTGGGAAAGAGCAGCCGGAAGGGCATCGCAGCATTGGCCGAAGTGCCACACAACCCGCATACCTTTGGCTTGGGTTATCTGCTCACCAAAGAGGATTGGATAAGGAAGGGTAAGGAGATGATTGGAAGAGCCAGAGCAAAGAAGGCGGGGAAGCCTTTTGACTTAATGCACCGGCCCATTCAGGGTACCCTAAACGGACGCTTCGTTCGGGAGAGGGAGGACTTTCCATTCTGTGGCTTCCCAGAGCTGTGGCTGAACGCGGAAAGGAAGCGCATGCCGGGGTTCGAGATCTTCTTTGACCTACAATTATCTGGGGATGATGTTGCCGAAGAGCAGGCAGACCCGACGATTAAGGTTGAGTAGAGCAAGGAAATGGAGTTTGAGGACACCAAACTTGAAATGGGGGTAGTACTGGCATGTCTACTTTCAGATCCTCCGATCGAACAGAAGTGCTTGGGGGATAACTTCTCGGTGGCCATGATTGGGAATGAAACGGCTGCGGGTCTACCATCAACTATTTTGGATGCATCCATCGCACCCTTTCTCGTTTGGCAGTACAAAGAGGGATTTTTGTCAAACAACACCGGGTCAGGTAGTGAGCTGGAATCTGATTCCACCGAGTCTTGTGAGTCGGAATCAGGTTCCAGCTCAACTGAGTCTGAGTTTGGTATTCCTAGGGGTGATAACCCAGATGCCACAGTCCTGTCTAGGTTGTCGTTTTCTTTCTCTTTTGAGTCTGTTGTAACAGAAGAATCGGACGGCTTGGAAGTACATAATGAGAATGATATGGAGGTGGTTTCTGAGTACTTTTCCGTGCCTTTGATTTATTGCTTGAATCAGGACTTTCAAAATTTTGACAAAAACGACGAGGAAAAAATCCCTCCGATTTTGCAACGTTTAATTGAACAAGAGCAGGAGAGATTTGTTAAACCTTTAGTTGATGAAATCACTACTGTGAATGTTGGTACTGAGAAGGACCCGTAGCTAGTCCAAATCGGGTCCACGTTGTCTTCGGAAGAACGCGAACACTTAGTCGCTTTATTAAAAGATTTCAAAGATATTTTCGCGTGGTCCTGCGAGGACATGCATGGGATCGATCTTGAGATTGTACAGCACCGGATCCCTCTTGACCCCGAGGCCCGACCTGTCAAATAGAAACTCAGAAGGATCCTCCCTAACTGGGCCATCAAGATTATGGAAGAGGTCACCAAGCAAATCGATGTAGGCTTCCTGCTGATATCCGAATACCCGACTTGGTTGGCCAATATTGTTCCGGTGCCGAAGAAGGATAGCGGGATCCAGGTGTGCGTGGATTTCAGGGATTTGAATAGAGCCAGTCCAAAGGACGACTTTCCCTTGCCACATATTAACGAGTTGGTGGATTTCACAGCAGGGCATGCTTTGCTTTCGTTTATGGATGGCTTCTCAGGCTACAATCAGATAGTGATGGCACCTGAAGACCGAGAAAATACTGCCTTCTCCACCCTGTGGGGGACCTATTACTATAGAGTGATGCCATTTGGGTTAAAGAATGCTGGAGCTACATATCAACGGGCCACGACCGCGATATTGCATGACATGATGCACAAAGAGGTTGAAGTGTACGTGGACGATATGATTGTCAAGTCCAAAGAAAGAAAGGGCCACTACACCGCCTTGCAAAAGTTCTTCCAAAGGATCAGAGAATTCCGGTTGCAACTGAACCCTCAGAAGTGTACATTCAGTGTTACAGCAGGGAAAATGCTAGGGTTTCTGATTACGCAGAAGGGCATCGAAGTCGACCCTTCCAAAATCAAGGCCATCTTAGAAATGCCACCACCAAGGACTGAAAAGGAGGTGCGAGGCTTTCTGGGTAAAGTACAATTCATAAGATGGTTTATCTCAAAATTAACCTTGACTTGTGAACCATTTTTTGGTCTCCTGAAGAAAGGAAAGAAATTCTAATGGGACGGCCAATGCCAAGCTGCTTTTGAACAAATTAAAGAATATTTACAGAACCCATCCATATTGTCACCACCAGAACCAGGGAGACCGTTGATATTGTACCTTTCAGTGACTGAAACTACAATGGGCTGTATGCTCGCACAAGAATCGGAGGATAAGATGGAGAGGGCCATTTACTATTTGAGCAAGAAGATGCCGGAGTATGAAACTCGCTACACACCGTTGGAGAAGGCTTGCTTAGCCTTGGTATAGGCTACCAGGAAGCTGCGACACTACCTGTTAGCTCACTCCATAATGTTGGTTTCACGATTGGATCCCATTAAATATCTTTTCGACAAACCGGCACTTACGGGTAGGCTAGCTCGTTGGTTGTTGTTGCTTTCCGAATTCGATCTAAAATATGTGACACGCAAGTCAGACAAGGAAAGAGCAGTGGCAGAATTCTTAGCCGACCATCCAGTGGAAGAGGGTGAAGCAATTGAGTACTTATTCCCAGATGAGACCATTTTGCACATCGAAGATGAAACTTGGACGATGTACTTTGACGAAGCGTCAAATCAGTACGGGTATGGGATAGGGGTGTTGCTGATAGCACCCGACGATTCCCGTATCCCTCTAGCATTCAAACTCTGGTTCAAAGTCTTGAACAATGAAGCAGAATATGAGGCATGCATTGCCGGTCTAGAAGTAGCCCTAGAACTAGGGGGAAAATGGTTGGACGTCATTGGGGACTCGAACCTTGTTGTGTCTCAAGCAAAAGGAGATTGGAAAGTCAAAGAAGAAAAGATGATGATGTATCACCAGACCTTGGATTTGTTAATTCCTCGATTTGAGAAGCTGAACTTCACTCATTTATTAAGGGAGAACAACAGGTTCGCAGATTCACTAGCAACTCTATCTTCCATGATAGACATCCCGTTCGGAGTCCGGATGCGTCCAGTCATCATTGACCAGAAATTTGCGCCAGCCTACGAGTCGATTGCTACTATAGATGAGGCTCAAGATGAGAACCCTTGGTATTACGATATTTGGAATTTCTTGGAGAAAGAGGAGTATCTACCAGGGGCAAATGCCAAGGATAAAAGGGCAATCAGAAGAATGGCTGTTCAGTTCATCATCTGCGGGGGTAAACTGTATAAGAGAGGTCATCTGGGAATGCATAAGCTGTGTGTAGAAGCTGAAGAATGAAAACGCCTGATGGAGGCCATCTATGGAGGGGAATGCGGTGCACATATGAATGGAGTACTGTTGGCTCAGAAGATCCTCAGACAGGGTTACTATTGGTCCACCATGGAGGAGGATTGTATCGGCTTTGTTCGACGATGCCACAAATGTCAGATCCATGCAAACCGCATGAATATCCCACCGTCGAAGCTGTACAACATGACTTCACCATGGCCATTTTCAGTTTGGGGAATCGATGTGATCGGGGCTGTCACTCCGAAAGGGTCGAATGGGCATGAGTTCATCTTGGTCGTGATAGATTATTTTACAAAGTGGGTCGAGGCCCAATCTTATGCGGTGTTGAAGGCTTCACATGTCGCGAAGTTCATCAGAAATAACATCATCGGTCGTTATGGGGTCCCAAATGAGATCATTTCAGATAATGGTTCCCACTTCAAGAAAGAAGTGATTGACTTGTTGGAGAAATACAATGTGGCTCTTCATAAGTCATCCACATACCGGCCGCAAACCAATGGAGCGGTCGAGGCCGTCAACAAGAACATCAAATACATACTGCAGAAGATGGTGGAAACCTACCGGGACTGGCAAGATAAATTGCCGTTTGCTCTGTGGGGCTACCGGACTTCAATTAGAACTTCTACTGGGGCGACTCCGTATTCGTTGGTTTATGGGATGGAGGCCGTTCTACCTATCGAAATTGAGGTTCCGTCTTTGCGAGTGTTGGCTGAGTGCCAGATAGCCGAAGCAGATTGGCAGCAGAGTAGATTTGAAGAACTCATGCTCTTGACGAGCGTAGACTGAAAGCATTGTACCATGTTCAAGGTTATCAGCGCAGAATTGCTAGGGCTTTTAACAAGAAAGTTAAGTCCAGGAATTTAAAGGCAGGAGATTTGGTGCTCAAGGATAACCGAGCTCCCATCCACAACCCAAGGGGCAAGTTCAGACCCAATTGGATTGGTCCCTACATCATTAAGTCTATCTAGTCAGGTGGAGCTGTCATTCTGATGGACCTAGATGGCCTAGAGTTCTCACAACCGATCAACATGGACAAGTTGAAGAAATATTACCCCTGAGAGGCTCGCTAGGCCGAAAACCCGAAAGGGCGACCTAGGCAAAAGTTAGAGCACGAAAAATTTGAAATTATAAAAACTGAGCTCGCAAGGTTGAAAACCATCAAATGGCGGTCTTGGCAAAAGTTAGAGTGCAAAAGGAGAGTGAAAATATTCGAGTGAACCCAAGCCTGAACTATGTAAGGCTTGATTCCCATCTTTGAGATACGTAGGCAACTTCATCCTGAAGTCCAACCATAAACTTTTCCCTGATCAACTTTGTCCATTTGATCATTCGGTCATCTTGGCCCATTCAGTATTCAAAAGCTTTGATTGTAATCTCTGGTGCAGTGCTATTCAAACTAGGGGCAACTTTCCGTTGCTGTGCGGTGCCGCGGTACCATTCAGACTAGGGGCAACTTTCCAGTTGCTGGGATCTGGGGTTGTGCATCTTAGTGACAAATCTTAGGCATGTCCAGTTCTGATCCATACCGAAAATAGTTTTGAAAAGTTTTAATAAAAGTTGACTTTGTTCAAATTAATCTTTTTACAACTAAGACCATTTCTGGACCAAAACGAAAAATTTTCAGTACCACAACCTTCAATTTCATTGATCTCAACACAGAGTTCTCCTACTCTTGCATACAAATTGAAGTTGCTTTTTATTACATTCATAAGGAAAACTTGAAAGTACTAATAAAGCAATAAACCCGGGGCATGGATAAGTCAGGTGTTCCTGCACCCCCTCCCAGAGCTGCTCGAAGCCTCTGATGCCAAAGTGGGCCCCTCCTGTGCCTCTTCATTGAGCCAATCCAGGCACTCACCAGACAAAATGCAATTGAAAGTGGGAGCGGGGGCCAGGAGCTCTCTAGTCCTTCATGTTGTAACATACCGGGCAAGCTATGCGCCTCGAACCAGGAATGCAGTAGGATACTCTATCCCCTCTGGCGGGCAAGTCTGATCATGTCCGAACTGGCATTGGAATCAAACCGGAAAATAGAAAACATAGTGTGTCATGCCAATCAATTGAATCCCAGGTTGACGGGTCATGCTGTAACTCATTGCTGGTAGATTGAGGCAAGGGCACCACCAAGCAATACGGTCTGCGGACAAGCTGCCCATCTAGTCGAACCACTAACCCTCATCACGGGCATCGACCAAGCGTTGCCTGAAGAAATAGCCGCGAGCTGAGTATGCGGGGCAAGACTCCACAATCTGTAACTTGTCCATCAACCACACCTGGGGAGGGATTGAAAAATGAGAGAATAAAGAATAAAGAGATGTACGAAGAGAGAAAAGTAAGGAAAAGGGTTTTGTAAGAAAAATCGAGCCTGAGAGCTGAGTGATGTGAGCAATACACATGTGAGATTGGGGTGGGAAGCATTACCTGTAATAGTAGTGGGCTCCCTGCAAGCCTAGCCGTCTCCTGGCGATGAAAAGCATCTAAGCCCATCAATGTCTCAGCCAATGTCATGGCAATACAGCTCTTGCCCTCATTCAAGCCTTGGGCGACCTCGATCAATCGGACACTGAATCCACCAGAGCCCGGGACAAGTAAGAAATGAGATAGCAAGCATAGGCAAAGCGCATGTCGCCGATAGCCCTGTCGATGATAGTCACCGCGATTGCTAGCATTAGAAAATCGGTAAACTAAGCTTGGGATGTCTAGCTCCCCGTCATGAATCAATGATCGAGCATCATGTAATGTGAGGCCACACATTTGTCCCAGGGCTTGGACGTGGCCGAATCGGAGTTGAGGCAAGATTTCCTTGTTACGCTTGGACTCTATTAAAGCTTGGAAATCCTCAAATGTGGGACACATCTCTTGCCCGCTGAAGCTAAAGACGTGTGTTACTGGATTCCAAAACCTTGCCGCGGCATGGAGGAAAGGAAGGTGCAGTGGAGTACGGCCCAACGTAAATAGTGTGTTCAAACTGAAGCCCCGGAAGTTCAACTTTTCCAAGCCAGTTAGAGAAGCAATCCAATTTGTGAGGTTTTGGGCAGAGAATGCTTCCGTTTGGTGCAAATTTGAGCTGAAATGAAGAGAATCCTGAAGCTGAAACTCATATAGAAGATAAGGTAGTGAGTGGAGGACAAATGTCATCATTTTGGAGAATCTGCCATCGATGGCTGGCAGTGGCTTATCAGTGGCCGGTAGTGGCACACTGATGGCTGGCAGGCCTCCATTGGTGGCCGGTAGTACTCCCCTCTTGCTTACTAGCTCCCTCACTGAAGACCCAGTTGTCCGTTGCAGTGGAGTCTTGTTCTTTGTGTTTTTCAAGGTCTTGTTTTGTCCTGTTGGACTTTGTCATCATGTCTTGTTTAAAACGTATTATTCTCCTTTTCTGTGTCAGGTTGTAATTATCTTCCTGTCATTCATTGAGTTGTTGCAATTTGCTTGTCGAGTTGTAAATTTGTTAAGCTTTGCTTTGTTTATCGAGTTGTTTTGTTATTAGTCAGTTCACTACCTGATTAGTGCAATTTGAGTGTTTGGTTTTCAAAACAAGATTTCGATTTCATTTACATTGTTGTGTAAAGTAATGCGATGCGATGTGATGCGATGCATAGAATGTACAAACGAAACACTTTTCCAACAAAAAAGTTGTTTTCATTCCATCATAGTTTCTTTTTTACAAATGATTTTGGTTTTGAAACAAACCCACCTAACGTAGTACAATGTGCAAAAACTACTAGTAAAAAAGGAAAATAAAACAAAAGAAGATCAGCGTCTGAAGTAGCAAAATGTCTGGATCGTTGCTGCTGGTCTCAAGTGCGGGAATCCGTCCTGGTCCTCTTTCTGGACGAAGGTCCAGGATCTCCACCATCAGCATCTGACTCTGACTTTGAATGCGGGCTCATCGCCTCCTTGTCAGACTCATCATCATCAGAGACAGGTCCCTGCGAACTAGTCCCTCGTCCTGCTCCCTCTGTTGCTCGAGGAGGTACTGAAGGGCCCGTCCCTGCTCCTGCTGGAACACCCGATGAGCCTGGAGGCAAGAAAGGAATCTGAAAAAGGGACAAGCCACCCAAAATGCATTAGTAACCAAGGTATATCAGATGTAACAAAGTGTTATACTGTGAATAGTGAATGATTGGTAGTGAATGCATGTCGTGAATGCAGTATGGGAACAATGTATCAGATGAAGGCAGTGTGCAAGCTGTACAAATGATGGTGTGTTAAGAAAAGACTTCAAATCAAAGCAGTTTGAATGAACTTACCGGAATGCTATAGATACTGAGTAGGTCCATGCTCGTCTGTAGCATCCCTATCACTGAAGCTGTCATCGCCAGAGACTAACGAGTGTACTGAATGGGAGCCTACAAAAATGGTTGAAATCATTAGTACTCTGTATAATATCAAGGGAAATCAAATGACAATACAAGGGATGATAGTGTAGTACATACCGGAGTCGAGCCGTAACCTCCGACAAGCTCGTGACCAGCTGGAGGAGGGGCAACGGGAACTGATAAATCTCTCCAGCTTGCCCTTGAAGTGTTATAGTAGCAGGCAATACTGGCCATCCAGACCCCTGTCTCTCCTCAGGACCTCACCTCCTACAAGACCTGACCGCTCCGCCTCTACGTCTCATAGTTGGAGCCCTCGCTCCCTCTCCTCCTCAGACACCAGTCAAAGGCGGCATCAGATGTGTCTGAATGAAGGTCGCGTAGTCACCCTCAGCACGAAAGTAATATGTCTCCAGCCCTACCATGAACTAGATCACCTGGTCAGCGGATAACATGTGTGTCTCCCTCATCGATGGTGGAGGTGCCATCGGTACAAATGGGGCAGGCAACCCCAAGGTCTGACGCACAAAGCGCTCACTTAGAAACCAGGCCCGACAGATCGGCCCCTCGAAGAGGATACCAGATCGAGACATGATCCGGGTAGGCGACATCGATCTCGGAGTCCTAATGGAATCACCTCCCATGGTCGCCATGAAATCTGAAAAAGAGAATCAACGAGATGATCAGTCGTCAAATAACTAAGGCAGGTGCATCGATTTACTCAAAATAACCTTATTGCAAACTTACCTCACGCGTCGCGACTGTGTCAAAATACTGTCGGAAAAACATGAAGCCCTCCCGGGTCCTACGATGGAGCGGACCGTCATATACATCAGAAAATGGGACCGTCACTGTAGTCTCCTCCACAGGATCTGGAGCAAGCGCCGGGAAGTGTGCATATACCCAAAGCTGTTGAACAGAGGTGATCAGTACAGCGCATGAACAAGAATCCAGTAAGCATAATGCAGAATGCAGTACAGTACATAACAGATGCAGGCCTAGAAAGGCGGGCATTAGATCCTGTGCATATAGTGTACCATGAGCAGTGTGCAGATCCTGTGTGTGCAGTGTATAGTGCGCAGTGTGTAGTAGGCTTGATATACAGAAAATGCAAAACAGAAAGCATACAGTATGACAGTGACTATGGAGAGTACAAATATTGAACAAAGCAAAACGTACAAATGCTAAGCAGAGTAATGAAAGGGGGAACTAGGTTGCGTACCTCCCAAGCTCGCCAGTAGCCTCCAATCACTCTCCCGTACATCCGAGAAGTGGAGCTCATGTATCCATAAAGAGTAGTGAGGCCGGCTGCGCCCCAGTTATAGAAGCGAACCCGCAGAAGCACCACCAGGGCGCTCAAGAAGTACAAACCCACGGTGTTCCACCTGTTCAAAAACAAGGTGGTACCAAAAAGGAATAGAAGGAAGCCCCTAGCATACTGCTCCACTCCCTCATCGGTCTGAAGATCCTCCCCACGGAATTGCTCCTCGAACCAAGAATATCTAACCATACCCGCTCGAGCAAGGGGTGGACGTGCTCCAAGCAACACATCCCATGCAGCCACCCACTCCCCCATGTCGGGATCTAGGGGAATCGGATCACCTCCGACTCCCAGACCAATGATCATAGCAAAATCAAAAGGAGTCATGGTCATCTCCCCTGCCGTGGAAAAGTGAAAGGAATTGGTGGTGTCCCACCACCTCTCCACAAGAGCCCCCAGGAGAGGGCAACTAGCTGTAACTCGCGTCAGCTCGCAGCAAAATATACCGAAGCCGGTCTCGTTGACAATCCGGCGGACCCCCGTGGGGAGTACATCGTACCAGTCGCGAGCGGTCGTAGCGCCGTAGCCTCGGAAGGAACGAGATCCCTCATGTAGAAAACGCAGTTTCAAATCAAATCAGAGGAATATTGAAAATGTAGTTTCAAGTCAAATCAGCACAGTTCAAATCAGATCAGCAGTATGTTGAAAATACAGTTTCAGCTCAGATTAGTGATGCATTGAAGATACAGTCGCATCCAGGGCAATGATGTGTCAAAGATGCATTCAAATTCAGAATAGTGACGCATGAGATGCGGTTATGTGCAGTGTATACAGGGTAGCAATGTATGAAATGCAGTCAGATCAGAGCACGCGATGCAATCAGATTGAAACAATACAAAAGATACAGGTATTCTAAAGTAATACTAAACAAGGGACAAATGTGGTACCTCTACGGCAATGGCCGACAAGTGAGACATCGGCTCTCTCAATAAGAGGTCGTCTGGTACACCCTCATCAAAATCGGTAAAGGAATGGATGCCTCCCGCCACTGGAATGATGTGAGTCTCCGGATGATACACCGCAGGGTCAAGGGACTTACATCCAATGGTAATGGCTGAGGCTCAACCTCTGGCTCGGCCGCAAACTCTGCCGCTAACTCTACTGGAGGGAGTGCTAGGAAACCCTCATCATGAGGCACATCGTCTGCCATCTGAGACGAATGCAAAGGAAGGATGTGAAAATGGGCAAAAATGAGTAAAATGATGAAATTTAGAATAAACTCAAACCCTAAGAGAGAAAATTCAAGGAAAGTTGAAAAACCCGGGAAAGTGAACTAACCTCGAGAGAAGATTGGGGGAAATGATCCTTGAATTCGGGAAATGGTGAAAGAAGCCTCGGATGTAATTTCTGATCGGTTCAAGTCAAAGAAAACCAAGAGTCCTTCACGATGTAAGGTTGAATAGGGTGTTGGAAAACGCGTAGAATGCGCAAATCCAGAGAAAAGGCACACCTAGAAAGGAAGAAAAGTGATTTCTATGGAAGGGTTTGTGAAGAAATGGGTTGGTTTTGAGCCTATTTAAAGACCCACGGCCTAAAAGACTTTTTTGCCCGAATCTGCCACCGATGGCCGGCAGGGGCACATCAGTGGTCGGCAGTGGATGCAGATGGCCGTTAGTGGCCGGCAGTTGTCCCTGGTGACCATCAAGTCTTCTCCAGCTTTCCTGCCCTATTTGATCTTGGAATCTGTCCCCGGGTCCCGGCAATCCTGTGGAATGCTCAAAACTTGATTGGAAATGTCCACGTGGAGCTCGGGAGTCATGTCTTCAATGTACGATGGTTTACACCCATCAATGTGTACAAAGCGTATCCTTCTGACGCATCCCAAACCCTCCGGGAGGTAAACCGAAGATCTCCTTTTAAGATGTCTTTATTAAGCATCTTTCTCTTCTGTTGGTGTCAATTAGCATTCATCTGTTACAATGAACGCCCGTCTAGTTCGTATGCGTTGTCGCGTATGCTTTACTTACATGTGTTAAATTCCTATTTCACACATTGCATGCGTTGTCACGTATGCTTTACTTACATGTGTTCAAATTTTTATTTCACATTGCATGCGTTGTCGCGTATGCTTTACTTACATGTGTTCAAATTCGTATTTCACATATTGCATGCGTTGTCGCGTATGCTTTACTTACATGTGTTCAAATTTCTATTTCACACATTGCATGCGTTGTCACGTATGCTTTACTTACATGTGTTCAATTTCTATTTCACACATTGCATGCGTTCAATTACTTGCAGAGTGGACCCTGTGGTGCACTACCGGCCATGGCATGGCACTGCCGGCCATAGCTTTGTTCCTGTCAGCCATCAGATCTTTTGAGCCAGCTGGATTTTAGTTTGCTCCCCTCCATACACGTGTATGGAGGGATGAAGGCCTTGCAAAGCTTCTTGAAGAAGCTTTGGCTTTTCATTTCTCTATATAAGCAAGAGGCCACTTCCTTAGACCAGGTTCTGAGTTTTTGAAGAGCAAGCTTCCACCCCCTGAAATTGCTGGTTTCGAAGAGGGTCTTCAAGGGTGAGCATTTCTCCCATTTTTTGCACTTTCTTGCACCTTGCTTTAGCCCTCTTTGCATATTTTTTTAGGCTTTTCTTATAACTGAAAAAAGTCTTGTTTTTAAGTGCTTTTTAAGTTTGGTCAAGGTCATTTTTCTGTTTGGGGTGTGTAGCCCCCTTGCATGCTTTGTTTGGCTTTGTTTTAAGCCATATTTGGAGGCCTCCAAGCTAGCCTTGGTTTGGTCTTCCTACCACTGAAATCTAGTGGATTTCCAATGGTAGAGGTGTGGTTTTGAGGTCCTAAATCAGAGGGGGTAGTCCCCTCTCTTTGTATTTCTCTTTGCTTGCATTTTTGGCCTTCCAAAGGACCATCCCTCTATGCATTTTTGAGGCTTGGTCCAGGCCCTTTTTTGTGACTTCTAGGACCTGCCTTGGCCTTGTCCAAGGCTGGTTTGGTCATGCCTTGCTTGCATCTTGCATGTATAGTGTAACTCCATCCATAGCTCATCAAAGTAGCATGTGTGCATAGTCTTTGTTGAGTCCATTTCAGTCCATTTTTGGTGATGTTTTACCATGCCATGATTCTGTTTTGGGTTGGTTTTGTTACTCCATGTTTGCTTGATGCACTTGTAATGTAAATCCCCTAAGCTAGTTTCATATGCTCCATGCCATGCCATGTCATTTTAGCTTGTTTGGTTTACATTCCAGCATGTATTTGGTCATCATTTGGCATGTTATGACCCTATCCATAGTTGGTTTGATCATCTTTTGCACGCTCCACATAGGTGTAGAACAAATCTTGTTTACTAGCCTTTTCTGCATAATGTTTTGACTCATCATACTAGCATATTTTGGCTTTGCTCAAACATGATTTTATGCTTATTTTGAAGTGTTCTAGGACTTTTTTGGTCTGCCATGGCCATATCACTCATGCTTTGTATAGGTATAGTGTAAATGCTTAGGCTAGTCTTGGGTTTTGAGGCCTCTATCATGTCATACATGTGATGTTTGCATGCCTTGCCCTCATTTCACATGCTATTTCAGTCCATGAAATGTTGTCATACACTTGCATTTGACATGCCTTGAATGCTTTGTATAGCTTGTGCTTTATGCTTCAAAAATGGATTTTTGTGCATGCCACTTAGCCTAAGCCTTTGGCTCATCATTTCAGTACATTTTGGGTCCTAATATACCATGATGTAACTCTGTTTTTGGCTATCCAAGTCATGCCATGATTGGTTCTCATAGGTGTAGTGCATTGCCTCTTTTGTAGCCTTGCATGTTCTATGTTTTAGCATTGTATGCTAGCTTGCTTTGGCTTACTTCCGTGCATGTTTTAGTCTCATATTAGTACGTACTAGGACTGTTTTGGGTTGCCCTTGCCATATCCTTCATGCCTCATATAGCTGTAGTGTAATTGGCCTTGCAAGCTTCGTGTTTAGGTGATTCACGCATGCTATCCTTGAGCTATTTAAATGATTTGGCATCATTTATCATCTCATTTCAGTGCATATAGTGTTGTTACACTTGCACATTTGTCACTTCTTAGGCACTTTTGAGAGTTCCCCCTTTTAGGCCCCTTTGTTGCACCTTTCGCATTTTGCATGCTTGAGTATGTTGTGTGGCTTAATTCATCGCTTTGGCTACTAATTTGGATCTAGTTGAGAGCCGTCCATCTTTGGTGTAAGCCCATCTTACCATGTTGTCGCATGCTTGTTCCGTTTCGTATGTTGTCGCATACTTGTTTAGTTTTGCACACCTTGCATGCTCACATGTTCATGTTGAATTTTGTCATGTTGTCCAAGGTTGTTGCATCACATCATGCTTATAAGTTTGTTGCATGCTTGGGTTAGTTGCATGTTTGCACACTTAGGTCATGTTGCATGTTTACCATGCTTATATATTGCATTACTTGGATTAAGTGTTAATCCTAGCACGAGGAACGAGGGGCATTTCATACTTCAAGTGATGGAACGTGTCTCAATTCTCGGTCACCAAAGCTCTTGATGATTCACGATAGAGTTCTAGGCTTTACTTGCTTTATTTGTACATTCATTTTCATATTGATTAGCACAAGTGGGATCTTTGTCCATCATGCATCAGGATGCGTGATTGGTGGTCGTGGATCCGACTTGGCCTCTCCCTTGATGTTTTGTGGTGATTTGAAGTGCCATGGTCCGTACATGTCCTTGGGAGACCCTCCATTTTCTCTATTTTGTGCTTTGTTGCAACTTGGTGTCACAGCACACTAGTAGCCGGCAGCCTGTCACTGATGGCCGGCAATGTGCCACCCTTGCCCGACAATGGACCATCCTTGGCCGGCAGATCTCCCTCCACGGCCGGCAGGCCACTGGTGAATCCCCCAGCAATGTTTTGGTAAGTTCCAGCAACAAACACTGGAAGACACCCTGTAAACAGAGCCTCTAAAGAGCAACCGAAAGGCGTTTCGAGGCGAAGAACCGAAGCGAGCATGCATGCCTCCCTTCTTCAAACAGAGCTGGAATAGCACCGTTTACTGCTTTCCCTACTTGCTTGTTGTCATTCATTAATCAGTTAATTAATTTGTTAATGAATTAAGTTGTGTAATAATTAGTTGTAGCTAGTTATTCATTTGGTTCTGTAATAATTAATTAGCTTGTGAGTTAGTTAATTAGGTGGCCTGTATTTTTTACTCAGACCCTCCAAATGAGGGCACAATTGTAATAAGTGTGCGTGAGTGTGTGTATGTCTTCCAACCTCACGTCTTTCTTCCCTTTTATTTACTAGCTTTCGATGGTTAGTTTAGGGCATGTTTCAATTAGCATACCTTATGCTATGCATGCGTGCATTCATTCATCCGTCTTGCATGCACCGGGCTCGGCGCATCATACTAACTGCATTGTATTTCAATTCCGAGTTGAATACTTATTAGTTGTAGCATCACATATGCCATCTTAGAATAGCCGAGCCTATCTTAGTTGCATTTTTGCATGTGTTGCATTAGGCACTTCTGTATAGTTAGGATCATGCATAGATTTCTAACATAGCTTCTGTTTTGACTTGGAGTACTCGGTAAGTATTTATGCTTTAGCATCTCACATGAGTGTGAATGTTAACATGACAGCATGCTTACCATGTGGCTATATGCTTATGTGATATAAACTGCCTGAATGCCTGTGGGTGAAGGTTGGATTGTTTGAGTTGGAGCAACTCTTTCAAATCCGTATTTTAGCCTACTTGCGAGTAGCAAATTTCAAAACATTTCCAAACAAACGGATATGCAATGCTTTGTTCCAAATTAGGCGATCTAGTATATACTTGTTTGTTGTGCGCACAACATAGTAATTCTAGGTTAATAACCGGAATAAGAGCGCATGTGTTTTCAAAAACAAGATATCATGGTTAGTAGAGGCCGATCTTCGGATCGGGCGAGATGGGGTGCTCATAGCTGACCTTCCCTGATTGTACCCAAGTTCCCGAGCCGAGGCAACTTTGGTGATGACGGACACTAGGCCTTTGGCACCAAGTCAGGGTTTCCTAAATTCCCCCATCAAAAAAATATTTAGGTGGCGACTCTGTATCTGGTAAAGCAGCCCATGTTTGGCACTTCTTTCAAAAAAATCTGTTTCTCAAAACAATTTGCCGGATTTGGACTCTTTGGTTCAGATTAAGAACCGTGACAAATTGAGTCCGAACTGTAACATGAGGCCCAAGGGCGCGTCTACAGTATGCCACAACCTGGAGAACAAGAGAGCTTCTGGCACTTGCTCCTGCTTTCAACTGCATTCTTTCTGATGAGTGCCTAGATTGGCTCAATGAAGAGGCACAGGTAGGGCCCACTTTGGCATCAGAAGCTTCCACAAGCTCTGGGAGGGGACGCAGGAACACCAGACTATGCCCCAGATTTATTTTGCTTTATCAGTACTTTCAAGTTTTCTTTATCAATGCAATAAAAAGCAACTTCAATTTGTATCAAGAGTAGGAGAACTCTGTATTGAAATCAATGAAATTGAAGGTTGTGAGTATTGAAAATTTTTTGTTTGGTCCAAAAATGGTCTAAGTTGTAAAAAGATTAATTTGAACAAAATCAACTTTTATTAAAACTTTTCAAAACCATTTTCGATATGGATCAAAACTGGACATGCCCGAGATCTATCACTGAGATGTACAACCCCAGATCCAAACATTTGGAAAGTTGCCCCTTATGTAAATGGCACTGCACGGCAACGGAAAGTTGTCCCTTGTTTGAATAACACCGCAGCACACTGAACGGCAACTGAAAGTTGCCCCTAGTCTGAATAGCACTGCGCTGGAGATCACAACCGACCTCTTGAACGCTGGATAGACAAAGATGACTAGAACAATCACATGGACAAAGTTGATCGGGGGAGTGTTTATGGCTGGACTCCAAGATGAAGTTGCCTACGTATCCCAAAGACGGGAATCAAGCCTTACGTAGTTCGGCTTGGGTTCACTCGAGTATTAACTCTCTTCTTTTGCGCTCTAACTTTTGCCAAGGCCGCCCTTTGCGGGTTTTCAACCTTGCGAGCTCAGTTTTTATAGTTTCAAACTTTTTATGCTCTAACTTTTGCATAGGTCGCCCTTTCGGGTTTTCGCCCTAGCAAGCCACTCAGGGGTAATACTTCTTCAACTTATCCATGTTGATCGGTTGGGAGAACTCTAGGCCATCTAGGTCCATCAGAACGACGGCTCCACCTGACTAAATAGACTTGATGATGTAAGGGCTAGTCCAATTAGGTCTGAACTTGCCCCCAGGGTCGTGGATGGGAGCTCGATTGTCTTTGAGCACTACATCTCCCTCTTTCAGATTCCTGGACTTAACCTTCTTGTTGAAAGCCCTGGCGATTCTGCGTTGATAACCCTGAACATGGTACAGTGTTTTCAGCCTTCGCTCATCAAACAACATGAGTTCTTTGAACCTGCTCTGCTGCCAATCTGCCTCAGCTATCTGACACTCAGCCAATACTCGCAAAGACGGAACCTCAACTTCAATAGGCAGAACGGCTTCCATCCCATAGACCAATGAATATGGAGTCGCTCCAGTAGAAGTACAAATTGAAGTCCGGTAGCCCCACAGAGCAAATGGCAACTTATCTGGCAAGTCCCGGTAGGTCACCACCATCTTTTGCAATATGTGTTTGATATTCTTGTTGGCGGCCTCAACTACTCTGTTGGTCTGTAGCCGGTATGTAGATGACTTGTGAAAAGCCACGTTGTACTTGTCTAACAAATTGATCACCTCCTTCTTAAAATGGGAACCATTATCTCGTTCGGGACCCCATAACGACAGATGATGTTGTTTCTGATGAACTTTGCGACATGTGAAGCCTTCAATATCGCAGAAGATTGGGTCTCAACCCACTTTGTGAAATAGTTTATTGCTACCAGAATGAACTCATGCCCATTGGACCCTTTCGGAGTGACAGCTCCAATCACATCTATTCCCTAAACTGAAAACGGCCATGGCGAAGTCATGTTGTACAGCTTTGACAGCGGAATGTTCATGCAATTTGCATAGATCTGACATTTGTGGCATCGTCAGAAAAAACCAATACAATCCTCCTCCATGGTGGACCAGTAGTAACCCTGTCTAAGGATTTTTCGAGCTAGCATCACCCCATTCATGTGCGCTCTGCACTCTTCTCCATGGATGGCCTCTATCAGGCACTTCGATTCTTCAGCATCAACACACAGCTTATGCATTCCTAGATGACCCCTCTTGTACAGTTTACCCCCACAGATGATGAACTGAGCAGCCATTTTTCGTATTGCCCTCTTATCTTTGGCATTTGCCCCTGGTGGATACGTCTCTTTCTCCAAGAAGTTCCAAACGTCGTAATACCAGGTGTTCTCATCTTGAACCTCTTCTATGATAGCAATCAGCTCGTAGGCCGGCACAAATTTCTGGTCAATAATAATCGGACACATCCGGACTCCAAAAGGGATGTCTATCACGGAAGATAGAGTTGCTAGATGAGCGAAGTTCAGCTTTTCAAACCGAGGAATCAGCAAGTCCAAGGTCTGGTGGTAAATTCTCATCTTTTCTTCTTTCACTTTCCAATCTCCTTTAGCCTGAGATACAACAAGGTTTGAGTCCTCGATGAAATCCAACCGTTTTGCCCCTAGTTCTAGGGCAGCTTCTAAACCAGCAATGCACACCTCATATTCTGCTTCGTTGTTCAATACTTTGAACCGAAGTTTGAATGCTAGAGGGATACGAGAATTGTCGGGTGCTATTAGTAACACTTCTATCCCATACCCATAATGATTTGACGCTCCGTCAAAGTACGTCATCCAAGTTTCGTCTTCGACATGCAAAATGGCCTCGCCTGGGAATAGGTACTCAACTGCTTCATCCCCTTCAACCGGGTAATCGGCAAGGAACTCCGCTACCGCTCTCCCCTTTACTGACTTGCGCGCCACATACTTCAAATCGAATTCGGAAAGCAAAAGCAACCAACGGGCTAGCCTACCTGTAAGTGCCGGTTTCTCAAAGAGATATTTAATGGGATCTAATCTCGAAACCAACATTACAGAGTGAGCTAACAGGTAGTACCGCAGCTTCCTGGTAGCTGTAGACACCCCATTTTTTACCATCCTCAAGACTTGGACGTCACCGTTTGAACACTCGGTGATCATCTATGTTCGTGTTCGTTTTGAGTTCTCGGAGGTCTCGGCTACGTGCCTTGCCTTAGGAACTCTCAACTTGACTGTTCTATGCTTGGTTTTGCACCAAACACTTGTTGTTTTGCTTTTGAGGGTAGAGGAAGGCTTGTTAGCCATCCCCACACCTCACCGGCCATGGCTTGAGGCCATTGGCCCTGTTTTGTTGCTACCGGCCATTGGTGATAGCCGGTCGGCACTCTTTCTGGTCGGTCGACCATTGCTTTGGTCAATTTTTCATTTTTGGCTAGCCGACCACTATGCATCTACTTTTGGCAGATATTTTATGCCAACTGTGATAGCTAGCATCCGCAATGCACCCCCTCCATACACATGTATGGAGGGATTTCCCTCTTGCTTAGCTTGTTTTGTAAGCTTTGCAAGATGGGAATTTCTATAAAGGGAGGGCTTCTCCTCCCTCCTCAAGGGTTCCAAGAAGTTCCAGAGCTTCTGAGATTAGGGTTAGAGGGTGAGATACAACCTTGTATCTATATTCACCTATTTGATCCCATCTTGTGTGTATAAGGTTGTTTTGTTCACACTTTTGCACACAAACACCTAGCATTACACCTTCCTCTTGGAGCTAAGGTCCTTGGAGGTTGATTTTGATGTTCTTGGGTTGCTTTGAACTCAAAAAACCTGCTGGACCATTGTTCTTGAAGAAGGTCTACAAGGGTGAGTATTCTAGCTTTAGTTTCCCCTTTTTTGCACAAGCTTTTTGCCTACCTTGCATCTATTTTTAAGCTTCGACTACAACTAGTAAAAGTTCTGATTTTACTTTTTTTTGAACTTTGCTTAAGGTTGTTTTGAGGTTTGGGGTTGTTTACCCCCCCTCCCCTCCTTAGGCCTTGTTTGGCCTCATTTTTGTGCTATTTTCGGTGAGCTCCGGGGCCACCTTGTATTGGCCTCCTCACCACTGAAACCCAAAGGGATTTCAGTGGTGGGGATGGTGTTTTGAGGTCCTAAGAAGGAGGGGGCCATCCCCTCTCCTTGTTGTCTTCAAAACTTGTCATTTTAGCCTCATGTGTGAGCACCTTGATTAAGTTCATGTTGGCCATGTCTTAGTTGTTATTTGTGGTTATTTTTCCATGTTATAGCACTGTTTTAAGTTGGTTTAGACACACCATGCATGCTTTGCATACTTGTCTTGTAATGCCATAAAATTGCCTTAACATGCATCATGATGTACCATGACTTTCTAGCATGATTTTGGCTTGACTTCATAAAGCTTTCATGCATATTTTGGCACGCTTTAGGTCCAATTTTGGTTGCTTGGGTCATCCATGACTTGCTTTGTATAGCTACCATGCAATCTAGCTTATATGCTTTGAGTGTTGGCTCCTTTGCCATGCTCTATTTGCATCATTTCAGTGGTTTGGTACCATTAGTTATGATATTTTAGTCCTCGTTTCATGCTCATATGCTTGCATTTTATCACTCCTTTAATGCTTTAAAAGGTTGATGTTTTATGCTCAATGATTGGGTCATTGTGCATGCCTTTAGACTTAGGCCATTTAGATGCCATCTAAGTGGTTTTGGGGGCTTATTTTGGCATGATATGATTCTGTTTTACATTGAATAATCCATGCCATGTTTGGTTGTGATAGGGGTAGAGCAATCCTCCCTTTTGTAGCTTTGAATGCCCTTTGTTTTGGGCCCGTTTCTTAGCATGTTTTTGCCTTGTTCCAATGCATGTTCTAGCCTTGTTTTGGTGTCCTTTGGGACTATTTTGGTCATTTTGGCACTTTGGGGCTTGGTTGACATGGCCATGGTGTAAGTCCTTCGGCTAGTTTTGAGCTTTAAGTCCATTAACATGCTATGTTTGTCTTGATTAGTTGATTTGGCATCATTTTTCATGTAATTTCAGAGCTTAGTATGCTTATCATTTGTCCATATTAGTCTCTTTTAAATGTGTTTAAGAGTTTCCTCTTTTATGCCTTAGATAATAGGCTTTTGTGCATGCATGTTTGCATATCTATTCCATGCTTTTGTTGCATTATATTGGCCACTGATTTTGGCATGCTTGAGAGCTACCCATGTTAGTGTAAGTCCATCCCCGCATGTTGTTGCATGCTTGCCTTGTATGTTGTCACATACTTGTTGCATATTTGGTGATTACATGTTGTAGCATGCTAGTTCAATTGTGCTTCATTGTGTACTCAATCCATGACATGTTGTTGCATGATTAGGTTGTAATGCATTTGGCATGCATTCTCTCTTTTGGTCACTCAACATGTTGTTACATGTTTGAATATTGTTGCATGCTCACATGTTTGCATGTTTGTTTGCATGCTCATATTGCATACTTAGCTTCCATGCCTAGGTTGCATAGCATTAAGCATGCATCTCTTGCCTCTTGAATTGATTGTGATAGAAGTTGAAGGCCTTTTGTTTGTTTGGTGTGCATCTCATTTGATATCAAGATGCACAACTTGACTTCTTGGGCCATCATGCATCGAAATGCGTAATTGGTGGCCTGAGGGTCGAGTACCATACTCCCCTGAGTCTTAAACATAATTGGGAGGGTGGTCGTGCAAACATTTTCTTGAAAATGCATTGCCATGCTTTGTCTGCCCTCTGCTGCTGTCAAAACAGGATTCTGCAGGAAGAGATGGTCGACCGACCATTCTCAGTGCCGATCGACCAACAATGGATGGCCGAGAGTATCATAGATGGTCAATTACCACTTTTCCATGGCCGGTGACCATTCCTCTTGGCTGGTGGTCTCCCATAACCCTTAGGGAGTATTTCAGAAGCAACTTTGGGACTTGTGCAGTCTTCAGAGGCATAAAACAGTGCAAACAGAGGCAGCTTGTGCATGGTGGTGGATTTCCGAGCGGAGCCGAGCACGCATGCATTGGACCCTCTTCCCGAGGCTGTTTTACCGCTTTATTAGCTTAGTTAATTTGCTTAACTAATTAAGTGGTCTATAACTATTTAATTAGCTTGTTAGTTAGTTAAATTTCTATTATTCTTTTGGTCCCTCCGAGAGAGGGCAAATTGTATAATAAGCGTGCGTGTGTGTGATGCATATCTTCCAACCCCTAATTCTTTCTCTCTTTTACTTACCTGCTTTTGATGGTTAGTATTAGGACATGTTTAGATTAGCATACCTTATGCTATGCATGCGTGCATCCATTCATTTGTATTGCATGCACCGGGCTCGGCGCATCATACTAACTGCATAGTATTTCAAATCTAACTTGAATATATGCTACCTACTGTATTTCATATGCCATCCATACATTAGCTGAGCCTATTCTAGCTGCATTTTGCTTGCGATGTATTAGCCATCTTAACATGGACTTGGATCATACATTTGATTACTAACATGTTCCTTGTTTTGGCTTAGAGTACTAGGTGAGTGTTTATGCTTTAGCATCTCGCATGAGTGTGAATATTAATATGAAAGCATGCTTTCCATGAGGCTAACTACTTAGTTGATTTACTGCCTGAATGCCTGTGGGTGAAGGTTGGATTGCTTGAGTTGGAACTCGTTGAAATCCATGTTTTAGCCTACTTGCGAGTAGCAAATTTCAAACTGTTTTTCAAACGAGCGGATATGTAAGGCTTTGTTCCAAATTAGACGATCTAGTCTATACTTTTGTGTTGTGCGTATCATATAGTAAGATTAGCTAATTAACCAGAATAAGAATGCATAATGTTTTCAAAACTAGATATCATGGTTAGTAGAGGCCAATCTTTGATCGGGAGAGCGGGGGTGCTCATAGCTGACCTTCCCCAATCGTACCCAAGTTCCTGAGCCGAGACAACTTTGGTTATGAAGGACACGTGGCCTTAGGCAACGAGCCAGGGTTTCCTAAATTCTCCCATAAAAAATATTTAGGTGGCAACTCTGTATCTGGCAAAATAGTCCATGTTTGGCACTTCTTTACAAAAATCTATTTTCCAAAACAATTTGTCGGATTTGGACTCTTTGGTAATTTCTCAATCTCACATTGCACATTGTGAGATCAGATTAAGAACGGTGACATTTGAGTCTGAACTGTAGTGAGCCAAAATGAACAAAACGGGATTTCCTCTCGGGACGTTCGGGGACGTCTACAGTAGCCCATACAAAGGCCAAACAAGCATTCTCCAGCGGAGTGTAGTGGGTCTCGTAATCCAACATCTTCTTGCTCGTAGCAGGTCCTAGTACATTTGGATTAATTTTTTGAATCTGTGGTTCGGTTTCGGATTAAAGAATTAAAAATCTGTAGCCCACGGATTGGTTTCGGATTGAATCCCACGGTTCCGGATTAGAACCGATCTGAATTGTATACAAATAGTCTATATTTTTATTATACACCCTCCCGCATAGTGTCTTCTCTTATTCCATATAAAACCTAAACACAAATCTAAACCTGCATAGTATCTTCTTTTATTACTTTTGTTTGTTAGTTTTTAGTTTTGATTTGTAATGATCTAAATACTTATGGTGGAACCAGTTTTCTTATGGTTGTTTACATTCTAGAACAGTATATCGCTATTATAGAAACATGTTACTATTGTGAAATTAATATAGTGCTATGTTTATGTTTTTATAAAATTAAAGTGTTATATATATATATATATATATTTTTATTATTTAATTATGTGAATCCGTGGTCCTAAACCGATCCAATCCATGTTTAAATGGATTGGTTCGGATTGGTTCTACAATTTAAAAGGATTAGATTGGTTCTGATTTTTCAGGAACCGTAGATAACATATTGATCTTGGTTTTACTTCAATCCAATCCAATTCGGACCATGCTCTCCCTTAATTGAGCGAGTGGTCACCCGTAAGATTAAAAAATAAATAATGCTATAAAGCTAATTCAAAAACTTGATTTGCTGAAACAATTCCGTAAGATTGATCATGAAAATTTATTTAGGGCTGGTTTGGCATATCTCAAAAAAGTCAAAAAATCTAAAAGTTACTAAAAAAATTAAAAAGTTATCACTATTCACCAAAAAAAATATAAAAAAAATTAATTTTACAAAAAAAAGTACAACTCACATGTCACGTGAGTTGTACTTTAGCTGCCCACCGTTTGTACAAAGGGAACATGCGGAGAAGCAAACAAGACGGTGCTATTCAGCCCATGGAGGCCTATCATGGATTTCATTTTGATCATCTGAATTGTTCAATATGTAGAAATCGTTGAGTACTATATACTTGTAAAAAATCACGTTGATTGGGTATCGCTAACTATATAATCAAATCAGTTTTGTATAAAAAATGAATGGTATTATAATTAATGATTGACAAAAAATTAATTCGATTAGATAGCTATCGATATCCAATAAACGTGATTTTTTTAAAAGCATATAGTACTCAACGAGTTATATACATTGAACGATTCTGATTAGCAAAACATGACCCGTGGTGGGATCTCACGGGCCAAACAACACCATCCAATTCAATGTTCGAAAAGGAGACAACCAGCTCCTATACACTACTCTGCACATGTTGCCAGTTAGGACATCCACCGTACTGCCTATTCTATCCTAAGCTTCTCCTATACACTAATTTATACAATTTTTTAATACACATTTTTTCGTAAAAAGTTAAAAAGTTATTTCAAACAACTATCTTTTTTTCCTCAACTTTTTAGTCTAAAAAGTCAAAAAATGCACTTATTTAGGACATCTCAAACAACCCCTTAGTGTCTATGGAACAACATATGGCCCCATATATTGGTGTTTTGATAAGTTGGTAAAAAGTTGACTTTTTGATATATATTTTTTTGGCTTTTGGCCTTTTTTGTGTTAAAAAAGTTGACTTTTTTGTAACTTTTTTGTGTAAAAAAAATTAAAAAGTCAAAAAATTGACTTTTTTTAAAATGTTCCCAAAACACTAACATAAAATCTTTATATACTAATCACATTCAATTTATGATATAACGCCTAGCAAGCAACCGCCTTTATAAAATGTATTGACAAAACATTGTCCAAAAAATTAAAATTAAACTTTTTTATTAAAAAAAATAAAAAGTAAAACTAGCCAACTAAGCTGAATTTTATATTAATGCTACATTAAACATGCCCTGTTAGAAGGATGAGGTCCATTCGTATATTATGAGTATGTCCATTCCTATATTATGAGTATCTAGGTTATATTTGGTTAGAAAAATTGAAAAGATATTTGGAAATAGAAATAAAAAAAGTAGGTGAAATATAAATAAAATATACTTATATTTTACCTAATTTCACACTTTTTTTCCTTTTCATTTCTAAATCCCTTCTCAAATCTTTCAACCAAATAGAGCGTTTTAGTCTCGAGTTCATTGATAATATATGAGTTATTATTCATAAATACTCAAATTCAAGTTAGTTCTTGTCAAATACATGAATACAAAACACAGTTTATTAATCCTTTTGAACCTTTTGGATTTGGAGTGCGATGAGGTGTCATACTCCAAACATCCAGCGGACACAAAACAGTCTTGATCATATGGTGGTGACCAAAGCTGATAGAACAAGCTTCTCTGTGGACCCCTGGTGGAAATTGGAAAGGCCTGGCTTATATTGTTTATTAGTTCCTTACTAGTCAAATATCATGGGATAATTATATTTGGTTAAGTTTTTGTTTTTTATGTTTCAGAAATAAAATTAATAAAAGGTTTGAAAAAATTAATCTTTTTTATTTTTTATTTTTATTTCTTGATATTTCTTATATGTAACGCCCTCAAAATAAACCCATAATTCATACATTCATGATACGAGAAAATGACAATATATTCCATACATCAAAGTATTAAACATAAATGTATTACATGTTGACAATAAAAGTAAATGCCCCTTGGGCTTACAACTTTCCAAGCCAACACTTGGTTACAAAAAGAAGAGTACTAACTCAAAACACATTAAGCCCTTGGCTTGAATTTACATGTAATACACAAAAGATAACAACAAAAACTCTTCAGCCTCTAAGCCTCCCAAGCTACGTCCTTGGAGATGACATATCACCTGAACCTAAAAATGATGTCCTATATTGGGTGAGCCAAAGCCCAGTAGAGATATACTAAACCAAGTATGAGAAATGACTAAAACATTAGCATTCGATAAATGGTTAACACTTATAAACCAACTTATATCACAATACAGTTCCATAATAATTATGTCCATGTTTCACTCCACGTTCCTTTACTTATCCAAATCATTTCATAAACATGGCTCAGAACCTGGCCAAACAATTAAATGGAAATACATCCCATATTAAAGCATTTCCTTTATTCACAATTCAAATGAGTCTACAACTCACATTAACAACACTTCTAATATTTCAATTTAATACACACATTTGCTGTATTAACACTTCAAGTGATACACATATTTGCTGTATCAATGGAATCCATCCCCTATCTCCTCCCAAACAACATGCATATACAATATATTTAATACTTGTCATATACAATAATCAATCAATACATATATTTGCTGTATTAATTCAACCGTCATGTTCAATGACATATTCAATGTGACTAGTTTCAGTTTTCCCTAATCAACATACAATGTCTACAACAATCAAGACTATCCTCCACCGATAGCCCAAAGCAATTATTTCTAAACAGATAATAAATGCAACAAATAGATATAATATCCACATTCTCATAGGTGAGTGATTAACTAATCCAACTACACCATTTAATCCCATAATTTCTCAATTTCATTATCCTCAACTCAATTCCACATTTCTCTAAATTTATTATACAAATTAATTTATTTCAATAATTAGGGCATTTTCCCCCTTTCTCAATATCAATCTTAAGGTTCGATTTCACCAATTTGACAACAATAATATCATTTTCCAATGTCTTACATACATTTAGTTTTAACATTTGGAAACCCCTCTTTTATAAATTACACAATAACCCTAACTTTTCCAAAATTACTGAACATTACCATCTCTCCAAAATACACAATGTCTATGTCAAAACTCATAGAATGGAGTAGAAAATCCCTACCTCGTAATGGAGAGACCAAATTGCGAAGATGGTGAAAATCCAAAGTGCTCCAAATCCATAACTTTTCAGATTAAAATGAAGCCCAAGTCACTCTTTATCTTTCTTACAAAGGGGTTAGGGTAGAAACACACTATAAGTAGATCAATCCCCAGAGAGAGAGGGAGAGTCGGTTCTAGGGTTTGTGTAAAAGAGGAGATGAAGAAGTGAAGTGCAATCCTGCTGCTGTGTGCTGATATAACAGAGGCTTGCTCGAGCGAATGAGTGGTCGCTCGAGCGACCAGACACAAAAATACCTCGCTCGAGTGTAGAAAGCCTCGCTCGAGCCAACAATTTGAAGCTTCAAGTCTACAACCCAAAAGCTCGCTCGAGCGCAAGAATGCTCGCTCGAGCGAAGAAACCCAAAACATACAACTCGCTCACTCGAGCGAAAGAAAGCTCGCTCGAGCGCAAGACTTCTCCCTCGAGTCACCAGACACAAAACTCAACTCTCGCTCGAGCGAAGAAACCCTGGCTCAAGCGAAGGAACAAGAACAAAGATCTCGCTCGAGTGACAAAAGCCTTGCTCGAGCGAAGAACCAAAATTCAGGACAGTAACCATTTGCTCCCAATCACACCCAACCTGTAACAATCCTGCCCAAGACATCCTATAACTTAAATACAAAGTATTGAAGGATGGAAAACAAGATATACAACAATGCTCAACCACGGAACTCAAGTTCAGAATACTGTACATAAAGGGGAAAACCCGGGATCGCTATATTATAAAAAAACAAAAATAAAAAATAAACTAAACTTTGGCCTCTTCCATTGATGCTATGGGCTCATTCTTTTTTTTTTTCTTTTTTCTTTTTACTTTTTTTTTTTTTTTTGGGTGAAAATTGAGTTGATGAAGTGGCGGTTGACAATTAGTTCATGAGCAAAAACGATTATTTTGTTGATTTTCTAAGGTCGATGATCAAGCCTAAAACACTTATATTTGATTTGAAATGGCCTCACAAATTCAACTCACTATTATGCAGTAATGTGATTGATTTTGATCAAATTTCGTCATTTAGGCTTCCAAATTAAAATTTTACTATACATGAAAAGATTTTGAATATTAATTTTATAGTTTAAATTAATTTTTTTTAATCACGCTTTTTTAAAGAAAGCTTCTTTTATATTCCATATCCCAAATTTGAGTTTAACTTGGATCTGTTAATTTTTTTACATTTTTGTACTTTATATAACCTTAAGGGTTGTGACTTGGTAAATAGTAATTTTTAAAAAAAAAAGTTTGGGCAAATTACATATACCTCCCTCGAGATTTAGCTAAATTACAGATACCCCCTGAGGTTTCAAAAATTACAGATATCCTCTTGAGGTTTATATTTTCATAACAAATTGCCCCATGAGGTTTATATTTTCATAACAATTTGCCCTATAATGCAAATCGTACCTTGTGGAGAAGTGGTTTGGAAATACTCTTCAGATCCTGGGAGGCGCTGGTGATCCTCAGTTAGTCACCTAAAAAGAGGAAAACTCCGGTCGGGGGTGCCGGAATTAGCACTCCGACGGACAAGTTAGTTCAGACACTCAAGATAACTTTTTCTTTAAGTTAAGTGAAGTTATTCTTACATACCTTTCTGAATTCACGGTTCTCATATTTATACTCACTTCCTGGTCCTCGGGGCTTGAGCCAACTTTTATCTTATTCACCTTACATTCATTCGGATCTATTGACCCTCGTCTATTCGGCTCTGTTAACGTATTCGGCACCCTAGTTACGCAATACGGTCTGAGTAGTACCGATTCAGGGTATGCGTTTCCCAACTCTTCCAATTATTCGGCTCCCACAATTGCCCCCCGAACTCACTATTGACGGTAGTTAATCGGCGTGTTTGGTCTTGAATTGGAAAAAGTTGAGCTGGTCAAAGGCTTCACGTATCCCAATATAAATGTCAGGGCGTGCACACTTTTTCGTTTATCGTTACGTTTTCCCGCCTCAATCGTGCTTTTCGCATTTATTGTGATTTGAAACTTCGGTCTTTTCGAATGCAAAGTTCGTCGAGAATTTGAGACTCTTAGATCGCCAGCGGATATCCCTTCTCCAATTCGCACACTCTGCAACTCTTCTCTATCTACCCTCTTCTCCGTTTAATCTTCGTAAGTCTTCTTCTCTCTTCTTTACAATCCTATTTTGTGTTTTGTCATTTTGATTCCGGCGAAGCCTTAAATTCTTGTGAACATGGCTAAACACTTGAAAGACCTCCTTTCCGAGGGTCGTATTGCCGGATTCCGGAGACATTTTTCCATTCCTGACGACTTCCACTTATCTCTTGTAACTGACAGTTCCGTTGACATGGAGAAGGAGGATCAGAATACGATCGTCTTCCCTCTCCTATCCATAGCGGAGGGTGGAGTCCGTTTTCCCCTACACCCTCTGCTCAGGACCGTCCTTCGCTATTGGAGTCTGATTCCTTCTCAACCCAACGTCAATTTCTTTTGAATCATCATGGGGGTGATTGAGCTGAATCGGCATCTTAGGATCAACCTTGGCATTCCGGCGATTCGGCACTGCTACGCTTTGGCCAAATCTTCCGGTCGGCTAGGGCGATACTTTCTTAGGGCCAAGGACACTAACCATCACTTGATAACCATGCTTGCCAGCTCTGGTAAGAGGGTCAACGACGTAATGGTCAATGTTCAAGGCAACTGGGAGTTCGGTGAAAGCGAAGACCGCCTAGATCCTATTCCCAAACGAAAGGGTGATCCAGGTTACTGTGCAACGGCTTGTTGTTTGTTGACTTGCCCTTCACTCGACTGCTTTCGCTTTAATCACTCTCCGTTCTTTGCAGGTAACAGTTTGAAGAAAATTCTCCCGTCGACCGACGAGGTGGTTCTTGAGGAGATCAAATCTGCGCTCAGATACTTCGGCCGTCCAAACGTACAAAAGCAAGGGAGAGCGGCTCATATACTACTCCGATACGAACCGACTTATACTACATACTCAGCTGCGAAAGGCATTCCAATTCCATCTGACGACCAACACCTTTCGGCTCTTATCTTTCTTAGCTTTAAGAACCTTAGGCAAATTGGCCTCGAAGATTCGGATCCAAGGGCAGAGGCTGATCCGGAGGTAGTGGTAGTTGTCGAACCAACCGGAGAGGTCACGAGAGGGCGTGAGAGGTCGACGATCTGTTCGGCGTTTGAAGGTCTTGAGGGCTTAATTGGCCTTCACCGTCCACTTCAAGCAGGGCAGAGTTTTCGTCCGAAGATATTTTTGCAAATTTGGAAGACCTACACGACGATATTTTTGAAACTATGGTTGGGGAAAGCCTTACGCAGATGGCGCGAAGGAAAAATTCCGAGCGAATGGCTGCTTGAAAGAAGGCCGAGGCCGCCCATTCTGAGCCCACCTTGGGTGAAAATTTCGTAGCCGCTATTGAAGGGACGATTCAGATCACTGAGACCAAAATGAGGGAAAAGGTTGAGGAATAGGTCATTGAAGAACGGCTAGTCTCGGAGGAGCGTGGCGGAAAGCGTGGCACCGAGGGAGAGGCCGAGTCGGAAATTAGCCTTGCTTCCAAACGGCCTCGTTTAGAAGAGTCGGGTGTGGCTGCACCTTTTATTGTTTGGCCTAAGATCAAAGGTACACCGATCTCTTCTGATGCTTCGGTTATTGAGGATCGGTAGTGTGTTGAGCCTTGACTTCAATTTCCTTGCCGACGTCATGACCTTTCACGCCGTCTTGGGATATTATGGCCGTAGTCTGTTTATGATCGGCGTTCTTTGGTTAGTGACCATCTCAAATTCTCTTGACTTTGCTTTCATTAAAGATATCCGTGGTCCAACTTGTTTCTGATTTGTTGGTAGGATACCGGACCTAGGTCCCCGCCTCCATGATGCCCTCGGCAGAGTTGATCGTTTGCAAGCGGAGGTGGACGGTCAAAAGGAGTAGGGAAATTTGAAAGTATGAGAGCATGATGGAGGTGCATGAGTGAAGCGAGAAAAGAGGGCTTCACTGGCGGCTACTGCTCGAGGTGAGGGTAGAGCAAATCTTGACGAAGAATCGTTTAAGTTAGCCAAGGAGGCGCTGGCCAAGGTGGAGGTTCAGTTAGCGGAGCTTAAGGCCGCCAAGGAGAAAGCCGATTCTGAAGCTTCTGTAGCATTTAAGGCAAGAAAAGGCGCCGCCCTTACGGAATATGTAGATGAAGTCCCTAGATTCGAGAATCGAGGGTTCAAACATGGATGGCTCAAAGCCCTTGCTGCCACTGGAGTTACATTGGCATTGCCAATTCCCTACGAGCAAGTGGACGTGGAGCCACTTGAGTCTGACTCCGATTGTTGATCTGGGAATCATCTCTATTGATTTTGATTTAAACTTTTGTTTGGTAGATTTTTTATTTTGATGTAAGTTTTTGTTTGGCTAGTTTTCATGTATAAATTGGTTACTATTTGCGCTAAATTTATTAATGAAAACTACCTTGGTATTTCTCCACTATTTTGTTCGTGATTTATGAAGCTACGTTAATGAAGAATACTTTACTTTTCACGAATTTGGGTAAAATCATTGCTGTGTTTTAGCTTTCAGAGATTGAATCTCCTTATGAGAATATTGAATTATTAGTTTTGTGCCGCGTATTGTGGGTACCGAGCCGAATCGATTAATGAACCTGCCCTTGCCCCAAGCGGTGCATGATCATTCGGGCGCCGTATGAACTGACCTTAAGTTTGGTGAAGGATCGATTCGTGGGCCGGTTGGGGTACATAAGCCGAATAGATTGATGAATCTTCCCTTGTCCCAGGCAGTGCACGATTATTCGGGCACCGTATGAACCAACCTTAAGTTTGGTGAAGGATCGATTCGTGGGCCGGCTGGGGTACATAAGCCGAATAGATTGATGAATCTGCTCTTGCCCCGAGCGGTGCACGATCATTCCGGCGCCGTATGAACTGACCTTAGGTTTGGTGAAGGATCGATTCATGGGTCGGCTGGGGTACATAAGCCGAATAGATTGATGAATCTGCCCTTGCCCCAAGCGGTGCACGATCATTCGGGCGCCGTATGAACCGACCTTAAGTTTGGTGAAGGATCGATTCGTGGGCCGGCTGGGGTACATAAGCCGAATAGATTGATGAATCTTCCCTTGCCCCAAGCGGTGCACGATCATTCGGGCGCCGTATGAACCGACCTTAAGTTTGGTGAAGGATCGATTCGTGGGCCGGCTGGGATACATAAGCCGAATAGATTGATGATCTGCCCTTGCTCCAGGCAATGCACCATCATTCGGGCGCCGTATGAACCGACCTTAAGTTTAGTGAAGGATCGATTCGTGGGCCGGCTGGGGTATATAAGCCGAATAGATTGATGAATTGCCCTTGCCCCAGGCAGTGCACGATCATTTAGGCACCCGGCATTTGACGTTTTTCAATTAATGAGATGGCCTCGAGGCTACTGCCTCTTTATAGCATAAATAATTGAAGTTAAAGCTTTTATGAGCATGGCGGACGACTGACTCCAGTGTTAGAGGGTATTGAGTGAATGTTGAACATACTATTCTTTAACAGTAGAGGGGAAGCGAAGACGCTGGCTGAGCTAGGCAGAGACATGAATCGAGATAGTGACCCTCCGCGTACAGGGAGTAGGAGTTCCAGGGATCGAGAGAGACGTCAGTCTCCTCGACGTCGAAGCAGGTCACCCAGGCGGGACAAGCAGTCATAGGGCAGAACTTCCCAACCTCGAGTCGAGAGGGTACCTGAGACGAATCCGCGCCCATTAAGCTTCGCGGTATTTGTGGGGAATAGACCCATGACGGAGGCAGACTCGATAGTTCGAGACCCAAATGTAGCGGTCGAGTTCACTCGACAAATTTTCCTGCCGGAGGTTCAACAATCGATGGCAGGTCGCCAGGACTTCGAAGTATTTCGCGAAGGCGTTCATGGGGCGGTGAAGGGGCTGTGTACTGCCTATGAAATCGGCATGCGGTTGCGCACTGCCCGCCGAGAAATGGAGAAGAAGGATGAACGCATTCAAAGTTTAGAGGCCCACGAGGAGACGGGTGAGCGGGAGTTGAAGAAGGTTAAGGCGGCCTAGGTACAACCCACCGGGCAGGGAAACCCAATCATGGAGGAGAGGGTGACCAGCCGGCTCATCAGTTCCACGCTTGCCGATCGTGAGACAGCGAGTATGTTCGCGATGGAGAGCGCGAAGGGAAGGGCCTATGAGAAAGGTTTTCACAAAGGACGAAGAGTCGGAATCGAGAAGACCAAGGAAAAACTGGCCGAAGAAGTTTGCCGATGCGAGAATCGTGGGTTTAGGCACAGTTGGATCAAGGCATCTCAAGCCGCAGAAGCTCTTTGAGCGGCAGGCATTGAGTCGGCATCTCCACTCTACCACAGGAAACATTTCTCGTTTTCTGCTTTTGAGATCAAGAAGAGTGATGATGAGGGTGACGCCGCATAGTGATAGTTATTGTAAATATGAAAAGCGGATTACGCTCAAATATATGTAATTTATCGCTTGTTTTGTTGAATAAATGGAGAAAAGCATTCTGTCACGAATATTTTATTGCAGCTTGTATTTGGCATGTATGCGTCTCTCTTTACTGGGCTTGAATGAATATATAAGCGTTTGACCAGCAGGGTCGATCCATACGTGATAGCCGTTTATTCCCGACAGGCTATCGTGACCTGAAGCCAAGAGCCGGCCGGCAAAATGGCCTTGATAGGTTTAACTCGGCTCGGGACCTAGGTTTGTGGACAATGCACGTTCTTCAAAAAGTTGTTTGGATAACTATGCCGTGGGGAATGTCAACCGACGTTTCGTTTATGACGTTTAGCATTAGCGAAATCGCCTCAGGATGGGGGCCTTGAGATCGCTGCCAGGACTGAAAATAAAAGGAATAGGCGCTTTGCGCAGACGAACAATCGCGTATGTGAGGTGGGCTAAGTAGAGGTGTTAGTTGGAGGCTGGAGTTCAGCCGATCTTGTTGTTGTCGTGGATCATGGTGGAGGGGTCGTTCGTATGGGAAGTATGGCGTTTGATAGTTGGCATGAACCTTCAAGTCGTCGGAGCAGATCACCCCGAAAGGAAAGGCAACAACCATTGGATTTATCCCTCATTGTCCTGGATCTTTGCCTTGACATTGTCAATGGTATCAAGGGAAGATTTGGGCACAGTTGGCTCGAGGCATTGCAATCCGCGGAGGATTTTCGAGTGACGGGAGTTAATTCGGCACTGACGCTCTACCAATCCATTTTCTCCCCTTTTTAGCTTCTCAGATTAGAAATGAGTATTGTAAATACGAGTTGCGTTTATATAACATCTTAGATTGGAAATGAGTATTGTAAATACGAGTTGCGTTTATGTGACAACTGTCTGATTAAATAAAAAGTTGTATTTCAAACATTTGAATCTTGCGCTGAATTTGTTTATTTGCGTCTTGCCTTGACATTGTCAATGAGTGAAAATTTCTGTTTTCTTCGTTCCAATGAGGTTTCCAAATTCGGAGGCTTGATCGGCCCTAAGGTGTCATGCACCAAAGGGGGCTCCGAATCCGGAGACTCAATATGACCAATAGTGATATCCACGAAGGGCGCTCCGAATCCGGAGACTTAATCGTCCCTAAGGTGTCATGCACCAAAGGGCGCTCCGAATCCGAAGGCTTAATATGGCCAATCGTGATCTCCACGAAGGGCGCTCCAAATCCGGAGACTTAATCGGCCCTAAGGTGTCATGCACCGAAGGGGGCTCCGAATCCGGAGACTTAATTGGCCCTAAGCTGCCACACACCAAAGGGCGCTCTGAATCTGAAGGCTTAATCGGCCCTAAGGTGTCATGCACCAAAGGGGGCTCCGAATCCGAAGACATAATCGACCCTAAGGTGTCATGCACCGAAGGGGGCTCCGAATCCGGAGACTTAATCAGCCCTAAGGTGTCATGCACCCAAGGGCGCTCCAAATTTGGAGGCTTAAGATGGCCAATCGTGATATCCACGAAGGGCGCTCTGAATCCGGAGACTTAATCGGCCCTAAGGTGTCATACACCCAAGGGCACTCCGAATCCGGAGGCTTAATCGGCCCTAAGGTGTCATGCATCGAAGGGGGCTCCGAATCCGGAGACTTAATCGGCCCTAAGGTGTCATACACCCAAGGGCACTCCGAATCCGAAGGCTTAATCGGCCCTAAGGTGTCATGCACCGAAGGGGGCTCCGAATCCAGAGACTTAATCAACCCTAAGGTGTCATGCACCAAAGGGGGCTCCGAATTCTGAGACTTAATATGGCCAATCGTGATATCCACGAAGGGCGCTTCGAATCCGGAGATTTAATCGGCCCTAAGGTGTCATGCACCAAAGGGCGCTCTAAATCCGGAGGCTTAATATGGCCAATCGTGATATCCACGAAGGGCGGCACAATGAGGTTTGTGAAATGAGATGAACGTCAAAGAAAGATTATTTGCATTGCAGAAGTGAAATATATATAGGTATCAAAGCCCACAGGTCGGTTCAGTGATATGATTTTCATGAAATTGCTGCTTATGCCGATTGGGGAGAGCCATAGATTTCTTCGATGCCACAGGCTGTTGGGAAGCGCACAAGCTGATAATAAGTGCTTGGAACGGCCTTCATAATATGTATCTAGGTTCGCCCCATGATGGCATTATACGGGGAAGGGAGCTTTACAACCAAGAATTCTATTTCGACCGTTCTGGAGCCCGCTCGAACAGGTAATACAATCTTCCCTATTGGGTATTCGGGATTCATACTAAAGCCAAACAATGGATGCGGCGCCGGACACAGATCTGACTTGTTAAGGCCGAGTTTGATAAAAGTTTGGTAATACATAACCTCCGAAGTACTCCCTAGGTCTATGAGAATTCGTTCAATGATGAACCGGTTTATGCGTAATCTAATGACCAACGGATCAATATGGGAAGCTGTCGCACCACTGAGGTCGGAGTCATTGAAAGCAATTATCGGAGTTTCTTTGGGCCAGTTAGTCGGAATATGTCGCCCCTGGAGGATTGGATGCGATTGAATTGTCTGCACAGCTGGGGGTGCTGGCAGGCTGTAAATTACATGGATCACGCCAAGCGGAGGAGAGTCCTACCTCAAGGTTAGTGCCTTGGTTGGCTTTCCCTGTTTAACATACTGCTGCAGTCGGCCGTCTTGCACCAGTTCTTTCAGGTGATCTTTTAATGCGTAGCAACTCTCTGTTTCGTGGCCGTGATCTTTGTGATATTCGCACCGCCGGTCCCTTCATCGTGTGTCGGGTGGCCCCACCATCTTTGACGGCCATTTGAATAATGGATGGTGTTGGACTTTGGTCATTATTGCAGCGATTGGTTCTGACAACTCTGTGTACTTTTTGTCGGCACATCTCAAACGTCTGCTGTCGACTTGCAGTTGTTCATTCGTCCGGTGGGGACATTGATCGCTTGATCGGCGAGTATCCCGCCTTTTATCATGCTTAGTGCACTGCCGAGGCTCTAGGCTAGGAGACGGCATAGAACTTATTGGTTGGGCAATTTCAGGAGGGGCCATTTTGTTGGACATTTGGCTGGCCTTTATTCTTAGGATATCGTCTTCCACTTTGCAATACTCCTCGACTTTCTTCATCAACGCCCAGACCGTTTTGGGGGGTCTTCTGGTGAGGGAACTGCGAAGGGGACTATCTGGGTGTAGTCCTATTTTGAAGGCGGTGATGGCCATGGAGTCGTTACAAGCGTCGTTGACGAGGTTGAAGCACTCCCAATATCGCACCGAGTATGCTCGGGGTGTTTCTCCTGACTGAATTTGCATGGCCCAGAAAGAGTCGGCCTATTTCGGCTGCACCTCGTTGGTTATAAACCTGGCCCTGAAGGATTTCTATCATTGATGAAAGCTTCTGATGGAGGCCGGTTCCAGCTTATAATACCACCTGACAGCTAATGGCCCCAGGCTGCTAGGGAATATTCAGCACATGAGGGCTTCATTGTCTGCATGCAAAGTCATGGCCTGTTTGTAATGACGGATATGATCAGTGGGGTCTGACTTTCCATCGTAAAGAGTGAATGACGGAGCTTTGAACTTCTTGGGCAAGGTTGCCCTTGCAATCCGTCGAACAAAAGGATCGTGCTGGTCGTCTTCGTCTGAGCTGCTCCTCATGCGCTTGTTCCTTGTACGTAGGCTCTTTTCGGAAGAGCTAGAAGTCTTGGATCATCCCTTCTTGGTGAGCTCCGTGGATAATGAGTTGGAGTCGCTGTTGGCATCTTTGGGTTGAGCTCGAGGTCGTTGTCCACCGGCCCTCGGAGGTCGTTCGGGATCTTGGCGCATGGCTTCTCTCGATTTCGCGACTTCGAGGGCCAAATCTTGACGGAGACGTTCATTTTCAGCGATCATGTTCTCCAGCCTCTGTTCATTTTGCTTTGCTTGTTCCATGATCGCCTACATTGTCTCCTGCGCTGAAGTCGTTGGTGAGTCGAAGTTCAAGGCGCGTCTTACAGCGATGGTTTCTTTTCCAAGAATATTTGCTGGAGTGAGGTCATCTCCCTGTGTGGTCTCGTCAATGGTTATGGGAGGATCTTCAGTCACGCCTGCCATGGATGTATTTGAGTATTCCCACAGACGGCGCCAATTGTGAAGAAGTGGTTTGGAAATACTCTTCAGATCTTGGGAGGTGCTGGTGATCCTCAGCTAGTCACCTGAAAAGAGGAAAACTCCGGTCGGGGGTGCCGAAATTAGCACTCTGACGGACAAGTTAGTTCAGATACTCAAGATAACTTTTTCTTTAAGTTAAGTGAAGTTATTCTTACATACCTTTCTGAATTCACGGTTCTCATATTTATACTCATTTCCTGGTCCTCGGGGCTTGAGAAAAGCCTACTTTTATCTTATTCACCGTACATTCATTTGGATCTACTGACCCTCGTCTACTCGGCTCTGTTAACGTATTTGGCACCCTAGTTACGCAATACGAAGCCGAGTAGTACCCAGTTTCTGAGGTATGCGTTTCCCGACTCTTCCAATTATTCGGCTCCCACATACCTTCAGGGGGATATCTGTAATTTGTCAAACCTCAAGGAGTATCTGTAATTTTGCTAAACCTCGAGGAGGTATATATAATTTGCCCAAAAAGGTTTTAAAAGGCACTTTTTCTTATATTCTTCCTATGTTCTTTGTATTTTCATTTATTCCAAATACTTTTTTCCATCACTCAGGTACTTTTGAGAAAAAATATATATCAGTGTGTTTGGTTTGAATTTTTTAGATTAAGTTTTTTGAAAATTAAGTTTTTTGGTTTTCGTATTCTTTTGTTTTTAGTGAATATTTTTTAAATTTTAAACTTTTTTTTTACTTTTTTAGATGCACCTTAATTAGATGTATCTAAAAAGTAAAAAAAATATGCAAAAATATTTTAAAAAATTAATAAATACATAAAAATATAAAAAATGTACTGAATTCTTGTATTTTTTTATTTTTGGTATTTAGTGAATTTTTAAAATATTTTTCTTACAATTTTTTTACTTTTTAAGTGTATTTATGTTAGGTGTCTCTAAAAAGTAAAAAAATTTAATAAAAACAAAAAAAATACAGAAAATAAGAACTTAAAATTTTTTGAAAAGTGTTTTCTGAAAAATAAAAACAAGCAATAATTTTTAAAAATACAACTTTATGTTAAAAGAATGTGTTTTTTTAAAGCATGTTTTCATGAAAATATTGAAAGAAAAATTCTCCTTTTTTTAAAATTAAAATATATACATATTTGACGGCACAGTGAGATGGGGATGTGGTTATGGTGGGATTTGGGGTCTCACTATTGGGTAGTCCCTGCTATGGGCATTGTAGCTATTATTGTACGGTCAAATTAACCTATTAATGGTTTATATTTTAATGATTCAAATTATTTATATTTTAAAATGTATTGAGTAAAACATATTTAAAAATCGAATATCGTTAATCCTTTCATCTATTTATATTTATATCTACATAAATAAATAACAATTGTGATTTAAAGTATTAAAATAAATACAAATGTGAGCAGATGAAAAGGTTAACGATATCTAATGAATTTAATTTTTTACAAGTATATTCTACTCAATATATTCTAAAATATGAACGATTTAAATTATCAAAATAAACTCATTTAACTACACAACAATGATCAGCACAGCAATCACACCAAATCGGATTATGATAAACCCAATTTGTCAAACAAAGGGTAAGCCCCCATTTCTTTCCATTTCTACTTTTTTTTAAAAACAATGGCCTATTTTGAGAAGACGGTAAATGATAATTTTTTAACTTTTAACCAAAATTTTGACTTTTTTAGAAAAACAATTTGAGAAGTTGGTAAAAAGTTACTTTTGATTTTTTTTATTTATTAATATTTGTTTATAATGTCAAATCATAATAAAATGACCAAACTACTCTCATTTAGTTTAAAATATTTACAACTTTACCCATATAACACATTTTGACTCATGAAGGATAAAATTATAATTTTACCATTAGCTAAAAACCTACTTCCCAAATAAAAAATAAAAAAAAATCAACTTCTAATTTTTGCCACAAACCAAAAAATGCGGCTAAAGCCAACTTCTCAAAACAAGCCACTAATATTGGTTTACAAAATCCAGTACCAACATGTTCTCCATCCACGTAAGCGAACAAAGACACACACAATCATATTAACGCGGCAGGAACCGTCTATAATGTGCGAGAGATGTCATCCTCTGACTCTTCACTCTCATGTTGGCTTCCATTAATAAATTTTTATGTTATATTATATTTATATTATATTATAATATGGATAATTAGACTGATATATTAAATGATAAAAATAGATATATTTTAATATCGTTTTATTTTATTGTTTTTAAACGTTCTTTGCTACAGTAAAAAACATACAACAAAATTGTTTTGAAAAAATAATTGCACTGAATCCTTCCCTCTTGCACTCCCTCCAACAATATATATATATATATATAATGACAATAATTATTACAATAAATAGTTAATCATTGTAGATCTGCGACATTAGATATAAATAAAAATGTAAAATATGATTGATTTCACATATAAATACTATTTTATTGTGTTGATCAGCATAGCATAGGATGATGGAGTTTTCTTAGGTGTGCAACCCACAAAAGGTGTAAGTGGGTTGCACACCATGTGCCACTAACACAAATGGTGTAAGTGTAAGGTGTAAGTGTAAGGTGTAAGTGTAAATAAAATGTATAAGTTGCACACCATGTGTCACTTACACAAAAAGTGTAAGTGCAAAGTAAAAAAGATGTAAGTGTAAGGTGTAAGTGAACACAAAAAGGTGTAAGGTGTAAGTTGCACACTATAACATTACCCTAGGATGATAACCAACTGGTAAATTAATCATACGACAAATTTCTTTCTCCTTGTTAAGTAAATAATTAAATATTAAACTATGGAGGGTTTGGTGTCCAGCCAAAAAAATAAATAAACAAAACACTGTGGGTGTTTGGAAAATTGCTATTTTAGTAGATTAGTTTAGTTTTTAGCTATTTTAGTAAGTTAAAATTTTTATATTTGAAAAGATAATTGGATTTTTTTGTAATTGAATGTGATATTTGTGAGAGAAAAAGTAAAATAATTATGAATTTGATATGACATTTTGTCTTATTAACTATTTTAACCTTCTTTTTTTTTATAAATTTTAATTAAAAAAAAACTAAAATCCAACTTGCCAAACACCGCCAATGGAGGGTTTGCTTTTCTCAAGTCATTAAGGTTTCTCAAAACATGGGCTCTTTGAACTCTATAAATCTTTTTGTTAAATCCCACCCGATGTTCTATTCCAAGTCATTTACAATTGACAAAAGTGACCAAGCAATGAAATTTTTCCAAACCTTCCACCCTATAAATAAAAAAGAAGAAAAAGCTATTGCCAAGCAATACTGGGTAATTCATTCTTCTTCTCTCCCTCTTTGCTTTTCAATATAGATTCTTTAATTTCTTCTTCAATACTAACTCATCTCTGTGTTTTCTTGTTCAGACAAATTGATATTAATCCAATAATGGCTTCCTATGCAAGTGCAAACATGGGAAGGAGCTTCTCTGGAGGGATCAATGTTGCCTTCATCAACTCGAAAAGCTACTTCTTGCAACAGCAGCTTGCACTGTTAGGATTAAAGGCACTCAGAAATCAATGGTACAGATTAACACAAGAATATTTACATGGTTCAGTAATTGCCTACGTCCACGGAGAGCTATCCACTATAGAATTTCCCGGAGGGAGATTACAACTCACACCTCACAAACACACTCTATAGCACTCTCACTTCTCACAATCTCTCACAGATTACACACTGAAATCTGTTCTATATCTTCAACCCCTCATCCTCACCTCAATTTATACACAATTGAGGGAGGAGCTCATTGGTTGCCACCAACCCCTTCCATTAGCTAATGAGGTGGGTGAAGTGGAAGAGTGGGAGAGCCACTATCCATAGTGGTTGCTCCATTTGAATGGGCAGTGGAACACTAACAATTCTCCCTCTCCACGCCCATATGGAGCTGACTTCTCATTTGAAGTCCATCCCAGCAATGTCTCTGCAGATTTTGAGTTTGTTTCTCGAGACCACCTTTGTCAGTCTGTCAGTTGGATTCTTATCTGTATGGATCTTGATCAGTTCCAATAACTGCTTTTCCATCACTTCGCGTATCCAATGATACCGAATATCAATGTGCTTTGTGCGAGAATGGTATATCGAATTCTTGCTCAGGTCTATGGCACTCTGGCTATCACAATGTACCGTAAACTTTTCTTGCTTTAATCCCAACTCTTGGAGAAACTGTTGCAACCACAACATCTCTTTCCCAGCTTCCACTGCGGAAATATATTCTACCTCGATTGTGGATAATGCAACACACTTCTGCAACTTTGACTACCAAGACACAACTCCCCCTGCAAAAGTGAATAGAAATCCTGATGTAGATTTTCTACCATCAAGATCTCCCGCCATATCGGAATCTGTATAGCCTTCCAAGACTGGTTTAGCATCTCTAAAGCACAAACACATTTTTGCCGTACCCTTGAGGTATCTCAGAACCCACTTGACTGCTTCCCAATGCTCTTTTCCTGGATTGGAAAGGAATCTGCTTACTACTCCAACAGCATGAGCAATATCTGGTCGGGTAGACACCATTGCATACATCAAACTCCCTACGGCGAATGAGTAGGGAATAGCCTCCATCTCTTCTCTTTCTTTAGTAGAGGAGGGACAAGAACTCTTGTTTAGCTTGAAATGATTAGCCAATGAGTATTGATCGGCACGAATCTTTCATGCTGAACTTTGCAATCACCCGTTCAACGTACTTCTCCTGTGACAGCCATAATTTCTTGGCTTTCCTGTCACGCACAATTTGCATGACCAACATTTGTTGTGCAAGGCCTAGGTCCTTCATATCAAAGGACTGTGATAACTCCTTCTTCAGTGATCTGATTGCTGTGGCATCCTATCCAACAATTAGCATGTCATCAACATAGAGCAGGAGTATGATGAAGTTTCCATCGGGAAATTTCCTGACATAAACACACTAATCAGCAGCAGTTCTCTTGTACTCATGACCCACCATGAATGAATCAAAGTTCTCGTACCACTGTCTAGGCGCTTGTTTGAGGCCGTAAAGACTCTTCTTCAATCTGCAGACTAAGTTTTCTTTCCCTTTTACTTCAAAACCTTCTGGCTGCTCCATGTAAATTTCTTCCTTCAGATCTCCATGGAGAAATGCCGTATTCACATCCATCTGTTCAAGTTCCAAATTCAAACTGGCCGCTATTCCCCAAACTACTCGAATGGATGTCATTTTCACAACTGGCGAGAAAATTTCATCAAAATCAATACCTTTCTTCTGCCTGAAACCTTTAACAACCAAACGAGCCTTATACTTGACTAGCTTTCCGCTGCCATCTTTCTTCAACTTGAACACCCATTTGTTCTGCAATGGTTTTCGACCCTGGGGAAGTTTTACCAAATCATAAGTCTGATTCTTCTACAATGACTGCATCTCTTCTTGCATAGCTTGATGCCAGGTATTCTTCTCCTTATGATTCTGAGCTTCTTGAAAACTTTCTGGCTCCCCCTCATCAGTAAGCAAAATATATTCAGAACTAGGGTATTTTGACGACGGCTTAGACTCTCTTGTTGATCTTCGCAACTGTGGAACAACAGTCTCTGGCGGAGGGGTTTGTGGCTCCCCTTGCTCAACACCCTCTTCTTCTAGATCTTCTTCTTCTAGCAATCCATCTTGCAACTCTACATCATTGGCTGCATGCTGCGGTAGCTCTTCTTCATGAGTGGCATGCTGTGATGGTGCAGGATTGGGAACAAGTTCTAAATCATCATTAACTTTGGGTTTGGCTGGTTGCCTAAAGTCTGCTAAGGTCTGGCCTTCTTGAAATACCACATCTCGGCTTCGAATGACCTTTTTGTTTTTCGGATCCCATAATCTGTATCCAAATTCTTCATCTCCATAGCCAATAAAGATACATGGAGTAGTTTTATCATCCAGCTTCTGTCTGTGCTCCTTGGATACATGTGCAAATGCTTTGCACCCAAACACTCTCAAGTGAGAGTAAGAAATCTCCCTTCCAGACCATACTTTCTCTGAAATTTCAAAATTCAGTGGAACTGATGGCGATCTGTTGATCAAATAGCATTCAACATGAACAACTTCTCCCCAAAATGGCTTTGGCAGCTTTGCCATTTTTAGCATACATCTAACCTTCTCCACAATGGTCCAGTTCATTCTTTCGGCTACACCATTGTGTTGTGGGGTTCCAGGAACAGTTTTCTCATGTCGGATGCCGCGAGTAGCACAGTAGGCTTCAAACTCCTTTGACGTGTACTCGCCTCCATTGTCTATTTGGAGATGTTTCAACTTCTTTCTGGTCTCCCTTTCCACCATAGCATGAAATGTTTGAAAATGCTGGAACACCTCAGCTTTGGTTCTTAGGACATAAACCCATACCTTCCATGATGCGTCATCAATAAATGTCAGGAAGTATTTTCTACCACCCAAAGATTCCACTTCTATGGGACCGCATACATCAGAGTATACTCTGCTCAACAACTCAAATTGTCTTCTGGATGATGAGTGGAAAGCAACTCTATGTTGCTTCCCAAACAAGCAATTGTCACAAGGGTTCAATTTCGCATCTTTGGCAAAGGGAATAAGTGACTTCTTTACCAGAATTTGCAACCCTTTCTCACTCATGTGACCCAGCCTTTTATGCCACAAATTTGGTGATGCCTCATCTTCTGTTGCGTTGAGGCTATCTAAATGCACCTCCACATGAGTCTTGTACAAAGTGGCACTTGCATGTCCTCTGGCTACCACCAGAGATCCCTTTTTCAACTTCCACGTGCCTTTGCCAAAGTAGTTCTCACAGACTTGTCGATCTAAGGCTATCCCTGAGATAAGATTCAGGCGTAAATCAGGAACATGCCTGACATCTTTCAACACCATCGTGCACTCAACTTTGGTTTGGATGCGAACATCACCGATTCCCACAATCTTTGAAAAACTGGAGTTGCCCATCTTCACTGTACCAAAATCTCTAGCTTAGTACATACTAAAGAACCCTTTCCGGGGTGTGGCGTGGTAAGAAGCTGTTGTATCTACCACCCACTCGGTGTTGTTGTCTGACATATGGAGGCATTCTTCTTCTTCAACAGAGAATAATGCAATATCCTCTGAGACAGTAACTACAGTGTTCCCATCTTCAGTCTTTGGTTGTCTATTACCTTGTTTTTGTTCTCCCTTCAAGACATAGCAGTATTTCTTTATGTGACCTTCTTGGCCACAATGGTAACACTTGAACTTCGGTCGGCTCATACCTTCTTTGGATTTCCCTCTGTCTTGAAATCTTCCTCTGCTGCGTCCTCTACTTTTGCTTCTTCTTTTGTCTCTGCCTCTGCCTTTATTTTCTATGACGAAGGCATGGGATTGATCTCCACCCGAGTCTTTCCGCCTTGTCTCTTCATTGCACATGGCATCAGTGACCATGCCTATAGTCAGTTTTCCTTCTAGTGCAGAGTTGCTGAGAGAAACCACCAACGTCTCCCAGCTATCCGGTAAAGAACTGAGCAGTAAAATGGCTTGCATTTCATCGTCTAAGCGCATCTTAACGGTTGCAAGCTGATTCACCAAATTTTTGAATTCACTGGTGTGCTCAGCAATAGACACACCATTCTTCAACTTTAGACTTACTAGCCTTCTCATCACCAAGGCTTTGTTTCGGGCGGTCTTTGACTGGTACATGTCGTTTAACATTGTCCAAAGAGTATAGGCATCTGTCTCTTCGGCAACATGATCGAACACACTGTGGTCTATCCATTGTTTGATACAAGCAATAGTATTGCGATTCATCTTTATCCAGTTATCATCTTTCACTCCTTTAGGTTTAACCCCCTTTGTAAAAATGGGGTCAAACAAGTACTTTAAAAATAGGATGTCTTCCATCCGTGACTTCCAAATTGCATAATTGGAAGGAGTTAACTTGAACATAGATTCTGAAGTTGATGTGGACGACTCCATTGTATTCTGTCTTTTTACAAAAAAACTCTGAATGAAAAATCTGACCGTGCGAATGTGTCCGGAATACTCCAAATAGTCGGAAAACACTATTGGATTGTCAAAAACGGACTCAGAATGGCTCGGATCAAGCCAAAACAGTTTTGACGATTCTGATCTACAGGTGTACCTTAGCCGCGCAGCAGCGGATCAATCCTCCGGAAGGTTGACTGGTCAACAGAAGGGATGACGTGTTTGACACGTGTTTGTCTGTCTGGCACGTGTCACCGACGTGGCAGGTGAGGTGGTGATGATGTGGCGACACGTGGCGCTGATGTGGCGATGACACAGCTCTGACATGGCGCTGACACAACTCTGACGTGGCGCTGACAGAGCGCTGACTGGAAGGGATCTCTCTCATTTGTTAAAAGCATAGTACAATGTGGGCAAGAAATTGTGGGTGAGAATGAAGAGAGAGAGAGAGTCATGTATAGTTGATGGTCCGTTTTGATTTGTGATTTACTTTTTGGGTTAATTATCAATTAATCTCAGTAAGTGGAATTTATCAATCAAATTCTTTCATCTTCTCTTCTCTTATTTTCTCTCTCTTTCTCTTTCACTTTTATCTCTCTGTTTCTCTCTATCATTTTTTTAAAAGTTTCACTCCATTATTATTTACCACCACCGTTACTGATGTCATCCATCCGCCACTGCTACCGTTGCCATCTACCCACCACCACCATACGTCTTTGTTGTCCACCCACTATCTCCACATCCATCTCTATTGTCTCATATCCACCACTATTGTCACAGTTTTATATTCTACCATCGTCGATCTACACTTTATCGTTATAGATCTATACTCCATCGTCATCGATCTACACAACCACCACATCACCACCGTCTCCTTTGTTTTAGATTTAGATTTATTTTTTAGTGAGAAATTTATTAGTCTCGTTATATATATCGAAAAGGATGTTGGATTCTTGTGAGTAAGTATATATGAATAAGGATAGTGGATATTAATAAATAAATTTATAGTGATAAATTTACCAGTCAGGATTTGTAAGTAAATAAGTCTTGTTAATAAGACCGGCCGATAAGTATCCCTTACTTTTTTTTCCATTATAACAACTATTAGGAAAGACAAATATTTGGAGAAAATATAGTATTCTTATGGGCCTTTTGAAGATTAAAATTGTGCGATAAGGTTATTCATGCCAACTAAATTATGTGATAAGATTATTTAGATGTAGTAATATAAATAAATACAAAATAATATCGCAAGTGTGGGGACATATTTTGTGAATGACAGCACGTGGCCAAGGTGATGCCGAAGTGTCAGCCGAGATGCCACGTGGCTTGGTCATGATGCCAAGGTGATCTTGGCTAGGCCGAGGTTATCTATGGAGATACCAAAATATGAGATAAGCACATAAGGGGCAAGAGTCCTAGAATAAGGGAGGATCTCAGTCTGGATAAAAATATAGCTCTTAGAGAATTTATCCCTATCTAGCTGAGAGTCCAGGATAAGCATTGAACTTGAGTCCACTGAAGTGAGGCTTCTACGGGGATCAGGTCAGTGCTAGCTATAAAAGCAGGGCACCCCCGTAGGTCTCAGGTATATATGATATACTGTGAGCAGTAAGTTCTTTCTTGTGAGTTTAAGCACAATTTGGTATCTTTGAGAGATATTTGATTACTGACTTGATCATCAAAGTGCCCTCAAGTCAACAAACCACCGTTGGATTCTTATCTTTATGTGACAGGTTGTTTGGGCTTAATCTATTCTGTCGGTGCTCTCCAGCTGAGTTCCGGTTTAGTTGTGTGGTCAGAAATCAACACCCACAATTTGGTGCCGTTTGTGGAAAATTAAGAAGAATAGATGGCCAACGACGGGTAGAAAGAAAAGATTGGAGATGATATCCACACTGAGAGTGGCGAACATACAGACCCTAACGCAAGAGTGGAAAACCGTGATGAAAGAACACAAGATCCGAATCTTGCGCAAAAGGACTTCGACAATGAAGGTTACGCCCTGACGAAAGCAAGCCAAGATGAGTATTACAATAAGAGCGACCTCCAGTTATGGAAGGATAGATACCTGAGGAGGGATGGCGAGATAAAGGGAATGGCCAACAAATTGGTAGATCTACAATTGGTTGTCAACTTCATGATGCAGAACAACATCATGCAACCACCGTTTCCATTGCAAGACACGTCAATTCCAGGGGCCAAGGCTGATGCCTAAAAAGAGGGGCAGAAAACAATCCCAGCAGTCCTGCAGCATGGCAAGGAAAATGAGCCCTCACATCGGCCTTCACGGGATGTCAGGCAAGGAGAGTCACTCACAGAAGACACTTTGTACTAGGGGAACATAAGTTAAAGAACCTTGGAATATCCAAGGGAAGGGCCTATGTTTTGACACGGTGAATGAAGAGAAGTCTAAGAGGACATATAACGACACTAGAAGTAGCGCACCAAAAACACTGAAATCTGTTGACAACCGAGCTTCTAGTCAAACTAAGGAGGATTTGAGGGACTACCTCCAAAGGAAGCGGCAGAATGCCGAGGTCACATCTCCCGTCAAGCCGAGAACACCGTTTTCAGTGGAGTTAGATAGGTTTAAGCCCCCAAAAAGGTTCCATATGCCAAGATTCCAAATTTATGACTGTCTGAACTTTTACGTCGGCTTATATCTGAATTTAATAGCTTTGTATACCGGGAACGAACCGTTGCTGTGCAAGGTGTTCCCCTCATCCTTTGGGAAAATCACATCGAATTGGTTTCACAAGTTGCCAAAAGGAACTGTGAAGAGTTAGGAAGGCCTGGCCGAGATGTTTGTGGTCAGGTTTCTTACAAACAAGTTGCAGCCACTAAGGGTAGACTCCCTGATGACTCTAAAAATTGGTGAGGATGAAAGCCTCGAGGCTTATGCTAAAAGGTATTATGAGATGTTCAACAGAATATAGGGATACAACCAGGAATTGGTGGTCGTGTCTTTTAAAAATGGCCTGGAGGATGAACGCCCGCTTCGAAAGTCGCTGGAAAAAACTCTACCAAAGAGTATGGAGGAGCTCATGGCACGGATTGAGAAATATGCCAGAGCAGAAGAGGATATGCTGGGAACGAAGGCTCCGAAGCAGAAGAAGAGAAACGACTCATCAAAGTGAGGCTGAGTGTGATACCCCAGTTCCGTAGTATGTTAATTGGTCCTTAACTTGCGTATGATTATGTGTTTGGCATGATTTTATGTGCCATTTTGTGAATACATGTGAATTTGAAGTTCTATCTGTTCACCGTAGGAATATCTGTTTGAATAGTTTGCTTTGGGAATTAAATTGAAGGCCTTATCGGCCACGGAACTCGAAATCGATTGCGCCATGGTGATTGGCATAATTTTTAGAACCTACGGAAAAATTTAATTGAAAAATTGATTCAGGCCAGATTAAATTGATTAAATTGTTAAACTAGTGCCCAATTACTTTAGTAATATTATATTGAAGTTAGTGGGACTTTATGGGTGAGGCTTTATACACTTATTTTCCCTCATATACCTTCATTTTTGGCTGATCAAACTCTAAGGAAGAGAGGAGGCCGGCTGTTAGAGAGAGAGAGGGAGAAAGTTGTGTAATTTTGGCTTAAGCATGTGAATTTGAAGTCCAACTCAAGAGTTGATCATAAATTGAATTTCTAGGTAAGTGATTGTTTATGAATTCATGAGTTTGAACTTGTGATTTGGTGAATTAAAGGTTAATTGGTGATCAAGAACAAGAGTTGCACTCTAATTGATGAAATTGAAGTTAAAATGCACATGCATGCATAGAATTGTTATAAATTGCCATGGTTTGGTATAATCTAGCATGCGACATGTCAAATAGGAAAGATTGAGGGTTGGATCATACATGCAAGCATGTTTTTGTTGAATTTCATGTGAATGAATACCAATTGCATGAATTGTAATGGAAATGAGATCAAATTTAGCATGCATGTTTGATTGTTAAAAACATGGAGCTTAAATGAGGTTGAAAACATGAGCTATGAGTGAATTTGAAGTATTGAACCATGATTTTAGAGGATTGGCTTCATATTGCTTACACCCATGTGTTAAATGGTATATTTGCATGTTTTTGGTGCCTTAGTCGAGCTTATAAGCCTTTTGAATGTTGAATTGAACTCCAAGAACAGTTCTGGAATTTCCAGGAAGTTTAATGTCCGCTTGAGCGGGGAAACCGCCGTTCGAGCCTGAATTTTGTGCTTCCAGTACTTTTTGCAAATTTGGTTTCCGCTCGAGCGGGAGAGGCCACGCTCGAGTGAGGAAGCTATGTGGACAAGCCTTCCGCTCGAGCTTCCTATTACACGCTCGAGCATATTTTTCATGCAACCAGTACTTTTGCAGGCCTTAAGGGTCCGCTCGAGCGAGGACCCTGTTTTCTGAAAATCTAAAAATGCATTCTATGTTCTGTTTTTCCGTTCCCTTTCACTTCTAAGCACTCTTAGGCATGCATTGGGCATTGTGATTGAGTTAAAGAGTTAAGAATGAAGCCTAAAGAGGAATGTGTGAATTAATGAACGGATTGAACTAATTGTGACCCATATGTGTTACATGATATGTAGGGTCAAGCTCCAGGGCAACTACACAAGCCGATCACTGTGAGTAATATCTTGACAAGATATCTGAAATATACTGTTGTCCAATTGTTTACTTATATGTAAGTTTTGTAAGTTCATTAATTTGAATAGTGGACAACGATTGATATAAATGATTGGGCCAAAGGCCGATTGACATGAATGATTGGGCCGAAGGCCGATTGATATAAATGATTGGGCCGAAAGCCGATTGATACGAATGATTGGGCCAAAGGCCGATTGATACGAATGATTGGGCCAAAGGCCGATTGATACGAATGATTGGGCCAAAGGCCGATTGATACGAATGGTTGGGCCAAAGGCCAATTGACATGAATGATTGGGCTGAAGGCCGATTGATATGAAAGATAGATATAAAGGATTGGGCCAAAGGCCGATAGATATAAATGATGGGGCCAAAGGCCGCTTGCTGTAACTGTTTCAATGATTACTTATATATCTTCCTCATTTGATATTATTCACTGGGCATTCGCTCACGCTCATTCATGTACTTGTAGGTGAGCCAAGGGATGCCCAGAACCAGCCTCAGTGATCTTGTGAGAAACAGTTAAAGTTTTGAGGAGTCAGCCCAAACGTCTCACGTACGAGACTGTCTTCGCCTTCGACCCTTGTTTATAGTTTTGTTATGTTGGCAAATACGTTGATCTACTTTGTATATAAGTCTTGGGTCTGACTGACTTAATTATGTATGATCCTGTATGTACAGTGTTTTGTGTGAGAACATATTTTGACGTGAGTTATTAACATGTAAATGTTTGGAATGTTACGGTGTGCATTTAAGCATGGCTCTATGGACAAAGTTTTTCAATTGCTTCCGTTTGGCCCCTTCATCTCTGATGAGTTTTCATTTATTTAGTTGAGGCCGTAGGTAATCACTCGATTACTGGCCGGTTATGGCCTTAACCCATAGGGGTAGGTTTGGGTCATGACACTGAGGTAACACAGGTTTTAATAGGCATGAAACAGGGCTAAGGACTCCATAGGCAGTCACCAATGTGTTACGGATCCCAGTTTATAAAGTTCTAGAAAACATCAGGAACTAGCCGCACTATAGAGTGTCGGAGAAGATTCCTTGTAAGTTCATGGGAAGGAGCCTTGGGAAGCACAGCGCTTACCACAATGAGGATGGATACCTGACTCAAGGATGAAGAGCCCTGAAGACGCACTTGGAAAACCTGGTCAGACAGGGTCACTTGAGGGACCTAGTAGATGATGCCAGAACGAGGGAAAAGCATGCAAGGCTTCCCCTGGCACCAGAGGTACCACCACCGCCACAACCACAACAAACAGAACCTCGGGTGATCAATGTGATTCATTCAAAGGTTAATGAGAATAATATGTGAGGAGAGGTGAGGCACTTTCAACATGTGTATCAGGTCCAGCAAAAGAGGCCTAGGACAAACGAGTACCAGGGATCGATGATGTCCTTTACTAAGGCAGACCTAGACATGGTGCAACATCCACACAACAATGCTCTGGTAATGACCCTCAAGGTTGGATAATACCAGGTAAGACGCATTTTGATCAACCAAGGCAGCTCTTGTGACATCATGTATGTCAGATGTTACAAGGAGCTTGGCCTTCATCGAGATGATTTGGAGCAGTCCAACAACCTAATGGTCGGGTACAATAAAACGCCAAATGGTCTCTAGGAGCAATAAATTTAGAGGTGCGGGCAAGCACCAGGAATGTTAGCATAGAATTTATGATAATCGATACCCCCTCCCTTTACAATGCTATATTGGGAAGACCATGGTTGCACGCAATCAGGGTTGTTCCCTCAATGCTACACTAGTTGTTACGATTTCGAATTGAACAGGGAATTGAGGAAGTCAGAGGGGATCAAGTGCAAGCAAAGAATTGCTCCATGGATGCAATGAAATCCAACTGCAATGTGCGAGAGGCAGAAAAAGTGGAAATTGAGGACGAGGACATGGAAGTCCTAGATGATGTCAGCAAAGAACCAGCCGAGAAGAGCGAGGAAGTTTTGAAGAAAATTCTAGTCCAGGAAGAGGATGAAGAGCGCTTCTTCCTTCTCAGCTTAGGCTTGGCCAATAAGGAAAAAAGGGAGTTAGAGACTTTCTTACGGGCCAACATAGAAGTATTTGCCTGGACACCATATGAGATGCTAGGCATTGACCCCGAGGTCACATGCCATATGCTCAATGTAGACAGGTCAGCTAAACCTGTCATCCAACGAGCAAGGAGGCCAACATTAATGCATGTTAATGCAGTTGAGGAGGAAGTGAACAAACTGCTGGAAGCCAAAGCCATTCGCGAGGTGAATTACCCTACTTGGCTATCCAACACAGTGGTTGTGAAAAAGAAGAGTGACAAGTGGAAGGTTTGTGTTGACTTCACCAGTCTGAATAAGGCTTGCCCCAAGGACAGTTTCCCACTACCCAAGATTGATCAGCTGGTGGATGCTACTTCAGGGCATAAGAGGATGAGCTTTCTAAATGCTTACAGGGGATACCACCAGATAGCAATGTATCCCCCTGACGAGGAGAAGACTGCATTTATCACCCCAAAAGGGCTGTACTGCTTCAAAGTGATGCCTTTTGCGTTAAAAAATGTAGGAGCAACCTACCAGAGGGTGACCAAGATGTTCAGACATCTGATTGGCAAAATAATAGAAGTGTACATTGATGGCATGGTCATGAAGACAAAAGAACTTGGGAATCGCCTGGCCGACTTGAAGGCAGTTTTTGATATCTTGAGAACATATCGGCTCCGATTCAATACTTCGAAATGCACATTTGGAGTCGAGTCAGGTAAGTTCCTAGTATACTTGGTTACCAGAAGGCACATTAAGGCAAGCTTAGGGGTGGTTTAGAATGATCTAAATGAGTGCACTTTTGGACTTTTTGTGAAATATGGGTTGGGTATGGGTTGAGTTTGAAGTGATATGGTAGAGAGGTGATGTGACTTAAATAAGATGATGTGATTTAAATAAGATAGTGACTTTTTGACTTTTTGTCTTTTTTTAAAGTACCCAAACAAGCCCTTAGATCAAATCAAGACCATTCTTGACTTAAAGAGCCCGACGTCAACCAAGCAGGTCCAGATTTTGACCGGCAAGGCGGCTGCCCTAAACAGATTTATCAGCTAAAGTTCTAATAAATGTAAACAATTTTTTAGTTTGTTAAAGAAGGCCACATATTTTTTATGGACGAAAGAATGCGAAATCGCCTTGGTTGACTTGAAAAAGTGCCTAACAACAGCTCCAGTTCTGTCAAATCCAGCACCTGGAAAAGAATTGCTCCTATACTTAGCAGTTTTAGAGCACGTAGTGAGTGCAGTGGTAATCAGAGAAGAGAAGGGAGAACAAAGGGCAGTACACTATGTGAGTAAAACCCTAGCAAGTGCAGAGACCAGGTACTTACCCCTGGAGAAATTGACACTAGCCCTGGTGATGACTTCGAAAAAACTGAATCATTACTTCCAAGCCCACAAGATTGTGGTACTGACTGAGCATCCTTTGAAGTCCTTGTTGCAACAAGGAGATCTAATAGGCAGGGTAGCCAGATGGGCAGTAATGTTGGGCCAATATGACTTGGAGTTTAGGCCCAGAACAGCAATTAAGGGCCAGGTTTTGGCCAACTTCGTGGCCGACTTCACCCCTTATGCCATCCCGCGTCGGACTCTAGTGAGCTGCGACTTGGGATGCCCAGAGGAATAGGAAGAAACCCAACTAGGGCCTAGGAACCCCACTTTAACAAAGCAGAAGAAAAAAGAGAAACCAAAGCCCTGCGATATCTACATCGGCTACTCCTTTCGCCTGTTTGTTGATAAAAGTTCAAACCGTCAAGGAGCGGGGGCAGGAGTAGTGTTAGTATCGCCAGATGAGCAAATGATAGAGCAGTTTATTCATTTGGGATTCAAGGCCTCAAACAATGAAGCAGAGTATGAGGCACTAATTACAAGGTTGAAGTTGCTAGTAACAATGGAGGCCAATGAGGTGGTAGTCTTCTGTGTCTCTCAACTTATTGTGAATCAGGCAACAGGTGAGTATGCAGCCCGAGATAAATGAATGATAGCCTATGTTAAAGAAGTTGTCAGATTGTTTTCCTTGTTCCAAGATTGCCGGCTACAGCAAGTTAGCCGAGATGACAACAGTCATGCCGACGCCTTGGCCAACCTGGCTAGTGCAATAAAGTTGGAGGAGCCAAGGACAATCATGATTGATTACTTGGCAAGTGTGGAACCTTTAATAACAAAATATGAGGCAATGAGTGTGGAGATCGGTCCAAGTTGGATGGATGCAATAGTAATGTTCCTCAGGGATGGCAAGCTGCCAGACGATCGAAAAGAGGCACACAAGACCAGATTGAAGTCACTGGACCCCTTTGGAGATGTATATATCCCGCCCAGGTTGAGGACTTTTTGTATGAGATTCATGAAAGACTCTGTGGAAGCCATGCTAGAGGTAGATCGCTTGCTCATAGGGCCATCACTCAGGAGTACTGGTGGCCCTACATGCAGAAGAATGATGAAGCCTATGTCAAAAAGTGCGAGAAGTGTCAAAGGTTTGCACCTTTGATACATCAACCAACAACAGATTTGAACCCAGTATCCAGCCCTTGGCCATTTGCCCAGTGGGGCATGGATCTTGTTGGACAACTGCCCCAAGCAACTGGGCAAAGGAAGTTTCTACTGGTAGCAACTGACTACTTCACGAAGTGGGTAGAGGCTGAACCTTTTGCGAATATTCAAGATATTAATGTGAAAAACTTCATATGGAAGAACATCATCACCAAGTTTGGGATCCCAAGGGAAATAATTGCAGATAATGGTACACAGTTTGATAGTAAGCTAATCAAAAGCTTATGTGCAAAGTACAAAATCAAGAACTACTACTCCACCCCAAATTTCCCTTAGAGAAATGGTCATGCAGAAGCATCCAATAAGACTATCTTGGATGGGATCAAGAAGAGGCTGGAAGCAGCAAATGGGAAGTGGGTGGAGGAGTTGCCTAATGTGCTTTGCGCATATCGGACTATGCCAAGAAGATCGACTGGGGAGTCTCCTTTTGCCATGGCCTATCGCACGGAAGCAGTTATCCCACTGGAAGTCGGCATCCTTGGAATCATAACCCGGGGAGTGGATAATGGAACCAATGAGGCATTCTTAGCTTGAGATCTGGATCTTTTGGAAGAAAGGAGGGAGAGAGTAGCAACACAACTGGGGGCTTACCAGTAGTAGCTTGCTAGGGCTTATAAGAAGAAGGTCAACCCGAGGGAGTTCAAGGTTAGGGACCTCGTCCTTAAAAAAGTCGTCGGCAACAAGAAAGACCCTAGAAAGGGAAAACTTGGCCCAAACTGGGAGGGGCCTCACAAAATTATCTTGGTTGCCGGCAGTGGGGTATATTGGCTTGAAAACACTGATGGCAAGAAGTTACCAAGACCATGGAACACCAGCAATTTAAAAAAAAAAAATTAATTTTTTGAGATTTATGTAATTAGCCGAAGTCTTAATAAAGTACTAGTTTTATTTCGTTGAAATTGATGACACTTGTGCGATAGGACTAACCAGTCCTATGATGATCTTTCTGAATGAAATATGATGAATAACTTAGACTTATTATATGACAGAGTTGAATTATACTTGCATATAATAGAGTTGAACTAAGTTGGCAATGTTTCTAAATGAAACATGACGAATAACTTAGACTTATTATATAGAAGAGTTGAATTATACTTGCATATAGTAGAGTTGAACTAAGTTGGCGATGTTTCTGAACGAAACATGACTAATAACTTACTTATTATATGGCAGAGTTGAATTGTACTTGCATATGATAGAGTTGAACTAAGTTGAATTAACTTAGACTTGCCATATCGGCAGAGTTGAACTTAGACTTGCTTAATGTGTTAGTAGAATGAAACTAAGTTCGCTTTAGTTAGATTAATAGAGAAACCAAGGTCGAACACCTTGGTTAGTCTTTGTTTGAATCTGATTTCAGCGAAAGGCCATAAACGCATAATGTGAACTTAAGTAGAACTTAGGTTCACATTAGGGGACAAGGGAGCAGGAATGATAAATAAACTTGAGAGCTTGGCACTTGTTGAAATATTTAGAAAAATGTACAAGTTAGAAAGGGCTTAACACTTGTTGAAATTTCAAAACAATTTACAAGTTAAAGTTAGCCAAGGTAATGAAGAAAGAAGTATCCGAGGTACACATTACCCGAGATGACCAACCAGGTTATCAAACTTGGTAAGGTTGGAAGGGTGAAGTCTTGATAAAAGACAACAAGTGAAAGTAAAGAAGCAATACTTGACTGAATAAGTTTTAAGAAATAGCACTTGTAAGAATATTTCGAAATATTTTTAAGTGCTGGCCGAGGTATTCCAATTGTTGGCTGAGACAAACAGTCAAGGTTTATATCTAACGTACTCTAACCCAAAGTGATTACACAGTTAAGGTGTACCTTGAAGAAATGCAAAAATATTCTAAGTATGGAAGCATGAAAGGCATGAAATAAAACAGTAAGTATATATGAAGAGAAACATCCAAACACTTAGAAAGAAAGGAAGACATGCATTCACTCAAAGAAAACTTGTTCAAATGTCAGACAAAAAGGCACTTCGACTTGGCATAAAAGATTACCTGTTCAGTTACAAAAAAATGGCACTTCGGCCTAACAAAAGCGAAATGAACAAAAAGTACAAGCAAAAGAAGAATATCCTAAGCATTGGCATCAGTGATGGATTGCTCAACCTCGACTGTTGGTGTTGTGTCGGACTCAGTTAGCAGAGTTCCTTCCTTCTTAGCCGCTATCTTAGTATCAATTTCAAAAAAGGTCTGGTCTAGACTCTTCTCGGCTAATGCGATCTCGGCCTCTGGTGTGGTCTTTTTAGCAGTAGTACTTTGGGGGACCTCATCCTCCGCTTCATCCTGAGTCAAGTACAAGACTTGCTCACTTAGAGTTGGGGACTTGGCCCCAATAGTAGCAGCATCTTTAGACTTGTCGTCCTTGGCATCTTCTTCTATCTCGACCTCGTCTTCAGAATGGCTTCGAGTTCGGGGGAATGGAAGAACAAGTCGGTTGGCGTCATAGAGAGATGAATCCTTAGGAACGACTAACTCCTTCAGCACAGCCATCCATCCAAGGGTGTAACCCTTGTTGCATGCCTAGTTGACTTGTTTTTTGTAGGCATCACGGACGTCGACCGCACTCTCAGCATAAACCTTTTCGTCGGCTGCTTTTATTTCGACCTCCTTCGTAGTGAGTGCAGACTGAAGTTCACTTTGGGCCTTGGCATCTTTTCCTCGGCCTCTTTTAATTCAACCTTAGCTACCGCAGCAACGTGTTCAGTTACTTCAACACGGTCTTCGACCTTGTTTTGTGCAGCCTGAGTAGCCTTGGCCTGGTCCAATAGACCTCGGATGCGAACCTCGGCCTGGTTAAGCGAAGAGAGGAGCTTGGCATCCTCCTTAGTCTTCTTGGTTAACTCCTTCTTGAATTCCTCAATCTTGACCGCCAAAGAATGACCTTGCTAGATGGCCTGCAAAAAATGAAACAGATTAGTAAAATTTGGCTAAGTGTTGGAAAACTTTAAAAGATAAAGTAAAGATACTTACCAGGATGCAATGTTGCATCATTAGCGCATAGTTCTTATACTCCATCAGCTCGGCCATGGGGTTGAGGTCGGCTGGTCGGAGAACAGCGGAAGAGATGGCGACACCAACTTTCACAGAGTCAAGGGCACTGTTGCCGGCCAATAAAGGTCAGTCTTCGACCCTGACTGCTAGAACCCAGGGCTCATCAGTAGGGAAAGCACCAGGAGGAGTCACACCTTCGGACCTCGACCTTTTTTGAGGTTTGTTAGATGGCTCGGCTTCAGCAGGCCTTTTCTCGGCAGCGGAAGCATATTTCTCAACCCCAGCCAGTTTGGAGATTGGCACTGTGTCTTTGGAGTCAATTTGGGTGATAGAGGCTTTTGCCTTAGCCCTCTTTACCCTCTTTGGTTTTGGTTTGGGTTGGGATTGAGATGGAGAGGACGATTAAACTGTAACAACTCTTGGAAAGTTAGCAAGGAGGTCTTCAACAATGGCTTTGCTACAGCCCATGTCGTCAGATGTGGCGGCAACAGTGACTCTGGAATCGAAATGAATTACTGGCAGGGCGATTGGAAGGTTTGCTGGATCGTGCGTTGATGATTCAGAATCTCAGTGTTTGCGACTGCGAGTTCTACTGGCAGGTGCATTCGGAGGAGCTCGGCGTCGGCACTGGCGTTGGCGTTGAAATAAAGGAATCAACTAAGGGGTAGAAGTAGATGGCTGGTCTGTTGGGTCAGAGGTGGAGGCCTAACTTGGCCTTAGAGATGAGGCTATTGGAGGAGTTGTGGTAGAAGATGGAGTTTGGCTTCTTTTGGGGACGTTGGGCAACGGACTGTGGTAGGTAGAGATGTTGAGAAGAAGAGGAGCTTTGGGTGCCTCGATTGGTAAGCCGAGAAGGCGAACCAAGTCTTTGCTTGGCATGTAGTACTAGCAAAATTTCTTTTTGGGTTGAGGAAGGGTTGCAAAAATAAAGAGAGAACATTATAACAGAGTGACAAAAAGAATGATAAAGTAATTTAAAGAAGGGACTTTTGGGGGACTAAGCCCTTACCCTGATCATCCCTAAATACTTCTCGGCACAAGGGGAAAAGGTGGAGCTTGTCGTCTAGCGCAAACTCCCAATTGCCCGAGACAATCAGGTAGTCGTCTCCCACACCCTTATTTGAGTCTGGGATATCGGCTATCAACTTGTATTGTGTAGATCTCAGCTTGAGGTAGGATATGTAGCCGTTGTTTAGCAGTACTGGATATCAGAAAAGGGTAATTCTAGCATTTTGTCGGTGTGCCAGAGAGACGATGCCATTAATAATCCTATAAGAATTGATGGCTAGTTGCATGGGGTTAAGTTTGTAGAAGTGAAGAACTTCCCTAAATAAGATGTATAGAGGGAATCGAAGTCCACACTCTATAAACGCAACTATAAGGAAAGGCATGGAGTTTCCATCAGGCATGATAAAGTCCTCCTTCCTAGCCAGCTTGATTTGAACATTGGCTGGGGTGGAAAACTCTTGTCGGAAGTACTCTAATTTAGTCGGGGTGTCTACCCTCCACCTAAACATACCCATGATCTCGGCTCGGGGTGTATTGTGATGGATTTCAGAGAAAAGACACTGGTAAAGGTTTGAGAACCTCGGCTAGTGCCTAAATGGTTCTAGGGTGAGGGTTTTGCTGCCTAGGGGAGATTTTGAGTTTCAATTTTCCTAAAATATGTAATTTCTAGCAAACCCCAAAACCTAAACTAGGTCGAAGCAAGGCTCAAAAGCAACATATCTGAAAATAAACAAGAACAAGAAGAAAGAAAGCATGATTTAGAAATCAAGAATGGAGTAGAGAACGACAAATAAATTTGCACGCACAGAGCAAACAGAGTTCGTGAACATTGAATAAGTGTGTCCAGGGCAATGTGCAAGAACCATAAGCAATATAAGCACTCTAGACCTCAGGGATAGATTGTGTCACGATCCGCTCCCCGTACCCAAGGGTTAAGCATCGTGATGGCCAGTAATTGAAGTTACCTCCGGCCAATTCTTAAACAAATTACTAAACACGAGTGGAAATAAAATATTTAAGTAAGGATACCAAAATAATCATTGGAGCTTCTATTTTTATAACAAAATCTATTGACTAAAAAGGCCGATATTTACATATGAAAATTATAAATTATAAATACTATAAGAGTGCCATGTGTGTCTATTCTGTAGCCCCGCGTCTAAGACTCTCCAAAAGTTATTTTTGAATTTCATTGTTTCCTGAAAATTAGTAAACAGCTATAAGCACATAGCAGAGTGAGAAATATTATACTAAGAGCATAAGGGCATAAAATTCACCATGGATAATTATTAGCTAAACAAAGCTCGATATTAAAGTACAGAGTATATAATACATATATCATTCGACATATAATATAGAAATCATATAAACAAAATAATCATAACCACGGTACAGAACGTAATAGAACAGATCTATGGACTCAAGAGGTGGCTCGTACGAACTGTAGAGGTGGTTCTCCACCATAGTGTAGCACTTAGCTCTGTACAACACTTTGCTCCACACTAGAAATCATAACCACGGTATAGAATAGAACATATGTATGGACTCAAGAGGTGGTTCGTACGAACTCTAGAGGTGGCCTCCCACAATAGTGTAGCACTTACTTTTGTACGACACTTTGCTCTATACTAGAATTCAGAGGGTTAGTGGATCCATAACAGACAGAGGGTCACAAAGTGACTAATCAGAGGGCCAATGGTTATTTAAGTCCCCCAAGGCATGGGACCTCTGTGGTGGTACTTAAAAAATAATTACTCAAAACACATTTTAATAAATAGTTATATCCATAGGTATTCCTTAATATATCAAATAAGGTTCATAAATAAATAACATAATTAAAAATACTAATATAATATATAAAACGTAAAATAAATTATGGCAATTCAAAACGTACATAAAATATATTATGGTAACTCAAGGTATAATATAATTCACCTTAAAATTAATACCTCACTCTTTCTTCTTTATTTCTAGTATTTCTTCCCCTTTCCTTGCTTCTATTTTTCCTTCCCCCAAATCCTGAGCAATTCCCTCCCTTTATATAGAATGGCAAGTGTGGGCACCAAGCCACACGGCTGCCCGCGCGTCTCGTCCTTAGCCATTAATTAATTCATGCTTATCTTGATTTTTTTTCTTTTTTTTTAAAAAAAAATTCAATATATATAATCCATTACACTTTATCTCATATTTAATTTTGACGGAATATTTAATTAAATATTTAAGGTTTTTTATTTATAATTAAATAATATTAATATAAAATTTAAGGGGCATTTAAATTTTCGAATTGTTACAATCTTCCCTCCTTTTAAAATTTCATCCTTGAAATTTGTCGTGTAATCTATCTGCTGCGCACTTTGATATATATATATATATATATTAAGAATAAATTTGATGATTAATTTGATATAAAATATTGCTAAATCATAACCAAAATTTTTTTTATCAAGAATTCTAATTTGAACCTACGTGATCCAAATCAAACTTCCAGAGTCATCCACAATAGTGTAATTTTCTTAAGGTTCAATGTTTTGAATTATTTATCACAACATAAAATATAACTTTGTTACTATTATATTACTACCAAAAACAACTTACTGTTTATTCATCAAAATTTGTTTTGGGACTAAAATGAGAAACAATGAGTGATTTAAAAAAAAATTTCATTGGTTTTGTGAAAGATTATAGATTTGAACCATTTCTAAAAAGTCAAAATGATTTTTTTTTTTTTCAAATGCTACGGAACATATAATATGATTTTTTTTATTTTTTATTTTTTTTGTAATTGTATGCAATTATATATAAAGTAACAATAACTCATCTTAATTACAAAATTTAATGAAATACCATAATTATATTGTGGGGGCCGAATAATGGGAGACATAAAGAGGCCAAATAATTGGACCTGGAGAGTCGAAATATATACATCGCATTTGGCCCCGTCTTACACATTTAAATCCTATGCTATTCGGCCAAATAGCCGGTTGAGTAAGGGGCTGAGTGGAAAGCGGTTTGCAACAAAAGGAGCCAAGTAAATAGTTATACGGCGAGTTGAAAGTGGGCCCAGCCCCAAGGCCCAAGAAAGAAAAGATATAAATAGAAGAATATCAGCCAAAAAGAGGTATGTGAGAATGAGTACACTTAACTTAAGATACAAGTAATCAAGAGAGTACATACGGACTTACCCGTCGAAGTGCTAATTCCGGCACCCCCGACTGGAGTGTTTATTCCTTTTCAGGTTGTTAGCTGAGGATCTCGAGCGTCCCAGTGGATTAGAAGAGTATTTCCAAAACCACTTCCCCACATTTGGTGCCGTCTGTGGGAATACTCAAGCACATCCATGGCGAGTGCGATGGAAGATCCTCTAATAGTCGCTGATGACCCTACGCCACAAGACGAAACCACTCCAAGCAACATGCTTGGACCAGAGAATATTACCGCAAGAAGGGTCCTGAACTTCGATTCACCCTCAACATCTACTCATGAGACAATACATGCGATTATGGAGAAAGCAAAGCAAAATGAACAAAGGTTAGAAAACATGATGACTGAGAATGAGTGCCTTCGACAAGATCTGGCTTTGGAAGTGGCAAAGTCTAAACAAGTTACACGCCCAGATCTGGGACGACCGCTGAGAGCGGATGGTTGAAGACCTCGAGCTCAAAGACAAGTCAGAGTTAGTGACAGCAACTCTGATTCATTATCCCCAGAGCCCAAAAAGAAAGGTCTACTCGAAACTACCAGTTCCTCTGAAGAGAGTCCACGTATAAGGCATAAGCGAAGAAGAAATAGTTCAGGCGAAGAAGACTAGCACGATCCCTTTGTACGGCGGATTGCAAGGGCAGTGCTACCCAAAAATTTCAAAGCACCATCATTCACCTTGTATGACGATAAATCAGACCCCACGGATCACATCCGCTATTACAAGCAAGCCATGGCGCTCCATGCAGACGACGAGGCCCTCATGTGTCGAATATTTTCGAGCAGTTTAGGACCACTGGCTGTCAGGTGGTATTATAAACTAGAGCCGACTTCGATCAAGAGCTTCCACCAACTCCAAAAATCCTTCAGGGCAAGGTTCATCACAAACAAGGTCCAACCGAAGCAAGCCAACTCTCTCTAGGCAATGCAGATCCAGCTGGAAGAAACCTTACGAGCGTATTCGACGCACTATTGGGAATGTTTTAATCTTGTCGATGATGCTTGCAACGACTCGATGGCCATTACCACCTTTAAAATGGGTTTGCATCCTGATAGTGCTCTCCGCAGTTCCTCAACTAGAAGACCCCCCAAAATAGTCTGGTCATTGATGAAGAAAGTTGAGGAATACTGCAAAGTGGAAGATGACGCCTTGCGGGTTAAAGCCGAAAACATGGCCAACAAGACGGCCCCTTTAGAAATTGCTCAGCCGTTAAATTCTGTATCACCTTAGAGCCCTGAACCACGACATCGGGCAAAACGAGACAAAAGACAGAATTCTCACCGATCAAGTGACCAATGCTCCCATCGAGCAAATGAACAACTGCAAGTCGATAGCAGGCACACAAGGCGTGTGGACAAGAAATATACTGAGATGTCAGAGCCGATCAGCGTGGTTATGTCCAAAGTCTAACACCTTCCGTTCTTCAAATAGCCGTCCAAAATGGTGGGACCTCCCGACATGAGAAGACGGGATAGGCGGTGCGAGTATCACAAGGATCACGACCATGATACTGAGAGTTGTTATGCATTAAAGGATCACCTGGAGGAATTGGTATAAGATGGTCGACTACAACAGTATGTTTGAAAAGGCAAGTCAACCAAAGTAATAGCCTTACAACAGGATTCACCTCCACTCGGTGTGATCCACATGATATACAGCATGCCAATGTCATCCGCGATGCATACGATTCAATCGAATCCCGACCCTCAAAATCAAATCACTCTGGCTAAACAGCCCCATGAAGCTGTGAGCATTGCTTTCGATGATTCAGATTTGGCCGGAGTGATACTTTCCCACATCGATCCCTTGGTAATCGAGTTACACGTAAACTGATTCACCGTTGTGCGCGTACTCATTGATCCGAGGAGCACATCGAAAGTTATGTATTACAAGACATTCACCAAACTCTGCTTCTTTGAATGGGACCTTTCTCCAGCTCCTTATCCATTATTCGGCTTTAACACCAATCCAGAATACCCGTTGGGAAAAATCACACTACCCGTTCAAGTGGGCTCCTGAACAGTGGATGTGGAATTCTTGGTCGTCAAGCTGCCATCGCCGTATAATCTCATCATGGGGCGAACTTCATTGTATACTATACAGGCCGTGCCAAGCACCTATCATCAAGTACTATGCTTCCCGACAGAACGTGGCATTGAGAAAATCCATAGCTCCCAGAAATCGGCACAAGCATGTTATCTCCTTGCTAGAAAGACACCAAAAGAGTTGCAAGTGAATTCTATTGAGGTGCTGGATCGAGAGAGCCTCGACGATGTTGGGCAGCTCCCAAGTGAAAAGGCCACGGAAGCCCTAGATCGAGTTGAAATTGACGGAAACCTAGACAGGTTCTTCATGGTCGGCGCCTCCCTGAATCAAGCCGACAGGCAGCAGCTAATTTCCTTCCTGCTCAGCAACCTTGATGTATTTGCGTGGACTCCATATGAGATGTCGAGTGTAGATCCGTCTGTTTCGCAGCATCATTTAAATGTTGACCCTAAATGCAAGCCAATTATTTAGAAAAGCCGGCGGTCAACTGCAGAGCACACTGCCATTGTTGTTGAAGAGGTTGACCGGTTGCTTAACGCTGGGGCAATCAGGGAAGTGACCTACCCTACATGGCTCTCTAATACTGTGGTTGTGAAGAAGAAAAATGGGACTTGGTGAGTGTGCGTTGATTTCACGGACCTAAACAAAGCCTGCCCCAAGGATTGTTTTCCCCTCCACAGAATAGACCAACTTGTAGATATGACGGCACGCCATCAGCGTATGAGCTTTCTCGATGCTTACAGAGGCTACCATCAAATTGCCATGCATCCGGAGGACTAAGACAAAACTGCATTCCTCACCCCAAGAGGAACCTATTGCTATAAGGTTATGCCTTTTAGGCTAAAGAATACAGGGGCAACTTACCAAAGACTAGTCACTGCCATGTTCAAGGAGCAGCTCGGCCACACTATGGAAGTGTACATTGACGATATGGTGGTCAACTCCAAAGAAGAGCAAACTCATCTAGCCGATCCGGAAGAGACATTCGACATTTTACGCAAATACAAAATGAAGTTGAACGCTGCCAAATATGCGTTTAGGATCGGCTTTGGCAAATTCTTGGGTTATATTGTCAACCACCGAGGAATCGAAGCCTACTCGAGGCAAATCACAGCAATCTTGGAGCTCGGCTCCCCTCGTTCAGTGAAAGAGGTTCAAAAGTTGATGGGGATGGCCGCCGCACTCAACAGGTTCATCAGTCGGTCCACAGATCGCTGCCGACAATTCTTTCACACTCTACGGCAAGGAAAGGCTTTTCAATGGACCTCCTAGTGCGAAACTGCTTTCAACGGCATCAAGACCTACCTCCGATCAATTCCACTCTTGACAACACCTTGGGCTGGCGACCCGCTCATTTTGTATCTGGCAGTTTCCAACCGGGCCGTCAGCACCGTACTAATAAAGGAAGAGCTGGGGGAGCAGCGGCCAGTGTATTATGTGAGCAAGGCATTGGTTGACGTTGAAACCCACTACCTTCCGTTGGAAAAACTCATTCTGGCTCTTGTCATGGCAGCAAGAAAGCTGATGCATTACTTTTAGGGGCATACCATCAGGGTACTAACGGACCACCCCCTCCGGTCGGTACTCCGTAGTGCAGAAGCATCAGAGTGCGTTTCAAAGTGGGCTCTTGAACTCGGCCAGTACAATATTCAGTTTCTGCCTAGAACCTCAATCAAGGGACAGGTGCTTGCCGACTTTGTGGCCGAATTCATTGGGGGTCTTGCCGACTTCAAGTCTGATGAAATTCAACCTAAGCCGAACTGGAGGATTTATGTTGGGGACATTTGGTAGTTGTACTGTGATGGATCGTCCAATCAACACGGTAGTGGGCCAGAGTAGTGATAATGGCTCTAGATGGGGCAATAATTGAGCAGGCTGTCAAACTCAGTTTCGAAGCATCAAATAACGAGGCTGAATATGAGGCCCTGCTAACCGGCTTGCGGAATGCACATCTCCTAGGTGCTCGGCGTCTACTTATATTTTGCGATTCAAAATTGGTGATCAATCAACTAAAGGGGAAGTACATAGCAAAAAACGACCGTATGGCTGCTTACATGAAAACGACAAATTCCTTGCTGGCAAAATTTGACCATCATGAATTGAACCAAACAACCCATGACCAGAACACGTATGCAGATGCCCTGGCTTGCCTAGCCTCCGTCATTAACTCAGAGATTAAACGGATCATTGTGTAGACACCCCATTTTTGACCGTCCTTAAGACTCCGTTGTGCTTGCAGGTACATCCGGACACTAGTTTGATTGCTCGTCGAGTACTCGACAGTCGCGGTGGAACGTCACAGGCTCGAGCTTTCCAGACCCTGTATCCTTTCTGCCCCATTCTTGGACCTGGACAGGGTCCTTTCAGAGTGACCTTCTTGGTGCACTGCCGACCATGGTCTGGCATTGCCGGCCACTGATGAAGCCTGTCGGCCATCAGTGAGCCACTTTCGGCCACCACTGATGACTAGCAGACCCCCTCTCTCAGCAGGTTTCCAGCCAGATCTTTTGAGCCAACTGGTTTTTTTGTTGTCTGCCCTCCATACACGTGTATGGAGCGATGGAGCTCTTGCCAAGCTTCTTGAAGAAGCTTTGCATTGCCTTCTTCTATATAAGGAGGAGGCATTCCTCTACATCAGAGGTTCAGCTATTTTTGAGAAGAAACATCTCTCTCTCTCTCTCTCTCTCTCTATATTGTTGGTGTTTTGTGCCTTGAAGTTGATTTTCCTTGCACTTTTACACTACAACACTTAGAGATACACCACCACCGTTGGACCAAGGTTCTTGGGAGGTCTTCTTGAGGTCTAAAAGTGAGTTTCTACCCCCTGAAGTTGCTGGTTTCGAAGCTGATCATCAAGGGTGAGTTTCTTCCCCTTTTTAGCACTTTTTTGTACCTCGTTTTGGCCCTCCTTGCATATTGTTTTAGGCCTTTCTTACAACTGAAAAAAGTCTTTTATTTAAGTGATTTTGAAGTTTTTTTAAGGTTTTTTTGCTGTTAGGGGTGTACAACCCTCTTGTATGCTTTGTTTAGCCTTGTTTTGAGCTATGCCTTAAGGCCTCCGAGCTAGCCTTGGTTTGGCCTTCTTAACACTGAAATCCAGTGGATTTTTAGTGGTAGGCATGTGGTTTTGAGGTCTCAAATCAGAGGGGGTGCCCCCATCTCTTTTGGTTTTTGTCTACTTGCATTTTTGGCCTTCCAGAGGAGCATGCCTCTCTATATGTTTGAGGCTTGGTCCAGGCCTCTTTTTGTAACTTTTAGGACCTGCCTTGGCCTTGTCCATAGCTGGTTTGGTCACTCTTTACATGCATCTTACATGTGTAATGTAATCCCATTCATAGCCTTGCAAAGTAGCATGTTTTTCTTGCATGTGTTGGCTCCATTTCAGTAGGTTTTTGGTGATGTTTTACCATGCCTTACATCTTTTTTGGGTTGGTTTTGTCACTCCATGCATGCATGATACGCTTGAAGTGTAAATCCCGTAAACTAGTCTTATATGCTTCTTGCTTTAGCATGTCATTCTAGCTTATGTTGAGCCCATTTTAGCACATTTTTGGTGATGTTTTTCCACATCATGACTCTGTATAAAGTGGGTTTGGTCATCTTTTGCATGCTCCATATACTTGAAGAACAAATCTTGCTTACTAGCTTTATATGCATGATGTTTTGACTCATCATCCTAGCATATTTTGGCTTTGCCCCAGCATGATTTTTGTCTTATTTTGGGCTGTTCTTAGACTATTTTGGGCTTCTGTGGCCATATCACTCACGCTTTGTATAGCTATAGTGTAAATGCTTAGGCTAGTCTTGGGTTTTGAGGCCTCTACCATGCCATGCAAGTGATGTTTGCATGCCTAGCCATCATTTCATATGTTATTTCAGCCCACGAAATGTGGTCATATACTTTCATTTGACATGCTTTGAATGCCTTAGAGCCTTGGCTCTTTATGCCTTAAGAATAAACTTTTGTGCATCCCATTAAGCCTAAGCCATTGGCTCATCATTTCAGTGCATTTTTGGTCTTATTATACCATAATGTAACTCTATTTTATGCTGTCCAAGTCATGCCATGTTTGGTTCCAATAGGTGTAGTGCATTGCCTCTTTTGTAGCCTTGCATGCTCCACGTTTTTGGCATTGTATGCTAGCTTGTTTTGGCTTACCTCCATTCATGTTTTAGTCTCATATTAACATGTACTAGGACTGTTTTGGGTTGCCCTTGCCATATCCTTCATGCATTGTATAGTTGTAGTGTAATTGGCCTTGCAAGCTTTGTGTTTTGTTAACTCATGCATGCTATCCTTGAACTATTTAGATGATTTGGCATCACTTAATACTTTATTTCAAAGCATGTAGCATTGCCACATTCCCACTTCATTCCTGCTTTAAGTGTCTTTGAGTGTTGTGCATTATTGCCTAGTTTATGGCTTAGCTTGTATGCTTGCATGCCTAGGTATTTGAGCCTTCATTTCAGCATGTTTAAGTCTTTGTTTAGACCTAATTAAGCTCTGTCCGTGCTTAGTTCATGTACTTGTGCCATGTATTGCATGCCTCCTTTGTATAGTCCTTTCGATGGCTTTATGCCTTAGGCTCTATGGCATGCTTTACTTGCATTGATCAAGTGATTTGGCATCATTTCCTACTTGTTTTCAGAGCACAAAGTATTGCCATGCTTGCATGCTTCTCACTCTTTAAGTGTGCTTGAGAGTTGCATCTTTGTGCCTTAGCCCTTGAGCCTTTGCATTTTGCATGCTTGTGTGTGTTTTGGTGACTTAATTCCATCGCCATTGGCCACTGATTTGGGCCTATTTGAGAGCTGCCCATATTGGTTTAAGTCTATCTCCTTGCATGTTGTTGCATGCTTGTCTTGAATATTGTTGTATGGTTGCTCCATCTTTGCATGTTGTCGCATGCTAGTTCTATTACATGTTGTTGCATGTTTATTACACTACATTTTGCATGCTTAAGTCATATTGCATGATTGCATGTTCAAGGTAGCATTGCATGTTTGCCATGCTTGTGTTGCATTGTTGTTTGGATTAAGTGTTAATCCGAGCACGAGGAACGAGGGACGTTTCATACTTCAAGTGATGAAACGTGTCTCAATTCTCAGTCGCCGACGCTCTTGATTATCCATAATAGAGTTTTAGGCTTTATGTGTTTATTTGTGCATTCATTTCACATTGATTTGCACAAGTTGGATCTTTGGCCATCGTGCATCGGGATGCGTGATTGATGGTCGTATATCCGACTATGCCTCTCCCTTGATGTTCTGAGATGATATGGAGTGGCATAGTGCGTACATACCCTTCGGAGACCCTCCATTTTCTCTATTTTGTGCTTTGTTGCAGCTTGGTGTTACAGCACACCAGTGGCCGGCACCTCTTCATCCTTGGCCGGCAGTGTGCCATCCTGTCGGCAAGGTGGTCCCCATGGCGGCAAAGCCATCGTGTATTTCTCCAGTAGTGTTTTCGTAAGTTTCAGCAACAAACACTGGAAGACACCTTTCCAGTAAAGCCTCGAGAGAGCAACCGGAGAGCTTACCGGAACGGGAACCGAGCATGCATCCTCTCCTTCTTTGAGCAAAGCTGGAGCAGTTCAATATAATGCTTACTTGTTAGTTAGCTTTAATTTGCAATTTAATTAGTTAATGTGTTAATTAATTAAGTTTTGTAATAATTAGTTGTAGCTAGTTATTAATTCGGTTATGTAATAATTAATTAGCTTGTTAGTTAGTTAATTAGTTGGCATGTATTATTCATTCGGACCCTCCGTAGAGAGGGCGAATTTTGTAATAAGTGTGCGTGAGTGTGTGAATGTCTTCCAACCCCATGTCTTTCTCCCTTTTACTTACCTGCTTTTGTTGGTTAGTTTTAGGTCATTCTTCAATTTGCATCCTTATGCTTTGCATGTTTGCATTCATTTTTCAATTAGCATACTTATGCTCTGCATATTTGCATCCATTCATTTGTCTAGCGTACTTATGCCTGCAGGTTTGCATCCATTCATCTATCTTGCATGCACCGGGCTCGGCGCATCATACTAACTGCATCATATTTCAATTCCAAGTTGAATACATGTATCAATTGCTGCATCTTATATGTCATCTTAGAATAGCCGAGCCTATTTCTAGTTGCATTTTGTATGCGTTGCATTAGCCATCTTAACATGAACTAGGATCATGCATTGATTACTAACTAGTTTCTATTTTGGCTTAGAGTACTCTGTAAGTATTTATGCATTAGCATACTACATGTGTGTGAGTGCTGCCATGATAGCATGCTTTCCATGAGGCTATTTGCTTAACTGTTTAATTGCCTGAATGCCTGTGGGTGAAGGTTGGATTGTTTGAGTTGGAACAATTCATTGAAATCCGTGTTTTAGCCTACTTACGAGTAGCAAATTTCAAATCATTTTCCCACCAAATGGATATGCGATGCTTTGTTCCAAATTAGGCGATCTAGTCTATACTTGTTTTGCTGTGTGCATCACGTAGTAATTCTAGCTAATTAACCGAAATAAGAACGCATGTGTTTTCAAAAACTAGATATCATGTTTAGTAGTGGCCGATCTTTGATCGGGCGAGCTTGGGTGCTCATTGCTGACCTTCTCCAATCGTACCCAAGTTCCCGAGCTGAGGCAACTTTTGTGATGACGGACACGTGGCCTTAGGCAATGAGTCAGGGTTTCCTAAATTTTCCCAAAATAAAATATTTAGGTGGCGACTCTGTATCTGGCAAAGCAGTCCATGTTTGGCACTTCTTTCTTAAAAATCAGTTTTACAAAACGATTTGCCGGATTTGGACTCTTTGGTGATTTATCAATCTCACATCGCACATTGTGAGATCAGATTAAGAAATGTGACGATTTGAGTCTGAACTGTAGCATGAGGCCCAAAGGCGCGCCTACAGTTTCTAGCGACTCTGCTGGGGATTTAGAGAACTTGACTTGAACTCATGATATCTTGTTTTGATTACACTTATATGTTTCTTTGCATTGCATTTGCATTGGTGCACCTAGGACACCGTGTTTGCCGTATGCTATTCCCGAACGGCTTGACGGAGGCTTGCTTTGAGAAACGTGCCATAAGGCTGACCGGTTGCGGACTCTGCCACGACGGGAACAAAAACCCCGGTTGTTACCGGGGCACCCTTTTTGACCATTCGACCTAGTGCATATCGGGATTCATAGTGACTATTCCAAACTAGGATAGGTTGCTTACCCGATTATAGGTTGTTTGAAACCGTTGTGTGTGTAGTGAAACCCTAATTCCTGACAAAATAGGACAGGGAAACCCTACCCCAACATAGGGGTGTATTGACTCTCATTTACTTGCTATGTGCTTTTGAGTTGGCCTCTACAGGGGAATGCAGATATCAGTTTGTAAATCTGGGTATCAGGCCTGCGGGCATCAGTATTTTGAGAATCAGTTATATCTGTGGGCATCAGATTTAGACTTGGGGTAGTAAGTTGGAGAACAGTGATCAGTGGTCGAATACAGTTATTCAACTATATCCATGTCTCAGATTGATCCGAGATGTCTTTGCTTTTCTCTTCGGGCAGAGACTCGGTTCAGAGCAACCAGTATTCTCCTTTGGCCGAGGTAAGATAGGAAAAGGCTCACCGATTCGTCAGATCCGTTAGTCTCTAGTTATGCCACCTTTGTCCAGTTCAGTAGATTTATGACGAACCAGAATTCAGAAGAAATCGTGGTCATGGCGACAGCACTAAACCAAGGAATCACCATGCAAAGTGAGACCGATGTTGACATACCACACCTGCCTAGGTTTCCTGCCGCGCATCCGATTTGGGAACCCTAGTTATTTCAAGCCCGTGAGCCCACCACTTTTGAGCTGATGGGGATGATCGACGATCTTCAGAGATCTGTGGCTGATCTAGCCTACAGAATGTCGTCTCTACCACCAACTGCATCGTATGTCGGAAACTTCATGCCGCAGGAGCCCCCGCTACGGGGGCGAATTGTAATTAAGCTCAACCAACCTGAAGCTGTCTCAAGTTCTGGCAATGACATGTCGACGACAACGGGGCTTCGCACTGAAGTAGCAACCTAAACTGTTCACCAAGTTGAGGCTAGTGGAAAGAACAAGGTGAAGGTGGACATTAATCCTCACGAGGAACTCCAGCAGACCGTTGAGGCTCTGAAAGCCAAAGGGTTGTATAAGCAGCAAGTACTCGCAGTTGTGGCTAAGACTGTGGATAACACTTTCCCTACTCAGATCAAAGGTAGTTCAAGCCAGGGGAAAAAGCAGGATAAGGACCGCCGTACTAGAACCGTTTCTTCTAACCCTAACCCTGCACCTAGAAAAGATCTAAAAACCAAGTCAGCACCTGTCGACCCTTTTGCCAGTACGTCCGGCAAAAATGGACAAAACTCGAAGTACCTGCCTCGAGGTCGCAGGGTATTCTATGCCCTCTACATGCCTTTGTCCAAGGCGCTTCAGATCCTTGATGAAAAAGGGCATCTCAAGCCCCTCGAGCCTCGGCCTCTCCCTAGTCGTCTTCCAGCTGGTCATGACGCTACCCAGTACTGTTTGCCTTTTGTTTTTCTTTGTTGAGTCGCGGTGCACTGTGTTCAGTCGTAGACTCAATACCTGGTCAAAAACTTATTCTCACTCTCAATTTCAAAATAAATCATTTTGTGCTCAGAGTGCTGTGTCATTCTCCACATTTATGCAAAACAAGTTTTGTTCTTTTGTAAAACTACAGGGTTTGACCTAGTTCATCTGAGAATAGTGAAACCAGGACCTATCTGAAGCTACATATGTTCCGGGCTGCGAAGTAAAAGAAAAGAGGAAAAATTTGGAGCATCCGAGTTTGTTTCAACTTCTGCGTGTCCTATTATTGCATTTCGTCTGTTCAGGTTGAACTGTTTGTTCAGAATTCGCCGTATGATGAATAAACTGAGTACTATTATGAACTGTGTATTCAGAATGAGTTGTGTGTTCAGAGTAAGCTGAATATTATGTCGACTGCTTCAAAGCCAGAATGGCGATCAGAAGTGCTCCCACCGAAAAGCAGTCCTTGTCAGAGGCATCTTGGTTGTATTTGCAATGTGTTCCTAGGAGATCAATTGCGACGGTGAAAACTAGAGTTCGAATGGTTGTTTCCTAGAACACAAAGGTTTGGAATTTCCGCGACCAAAGTCTGGTTTGAATACCTAAGGGTGTATCCCCGGCTTGAAATCTGTATAGGTTGAGGCGGCATGTATGCACTTCAATTATGGATACTAATCTAACCTAGTCCGTCATCCCGTTGAAGAACAGGGAAAGTTGTGAGTATGATCAGGCAGAAAAGCGGCATCCGTAGTTTCCTCAGCAGACGTTGCTCCTTGTCAGCATTTCAAAACCTTCGTACTGTAAGTTGAAGGTAAGTGTTTGAGCAACACAGATAGGGGATCCCCGTCAGAGTGGAGCGGTTTATCGCCACTCACCCAGTGAGGTGCTTTCTAAAGCGGCGCTATGCTTGTTTATTGCATTCCTTTAACATCTTTACATTGTATTGCATTCTACCTATCAGGTTTCTTTCATGCACGGTATTGTATGTACTGTTCATTCAGAGGAGTTTCGGTTCAGTTTGACTGATACCTTTCTCCTTTCGCGTTTGACACGCGTTTGGATGACTGCGCTTTCTTGCAAAATCCTTTCCTCTCTCGCGTGTGCTACGCTGAGAGGTTTTTCCTTTCCCCTCTCGCGTGTGCTACGCTAAGAGGTTTTCCTTTCTTCTCTCGCGTGTGCTATGTTGAGAGGCTCTTTTTTTTTTTTTCGAGACACAGGGATACATCCTTATGTTTCTTCTTCTTTTGAAACACGGGGTTGTCTCCCTTTTGTTTCTCCTTCTCTGGTTACGAGCATTCGGAACACGTTCCAATGCTCACGCCATTTCCGAAATATGGGGATACGTCCCTATGTTTCCTTCTTTTTCTGAGACACGGGGATACGTCCTTATGTCTCTTCTTCTTTTTGAAACACGGGGTTGTATCCCTTTGTTTCTCCTTCTTTGGTTTAGAGCATTTGGAATATGTTCCAATGCTTGTATCGTTCCAAAACAACTGGGATATGTCCCTATGTTTCTCTCTCTCTGTTCCTTCCTCACATCATTGCATCGTGTTTGGAATTGTTTACCTCTTCTCACGAATTCAGCGTGGTTAGAGTTGTTCCTTCCTCACACGATTGCATTGTGTTTGGAATTGTTTACCTCTTCTCACGAATTCACCGTGGTTAGAGTTGTTCCTCCCTCACACGATTATAGCGTGTTTGGAATTCTTGACCTCTTCTCACGAATCCAGCGTGGTTTGAGTGTCCCTCTTCCTCACACGATTTTTAGCGTGTTTGGAATTTGTCTCAGGTTGCGTTGTATACGCGCCTAATTGTTTGTTTTTCCTCCTCTCATGATTCCAGCATGGTTGGAGTATTTCATCCTTTTGCATCTACTATATTATTTTGCATCGCACTGTTCTGTGCATTGCATTGCATTTTGCATGCATTTCATTTCACGCTATTTTGCGCATCGCACTAACTTGCACACTGCATACATCCATCTGTTAGTGCATGGCATTTTGCATATATTTCATTTCGCACTATTTTGCGCATCGCGCTATCTTGCGCACTGCATACATGCACCTGTTAGTGCATGGCATTTTGTACATTTCATTCCGCGCTATTTTGCACATCGCGCTATCTTGCGCACTACATACATGCACCTGTTAGTGCATGGCATTTTGCATGCATTTCACATCGCGCTATTTTACACATCGCGCTATCTTGTGCACTGCATACATGCACCTGTTAGTGCATTGCATTGCATTTTGCATATATTTTATATCGCGCTATTTTGTGCACATCATATGCACTTGTCAGTGCATTACATTTTGCATTTCATTTCGCGTTACTTTGCGTATCGCGCTATTTTGCGCACCCTCCTGCACCTGTTAGTGCATTGCTCGCTCTATCTTGCGCACCTTACTTGTACTTGTTAATAGGTTGCATTGTCTTGCATCTCATCCACATTGTTATGCGTCACACTTAGGTTGTATTGTCTTGCATCCCTTCCGCATTGTTATGCGTCACACTTAGGTTGCATCGTCATGCAACCCTTTCCGCATTGTTATGCGTCACACTCAGGTTGCATCATCATGCATCCCTTCCGCATACTTAGGTTGCATTGTCTTGCATCCCTTCCGCATTGTTATGCGTCACACTTAGGTTGCATCGTCATGCACCCCTTTCCGCATTGTTACGCGTTACACTTAGGTTGCATTGTCTTGCATCCCTTTCTGCATTGTCATACGTTACACTTAGGTTGCATTGTTTTACATCCCTTATGCACTTATTTCCTCCAACTTGCGCTGTTACGCAAGTTATGTGTGCTGTTACGTATTTATTTATCTGATTTACTTGCGCTGTTGCGCACTTGTCTACATCTTTACTTGCGCTATTGCGCAGGCTCTTCTTCTTTTAACCTATGCTGAAACACATGTTTATCTCTTTAACTTGCACTGTTACGCATGTTTTACTTTCTTAATGTGCGCTGTATCGCATGTTTTGTTTCTCCTATTTGCGCTGTCATGCATGTTTTACCTGTTTAACCTACGTTGTCTCGCATGTTATATTTCTCTTTACTTGCGCTGTTACGCATGTCTTAGTCGCGCTGTTACGTGCATGTCTCTATCTTGCGCTGTTACGCATATTAACTCGCACTATAACGTATGTGCCACCTGCGTTGTCTCGCACCCACAGGATTACATTGTTTTGCACTCCTCGACTTACGCTGTCGCGCACTTTCCACTTGAATTGTTATGCATGTTTCTAACGATATTGTACCTGTTAGGTTCTCTTTCTTTTACAGGCACGATATTGTATGTACGGTTCATTTAGGGTCGGCACGACCAGACGAACCAGACGGTATTGTATTCACTCCGCGAGAAACGTAGTGAGAATTGCATAATTTTCTTACTTCATTTCTGTTGAAATATGCAGGACTGTTATTTCTCATTCACTTGCTTAAAATGTTGCATTTATCTTACATAACTGCTTCATTACAGTTTTCTCTCTGCATAATCATAAGTTATGCCTTTGCATCTTGCATATCATTTGCATTTTGCCCCAGCCTCCGGGCACATCTCTGCATGCCTATTTTGATTGTTTGTCTGAGTCTTCGGCCTTGTCAAAAATGGCTCGTCTCTGGGCTTTGACACTCACTCCCGTCACTTTGTGACCTTTCGAGTTCTGTCAAAGAAGGGCAACTGTAGACACCCCATTTTTGCCGTCCTCAAGACTCGGTTGTGCTTCCAGGTACATCCGGACACTAGTTCGATTGCTTGTCGAGTACTCAACTGTCGCGGTGGAACGTCACAGGCTCGAGCTTTCCAGACCCTGTATCCTTTCTGTCCACTCTTGGACCTTGACTGGGTCCTTTAAGAGTGACCTTCTTGGTGCACTGCCGGCCATAGTCTGGCACTACCGGCCATGGCTTTGTTCTGGGGGCCACTGATGAAGCCTGCCGGCCATCAGTGAGCCACTGCCGGCCACCACTGATGGCTGGCAGACCCCCTCTCTCAGCAAGTTTCCAGACAGATCTTTTGAGCCAACTGGTTTTTTTGTTGTCTGCCCTCCATACACGTGTATGGAGGGATGGAGCTCTTGCCAAGCTTCTTGAATAAGCTTTGCATTGCCTTCTTCTATATAAGGAGGAGGCCTTCATCTACATCAAAGGTTCAGCTATATTTGAGAAGAAACATCTCTCTCTCTCTCTCTATATATATATATATTGTTAGTGTTCTGTGCCTTGAAGTTGATTTTCCTTGCACTTTTACACTACAACACTTAGAGATACACCACCACCATTGGACCAAGGTTCTTGGGAGGTCTTCTTGAGGTCTGAAAGTGAGTTTCTACCCCCTGAAGTTGCTGGTTTCGAAGCTGATCATCAAGGGTGAGTTTCTTCCCCTTTTTAGCACTTTTTTGTACCTCATTTTGGCCCTCCTTGCATATTGTTTTAGGCCTTTCTTACAACTGAAAAAATTCTTGTATTTAAGTGATTTTAAAGTTTGTTTAAGGTTTTTTTGCTGTTAGGGGTGTACAACCCGCTTGTATGCTTTGTTTAGCCTTGTTTTGAGCTATGCCTTAAGGCCTCCGAGCTAGCCTTGGTTTGGCCTTCTTACCACTGAAGTAGGCATGTGGTTTTGAGGTCTCAAATCAGAGGGGGTGCCCCCCCCTTTTGGTTTTTGTTTGCTTGCATTTTTGGCCTTCCAAAGGAGCATGCCTCTCTATATGTTTGAGGCTTGGTCCAGGCCTCATTTTGTGACTTTTAGGACCTGCCTTGGCCCTGTCCATGGCTGGTTTGGTCACTCTTTACATGCATCTTACATGTGTAATGTAATCCCATTCATAGCCTTGCAAAGTAGCATGTTTTTCTTGCATGTGTTGGCTCCATTTCAGTAGGTTTTTGGTGATGTTTTACCATGCCTTACATCTTTTTTGGGTTGGTTTTGTCACTCCATGCATGCATGATACGCTTGTAGTGTAAATCCCGTAAACTAGTCTTGTATGCTTCTTGCTTTAGCATGTCATTCTAGCTTATGTTGAGCCCATTTCAGCACATTTTTGGTATGTTTTTCCATATCATGACTCTGTCTAAAGTGGGTTTGGTCATCCTTTGCATGCTCCATATACTTGAAGAACAAATCTTGCTTACTAGCTTTACATGCAAGATGTTTTGACTCATCATCCTAGCATATTTTGGCTCTACTCCAGCATGATTTTGGTCTTGGTTTGGCCTGTTCTTGGACTGTTTTGGGCTGCCAAGGCCATATCACTCATGCTTTGTATAGCTATAGTGTAAATGCTTAGGCTAGTCTTGGGTTTTGAGGCCCCTACCATGCCATGCATGTGATGTTTGCATGCCTAGCCATCATTTCATATGTTATTTCAGTCCATGAAATGTGGTCATATACTTGCATTTGACATGCTTTAAATGCCTTAGAGCCTTGGCTCTTTATGCCTTAAGAATGAACTTTTGTGCATCCCATTAAGCCTAAGCCATTGGCTCATCATTTCAGTGCATTTTTGGTCTTATTATACCATAATGTAACTCTGTTTTATGATGTCCAAGTCATGCCATGTTTGGTTCCAATAGGTGTAGTGCATTGCCTCTTTTGTAGCCTTGCATGCTCCACGTTTTTGGCATTGTATGCTAGCTTGTTTTGTCTTACCTCCATTCATGTTTTAGTCTCATATTAACATGTACTAGGACTGTTTTGGGTTGCCCTGGCCATATCCTTCATGCGTTGTATAGCTGTAGTGTAATTGGCCTTGCAAGCTTTGTGTTTTCTTGACTCATGCATGCTATCCTTGAGCTATTTAGATGATTTGGCATCACTTAATACTTTATTTCAGAGCATGTAGCATTGCCACATTCCCACTTCATTCATGCTTTAAGCGTCTTTGAGTGTTGTGCATTATTGCCTAGTTTATGGCTTAGCTTGTATGCTTTCATGCCTAGGTATTTGAGCCTTCATTTCAGCATGTTTAAGTCTTTGTTTAGACCTAATTAAACTCTGTCCATGCATAGTTCATGTACTTGTGCCATGTACTGCATGCCCCCTTTGTATAGTCCTTTCGATGGCTTTATGCCTTAGGCCCTATGGCATGCTTTACTTGCATTGATTAAGTGATTTGGCGTTATTTCCTACTTGTTTTCAGAGCACAAAGTATTGCCATGCTTGCATGCTTCTCACTCTTTAAGTGTGCTTGAGAGTTGCATCTTTGTGCCTTAGCCCTTGAGCCTTTACATTTTGCATGCTTGTGTGTGTTTTGGTGACTTAATTCCATCGCCATTGGCCACTGATTTGGGCATATTTGAGAGCTGCCCATATTGGTTTAAGTCCATCTCCTTGCATGTTGTTGCATGCTTGTCTTGCATATTGTTGTATGCTTGCTCCATCTTTGCATGTTGTCGCATGCTAGTTCTGTTACATGTTGTTGCATGTTTATTACACTACATTTTTGCATGCTTAAGTCATATTGCATGATTGCATGTTCGAGGTAGCATTGCATGTTTGCCATGCTTGTGTTGCATTGTTGTTTGGATTAAGTGTTAATCCGAGCACGAGGGACGTTTCATACTTCAAGTGATGAAACGTGTCCCAATTCTCGGTCACCGACGCTCTTGATTATCCATAATAGAGTTTTAGGCTTTATGTATTTATTTGTGCATTCATTTCATATTGATTTGCACAAGTTGGATCTTTGGCCATCGTGCATCGGGATGCGTGATTGATGGTCGTAGATCCGACTATGCCTTTCCCTTGATGTTTTGAGATGATATGGAGTGGCATAGTGCGTACATACCCTTCGGAGACCCTCCCTTTTCTCTATTTTGTGCTTTGTTGCAGCTTGGTGTTACAAAGACACCAATGGCAAGACCTCTTCATCCTTTTGCTTGAAGTGTGCCATCCTCGGCTCAAGAATGGTCCCCCATGGCCGGCAGGCCACTGGTGTATTTCTCCAGTAGTGTTTTCGTAAGTTTCAGCAACAAACACTGGAAGACACCTTTCTAGCAAAGCCTCGAGAGAGCTTACCGGAACGGGAACCAAGCATGCATCCTCTCCTTCTTTGAGCAAAGCTGGAGCAGTTCAATTTAATGCTTACTTGTTAGTTAGCTTTAATTTGCAATTTAATTAGTTAATGTGTTAATTAATTAAGTTTTGTAATAATTAGTTGTAGCTAGTTATTAATTCGGTTATGTAATAATTAATTAGCTTGTTAGTTAGTTAATTAGTTGGCATGTATTATTCATTCAGACCCTCCGTAGAGAGGGCGAATTTTGTAATAAGTGTGCGTGAGTGTGTGAATGTCTTCCAGCCCCACGTCTTTCTCGCTTTTACTTACCTGCTTTTGTTGGTTAGTTTTAGGTCATTCTTCAATTTGCATCCTTATGCTTTGCATGTTTGCATTCATTTTTCAATTAGCATACTTATGCTCTGCATGTTTGCATCCATTCATCTATCTTGCATGCACTGGGCTCGGCGCGTCATACTAATTGCATCATATTTCAATTCAAAGTTAAATACATGTATCAATTGTTGCATCTTATATGTCATCTTAGAATAGCCGAGCCTATTTCTAGTTGCATTTTATATGCGTTGCATTAGCCATCTTAACATGAACTAGGATCATGCATTGATCACTAACTAGTTTCTATTTTGGCTTGGAGTACTCTGTAAGTATTTATGCATTAGCATACTGCATGTGTGTGAGTGCTGCCATGATAGCATGCTTTCCATGAGGCTATTTGCTTAACTGTTTAATTGCCTGAATGCCTATGGGTGAAGGTTGGATTACTTGAGTTGGAACAATTCATTGAAATCCGTGTTTTAGCCTACTTACAAGTAGCAAATTTCAAATCATTTTCCAACCAAATGGATATGCGATTCTTTGTTCCAAATTAGGCGATCTAGTCTATACTTGTTTTGCTGTGTGCATCACGTAGTAATTCTAGCTAATTAACCGAAATAAGAACGTATGTGTTTTCAAAAACTAGATATCTTGTTTAGTAGTAGCCGATCTTTGATCGGGCGAGCTTGGGTGCTCATAGCTGACCTTCTCCAATCGTACCCAAGTTCTCGAGCTGAGGCAACTTTTGTGATGACGAACACGTGGCCTTAGGCAACGAGTCAGGGTTTCCTAAATTCCCCCAAAATAAAATATTTAGGTGGCGATTCTGTATCTAGCAAAGCAGTCCACGTTTGGCACTTCTTTCTTAAAAATCAGTTTTACAAAACGATTTGCCGGATTTGGACTCTTTGGTGATTTATCAATCTCACATTGCACATTGTGAGATCAGATTAAGAAACGTGACGATTTGAGTCCGAACTGTAGCATGTGGCCCAAAGGCGCGTCTACAGTTTCTAGCGACTCCGCTGGGGATTTAGAGAACTTGACTCGAACTCATGATATCTTGTTTTGATTACACTTATGTGTTTCTTTGCATTGCCTTTGCATTGGTGCACCTAGGACACCGTGTTTTCTGTATGCTATTCCCGAACGGCTTGCCAGAGGCTTGCTTTGAGAAACGTGCCATAAGACTGACCGGTTGCGGACCCTGCCACGACGGGAACAAAAACCCCGATTGTTACCGGGGCACCCTTTTTGACCATTCGACCTAGTGCATATCGGAATTCATAGTGACTATTCCAAACTAGGATAGGTTGCTTACCCGATTATAGGTTGTTTGAAACCGTTGTGTGCGTAGTGAAACCCTAGTTCCTGACAAAATAGGACAGGGAAACCCTACCCCAATATAGGGGTGTATTGACTCTCATTTACTTGCTATGTGCTTTTGAGTTGGCCTCTACAGGGGAATGCAGATATCAGTTTGTAAATCTGGGTATCAGGCCTGCGGGCATCAATATTTTGAGAATCAGTTATATCTGTGGGTATCAGATTTAGATTTGGGGTAGTAAGTTGGAGAACAGTGATCAGTGGTCGAATACAGTTATTCAACTATATCCATGTCTGTATTGATTGGGCTGAGATGCTGCCTGTTTTCTCTTTCAGTTCAGAGACTCGGTTCAGAGCAACCAGTATTCTCCTTTGGCCGAGGTAAGACAGGAAAAGGCTCACCGATTCATCAGATCCGTTAGTCTCTAGTTATGCCACCTTTGTCCAGTTCAGTAGATTTATGACGAACCAGAATTCAGAAGAAATCATGGTCATGGCGACAGCACTAAACCAAGGAATCACCATGCAACGTGAGACCGATGTTGACATACCACACCTGCCTAGGTTGCCTGCCGCCCATCCGATTTGGGAACCCCAGTTATTTCAAGCCCGTGAGCCCACCACTTTTGAGCTGATGGGAATGATCGGCGATCTTCAGAGATCTGTGGCTGATCTAGCCTACAGAATGTCGTCTCTACCACCAACTGCATCGTATGCCGGGAACTTCATGCCGCAAGAGCCCCCGCTACTGGGGCGAATTGTAATTAAGCTCAGCCAACCTGAAGCTGTCTCAAGTTCTGGCAATGACATGTCGACGACAACGGGGCTTCGCACTGAAGTAACAACCTAAACTGTTCACCAAGCTGAGGCTAGTGGAAAGAACAAGGTGAAGGTGGACATTAATCCTCACGAGCAACTCCAGCAGACCGTTGAGGCTCTGAAAGCCAAAGGGTTGAATAAGCAGCAAGTACTCGCAGTTTTGGCTAAGACTGTGGATAACACTTTCCGTACTCAGATCAAGGGTAGTTCAAGCCAGGGGGAAAAGCTCGATAAGGACCGCTGTACTAGAACCGTTCCTTCTAACCCTGACCCTGCACCTGGAAAAGATCAGAAAACCAAGTCATCACCTGTCGACCCTTTTGCCAGTACGTCCGGCAAAAATTGACAAAACTCGAAGTACCTGCCTCGAGTTCGCAGGGTATTCCATGCCCTCTACATGCCTTTGTCCAAGGCGCTTCAGATCCTTGATGAAAAAGGGCATCTCAAGCCCCTCGAGCCTCGACCTCTCCCTAGTCGTCTTCCAGCTGGTCACGACGCTACCCAGTACTGTTTGCCTTTTGTTTTTCTTTGTTGAGTCGCGGTGCACTGTGTTCAGTCGTAGACTCAATACCCAATCAAAAACTTATTCTCACTCTCAATTTCAAAATAAATCGTTTTGTGCTCAGAGTGCTATGCCATTCTCCACATTTATGCAAAACAGGTTTTGTTCTTTCGTAAAACTGCAGGGTTTGACCTAGTTCATCTGAGAACAGTGAAACCAGGTCCTATCTGAAGCTACATAGGTTCCAGGCTGCGAAACAAAAGAAAAGAGGGAAAATTTGGAGCATCCGAGTTTGTTTCAACTTCTGCGTGTCCTGTTATTGCATTCCGTCTGTTCAGGTTGAACTGTTTGTTCAGAATTCGCCGTGTGTTGAATAAACTGAGTACTATTATGAACTGTGTATTCATAATGAGTTGTGTGTTCAGAGTAAGCTGAATACTATGTCGACTGCTTCAAAGCCAGAATGGCGATCAGAAGTGCTCCCTCCGAAAAGCAGTCCTTGTCAGAGGCATCTTGGTTGTATTTGCAATGTGTTCCTAGGAGATCAATTGCAACGGTGAAAACTAGAGTTCGAATGGTTGTTGCCTAGAACACAAAGGTTTGGAATTTCCGAGACTAAAGTCTGGTTTGAATACCTAGGGGTGTATCCCCGGCTTGAAATCTGTATAGGTTGAGGCGGTATGTATGCACTTCAATTCTGGATACTTATCTAACCTAGTCTGTCACCCCATTGAAGAACAGGGAAAGTTGTGAGTATGATCAGGCAGAAAAGCGGCATCCGTAGTTTCCTCAGCAGACGTTGCTCCTTGTCAGCATTTCAAAACCTTCGTACTGTAAGTTGAAGGTAAGTGTTTGAGCAACACAGATAGGGGATCCCCGTCAGAGTAGAGCGGTTTATCGCCACTCACCCAGTGAGGTGCTTTCTAAAGCGACGCTATGCTTGTTTATTGCATTCCTTTAACATCTTTGCATTGTATTGCATTCTACCTATTAGGTTTCTTTCATGCACGGTATTGTATGTACTGTTCATTCGGAGGAGTTCCAGTTTAGTTTGATCGATACCTTTCTCCCTTCGCGTTTGACACGCGTTTGGATGACTGCGCTTTCTTGCAAAATCCTTTCCTCTCTCGCGTGTGCTACGCTGAGAGATCTCTTTTTCCCCTCTCGCGTGTGCTACGCTGAGAGGTTTTCCCTTTCCCTTCTCGCGTGTGCAACGCTGAGAGGTTTTCCTTTCTTCTCTCGTGTGCGCTACGTTGAGAGGCTCTTCTTTTTTTTTTCGAGACACAGGGTAGACGTCCCCGAACGCCCCAGGAGGGTTAAGTCCCGTTCCGTTCATATTGGTGTCACTACAGTTCAAGGACTCAAATGTCACGGTTCTTAATCTTGAACCAAAGAGTCCAAGTCCGGCAAATCGTTTTGAGAAAACTGATTTTTTGAAAGAAGTGCCAAACATGGACTGCTTTGCCAGATACAGAGTCGCCACCTAAATGTTTTTTTAATGGGAAATTTAGGAAACCCTGACTCAGTGCCAAAGGCCACGTGTCCGTGATCACCAAAGTTGCCTCGGCTCGGGAACTTGGGTACGATTGGGGAAGGTCACTTCGTGAGCAACCCCGCTCGCCCGGTCAAAGACCGGCCTCTACTAACCATGATATCTGATTTTGAAAACATTGTGCGTTCTTATTCCGGTTATTAGCCTAGGTTACTATGTGATGCGCACAGCATACAAGTATAGACTGAGTCGCCTGAATTGGAACAAAACATTTCATGTTTGTTTGTTTGAAAATGGTTTGATGGTGCTACTCGCAAGTAGGCTAAGACGTGGATTTGCCACCCTCAGGTGGGCTTAGAAAAACATGATTTTGCCACTATCTAGTGGGCTTAAAACAAACAGTCAATGATTTGTTCCACTTCAAGTAACTCAACCTCCACCCACAGGCATTCAAGGCAGTTATATCACATAAGCAGTTAGCCTCATGGTAAGCATGCTATCATGGCAATCACTTACACGCATGCAAGAATGCTAAAGCATAAAACTCACTGCGTACTCCAAGCCAAAACAGAAGCTCATTAGAAATCATGCATGATCCTAAATATACAGAAATGCCTAATGCAACACATGCAAAGATGCAACTATAGCAGGCTCGGCTATTCTAAACATGGCATATGGAATGCTACAACTAACACGTGTTCAATTTGGAATTAAAATACAAATGCAGTTTGTATGATGCGCCGAGCCCGGTGCGTGCAAAACAGATGAATGATGCAAACATCTTACATCAGATGCTAATTGAAATATGCCCTAATCTAACCATCATAAGCAGGTAAATAAAAGGGAAGAAAGATGTGGGGTTGGAAGACATACATCACACTCATGCACACTTATTACAATTATGCCCTCGCGCAGAGGGTCGATATAAATATACAGTCCCGAATAAAAGAATAATACAGTCCAAGTAATACAGTCCAAATGTTTACAAATTCCTAATTAATTTACAATTTAACTAAGGAAATGATAAACTGCCATGCAAGCCAGGGACTGCCTTGATTCTGATGAATGATGTATTGTTTGGGCTGCCTTTGTGAAATCCAATCGATGCCTCAATTAGCCTCTGTTTTGCACCTGTTCTTGAAATGCGTGCCAAGCCTCGTAAGACTGCCGATTCTTGATTTTGCTGCAACAGAGAGCAGGAAAGAGGCATAGCAATGTATTTCACAAATGTATGCATGTCTCGATCTTCGTGCCACCAATCACGCATCTTGATGCATGATGGCCGAGGAGCCGAATTGCACAACTCAATATAGAATGAATGCATATGAACACTACAACAAAACCTAACTCCATCATGGATAATCCGGAGTGTCGGTGACTTGGGAATTGAGACACGTTCCGTCACTCGAAGTACGGAACCACCTCGTTTCCCGTGCCCGGGCTAACTCCTATCCCGAACACGATGCAACATGTATGACATGCATGAAATGCAACTAAGATACAATCCTAACATACACAATGTTATGGAATGGCATATACGCTAGACGAGGTAATACACAACCGAGCATACACAATGCTATGGATGAAATGGCATACGCAATGCAATATGGACTTACACCAACATGAGAGAGCCTCAGCCACACTCACATAAGAGGCCATCAGATGAAAACAAGACAACTCGAAATGCGTGCCCGCGTGCACGCAAACCGAGGACGGACCCTCAGGCACCGAAATGCCACTCTAATGAGACATGGCAAGACATGGAATATAGTATGCAAACATGCAAAAAACCAGTAGCAAAAATGAGGGGTAAAACAGCCCCGAAACCCGGTAAAATGGAACCCGATGCATGGAATGACCCCGAAACATGGATTTTGGTGCATGAAATGACCTATAGCTATACAATGCATACATAATTTGAAAATGAAATGAAAATACAGAAGCAAGGCATCCCCGAGACAAACATTTTTACACTTCAAAGAATAGCCAAACAGTAAGCACAAATAGGGCTAACATGGCATACAAAAATGGCTCCACAAGGGAGGCAATGAAGCAAGTGGTAGATGCAAAGCCCAAAAAGAAAAAAAAGCTTATACAACACTGAAGAGGGACCAAAAATATGATGTTTTTCAGTAGATGAAAAGCCCCAAATCAGTATAAAAACATGCTCAAAATGCAATGCCAGATTAAGGCCATAAGAGAGCTATAACATGAAGTACACAAAATATTCATCAAAAAGCCAAAGATCCTTAATGAAACATGACAAGGGGGTCAAAATATGGCCACTTTCAGTTCCGATCATGGCCGAAAAACAGAAGCAAGACAAGCTAACAAAACATGCAAAAATAGGGACCAAAGAGGGGTACAATGGCAAGTGATACATGGAGGTCCCAAACAAGGATGAGCCCTTATTCAATGTTGAATAAGGGATCAAAATAAGCCTATCTATAGTTTATGTCATGCTCCAAAACAGATCACACATAGGCTAAAAATATCATGCAAAATAATGGCATTCAAGAGGATAATGAAGCAAGTGCCAAAAAGAAGCTTCAAACTGCAATGAGCCCTTAATGAAACATGGAATATAGCTCAAAAAAATGACATTTTCATTTTTGGTCAGAGCTCAAAACAGCAAGAAAAATGGCTAGAAAAATGTTGCAAAATTAAGCTCAAAAAGAGGGAATTGACATTTACCCTTGAAGACCAATCCTTGGCTCCCTTTTGGCTTGAGAAATGCTGCCTCCTAGCTGCTGGAAAGCTCTCCAAGTTGCTGGAAATGGATTTGTGGTGGTGGTACTTGGTGGTGATGAAGAAATGAGGTGTAGGACTTGGTGTTTTTTGAAGGAAATGAGAGAGATAGAGGGAGTTATGTATGTATGAGCTCCAAGCAAATTTTTCAACCCTCAAGACAGAGCTGGAGGCTCTGTTATGTAGACAAAAATGGGGGAGAAATGGAGGGAAAAAGTGGGGGGAAAATGGATCAAGTTTCCTCTCAAAAGTTGTCCCCCGGATATAGGTTTTTTGGGGGGAAAACAGATATACAGCTGGAATATACACATTGCAAGGATCATGGCTGGCCAACTTTCAGAGTTGCAGGTGGCCGGCCGGCCACCCCCCATGGCCGGCTGGCCAAGGGTCAAAATGGTCCAAAATATTTTCTGGCCGGCCACCAGATGTTGGTGTCCTCCCAGGTGCCCTCAACACAACCTTGTGGTTCAAAACTGGAGGAAGTGAAACAGGAAAGAGAACAAGCCATTTTTCAAAGGGGTTCAAAAGGGTCAGGTGGAATTATTGGCCGGCCACCAACTTTTAGTGTCCTCCCATGTGTGTACAACACAAATATGGGAGTTAGGATTGAAGAAAGTGACCCTAGGGTGGTCAACATTGGCTTGGAAGTAAAAAAAACGGGCGTCGGAGGGCGCCGGAGGAATATAACTGGTTGTTGAAACAATTGCTGGCCTCCCACCCTTCTACGGCCTTCCTGGTGATGAAACAGAGGTACCTGCCAAAAATGAACGAAAACCGATGCAAAACGAATGTTCGGGGGCCAGAACGCGTAGTTCGGGGCCCCGAAAACTGCCTGTTAAGCACCGAAAGTGGCATTCAACCACGAAGTGGGTCTCTCAGACCTCAGTGTCCCTCAAAAGGGAGTAAATAAGACGCATGCCAAAAACCGGAGCAATCGGAGATAGTTAGGCGGTCCCGAACCGAGGCACACGGCCTGACGGCTCCGAAAATCGGGAACCGGGCTCCGAAATGGGCAAAGTGGCCTACAGCCACAAAATGTAGCCCACGGCCACTAAGAGATGGTCTACGAGACCTCTCTCTCCCTTCAGGAAGAGAAACAGAGAAAACCGAGTCTGGTTCGCAAACCGAGGCAAGGCATAGAAGAGGGTTCGGAAGTCCGGAGGCAGGGCTCACGGCCGCGACTCTGAGACTTCTGAACGAGTAGAATACGCAACATCACCGAGCACTCAATCGGTGACGTCTGAGTCTTAAGGTCGGTCAAAAATTGGGTGTCTACAATTGCCCCTCTTTGACAGAACTCGGAAGTCACAAGTGACGGGAGTGAATGTCAAAGCCCAGAGACGACCCATTTTTGATAAGGCCGAAGACTTAGACAATCATACAAGATGAACAGAGATATGCCCGCAGGCGTGCCCGCAGGCAAAGGGGGCAAAATGCAAAGCGATATGCATGGAGCCAGATGTAACTTAATGATCATGCAAATGCAGCAAGCTGTAATGCAGCAAGCTGTAATGAAGCAAGTATTCGCAAATAGATGCAACAATTTTAAGCAAGAATGCAAAGCAACAACTACATTTCATGCAGTTAGGAATGCGGAGAATTATTCAATTCTCGTCGCGTCTCACACGGAAAAGATACGATACCTGTGCGATTCGTCTGGTCACACCAGTCTCAACTGAACCGTACATACAATATCGTGCCTGCAAAAGAGAGAAATTCAACAAGCACAATATGCTAACAACATATATTCAATGTGATTCTGAAAGTTTGACACACGCAGTGCCGGCGAGTGAATGCATCACAATGCGAGAAAGAAACGTACGTGACAACGCATGCTCAAGCACAGAGGTATGGCAATATCAAGAAATGTGCATAATAATGCAAGTATGCTCATGAGAATGCAAGTTATGTGCATGATAGTGCAAAACGAGCATAAATCATGGTGCCCGTTTGTTACGAAATAACGGGCAAGGAAACGCGCGTTTCGGCGAAGGTGACTCGATCGCAGCCTCCGGTTCACTTCCCGGAAAGGTTACAACACATTCAAAAAGGATACATTTTGATTTTGATGAATAATGATGAGACACATGTCAGAACTTGAAGTTGAAGTTCGTGAGCAATTTATGACAGAAAGTGCACTTTTCTTGAACTTTTTCAGGTCCCGAGAACTCCAATCTTCCTCAAAATTTGCAGAGAGCTAGGTGAGCATGTGGGGGATACCACCGGCCAGTTATTTTCCCAAGGGGAGGCCACCGGCCACTTTTCAAAAAGAGAATGGCCGGCCAGCCAGAAAAGGTGGCCGGCCGGCCACCTGCCAAATCCGCGGGCAAATTGGTCTTTTCACCTTCTTTTCTTTATATTCTCTCACCCAAACACTTTGAGCTCATAACCTCAGCCACGAAATCTTCTCCTCTTGCTTCCCAAACCATTTTCTCCCTCAGATCTGAGCTCTATACACGTTTTCCAACGCCCCACGCAAGTTGTTTTCACGAAAACATTCAGTTTCAAGCACTTTGAACCGATTAGATTTTGATTTCGGTGCTTCTTTTCTCATTTTCACCACTTGAGGTAAGTTTGTCTCAATATTTGGAAGATTTTCTCGGGGGTTGACTTTTGTTGACTTTTTCATTTCCCGAGAGTTGACTTTTGTTGAATTTTTCCCATTTTGGCTCATTTTTGCTCCTTTTGCAGATTTTCCGAAATGGCGGGTAATTTTCCTCATGGTGGAGGCCCTCCAGGTGCTGGGGATGATTTTGATGTCATGACTCTGCCTCCGAGGGTTCGACCTTTCATTCCCGAGATGCATACGCTTCATGGGCCGCTTTTTCGTCACTTCAATCGACTTTTAGTGATCGAGCACCGGAGATCTATCATGAGAGTTGAGCATCACCTCTCCTACGAGGCACGAGAGGTATTTTACTTCATTTTTTGCATTTTTCGTGCATTTCGTGCCTTTGCCATGCTTGAACACACAGTTTAGCCTATGACATAGTACTTTGTTTGCATCCTGAACATGTGGCTTAAACACTTGAATTTCTAAACACTCAGCTCATTAATTGATTGTGAACACACGGCACACATTAGTTAAGAAGTGAACACACGGCTCAAACACTGATTTGTCAAACACACAGCCCGAATTTGAAGGTGAACACACAGCACACACTGACTAAGAGTAGAACATGTAGCCCAAACTCTGATTTTCTGAACACGCAGCTCGGATTGATGGTGAACACACGACACACACTGATTGGGATTTGAACACACAGCCCAAATTGATGGTGAACACACAGCCCAAACTCTGATTTTCTGAACACACAGCTCAAATTGATGGTGAACACACGGCACACACTGATTGGGATTTGAACACACAGCCCAAACATTAATTCTCTAAACACACAGCCCACACTGATTGAGAGTAGAACACGCAACCCAAACTCTGATTTTCTGAACACACAGCCCAAATTGAAGGTGAACACGCAGCACACACTGATTTAAAGTAGAACACGCAGCCCTAACTTAGATTTTCAGAACACACAGCTCAAATTGATGGTGAACACACGGCCCACACTGATTGAGAGTAGAACACGCAGCCCAAACTCTAATTTTCTGAACACACAACCCAAATTGAAGGTGAACACGCAGCACACACTGATTGAGGGTAGAACACACAGCTCTAACATTTGAGATGAACACGCAGCCCAAATTGAAGGTGAACACGCAGCACACACTGATTGAGAGTAGAACACGCAGCCCTAACATTTGAGATGAACACGCAGCCCAAATTGAAGGTGAACACACAGCCCTAACATTTGAGATGAACACGCAGCCCAAATTGAAGGTGAACACGCAGCACACACTGATTGAGAATAGAACACGCGGCCCTACTTTACTTCGCACACAGCTTATTCATTTCATTTGCACACAGCTCATTTATTTCATTTGCACACAGCTCATTCATTTCATTTGCACACAGCTCATTCATTTCATTTGCACATAGCTCATTCATTTCATATTGACGCATGTATTCATTCTGAATGTAGGGTGGTTCTCGCACTATGCGAGAATATGGCTCCACCACTGCTAGAGAGTGGTATGCTGAGCTCCCGGAGGCTGACCGGGATTTAGTTGATTTAGCAGGGTTCAGGGCCTTCTGCATGGGGTTATCGCATTGTCCTGCCAGGAGGACACTGTTGGCAGCTTTGGTAGAGAGATGGTGGGACACCACCAACTCCTTTCACTTTCCGCCACTAGGGATTTGACTATGACCCCGCTGGATTTTGCTGTACTGACCGGCCTGGACATAGGAGGTTGGCCCATTCCTTACGACGAGGATATAGGCGAATGGGAGGCCGCTTGGATACATCTGCTGGAGGCCCGCCCACCTGTGGATAGAGCTTCAGGGAGAGTCCGATACACCTGGTTCTCTTCTCATTTTTGGAGGGAGGGGATGGAACCCGGGACTCTTGAGGAGGCGGAGCAGTATGCCCGTGGTTTTCTTATGTTCCTCTTCAGGACTACTCTGTTCGCCGATAGAGGGAACACGGTTGGGCTATATCTGTTGAGCGCTCTGGTAGACCTGTCACAGGTCGGACGGTACGACTGGGGTGGCGCTGGCCTGGCTACCCTTTACTGCTACATGAGCGCGACCTCCCGCAGGCAGGGAGACTTACTTGGCAGTTATTGGAGAGCCTGGGAGGTACTTTCTGTCCTCTTGATTTACATTTCTGCTCCTCATTACTTGTACATTGCACACACAACGCACTTTACACTCTGTATTTTGCCCTCAGCATTTTGTATTTACATTCTGCACTACTTTCCTCAGTTATGGGTCTACGTATATTTCTCGACATTAGCCCCAGAGTTGGTGGTGGCAGGGCCCCTCATGACCCCGTACTCACTGGTATTCGAGGGCCAGCACCGGCTGAGACCCCGAGAGACTCTCTTTTATCTACAAGAAGATTTTGACACTGCGCATTTACGAGGTATTTGAACTCTCGCCTTCCGTTTCATCTTTGATCCGCCTCAGTATATTCCCGATTTCGATTGGTTTATGCACCGTTATCTCATAGACATGGCGACTCGGGCGCCTTTTGGGTGATGGTCTCCGATTTCAAGATGTCGGAGGATCGGCACCTCCCAAAGACAGATCTGCTTGAAGGACCAGTTGGTAGAGCATGGTTTCTAGGGGAACGCTTTTTGCGTCAAGTATGGGGGTACACTTCTCAGGATCCTCCCGCAGCACCTCCAGCCAGTATGCGGACTGCTGATAGGCTCTCTACCCAGGATGTCATTAGTGCTATGCTGGGCACTGATGCTTTGCTACATCTCGAGGAGGGGGACTATGCCGCTTATCGCTACGTATATCTGATGCCTCCCTTGACAGGAGTGCGTACTCCGTCACTGAGGCCCACTGGTGTGCCATCTTCGAGTCAAGCTCGTGCTACAGATATCCCTTCCTCCAGCAGGGCTGGTACGTCTAGAGGTGGGGGTGGGTCGATTCCCCTGATCCCTCCGACTCTTCATCATCCGGGGTGGCCAGACATGCCGACCGAGTTGACGAGTTGACGATTTGGGACTCCTTACCAAGTCCCGCTGGAGCCTCCTCTCCCTGACCATAGGTATGTCAGAGACCCTAATTCACCACCGGTATGTTTTACAGCTTTGATTTATCAGTCGGATACTTGGACATTCATTCCTTTACTGATAGTTTTGCATTTGTATCTGTAGCCTCCAGTTGAGTACGTGGATGAGATGCTTGGAATGCTGGCCACATTTGAGGGCATGATCCTGTGGAGGGAGGCACAGCTGGCCATTATGGGTGTGCAGGTACTGTTCATCTTTCCTACATTTATCATATTTCCTGATGACACGCTGGTTTTGAACATTCTACTGCATTGATAGGCTATTTGTGTAGAACACATCTGACACACACCCCACTCACATACTGTACTTGCATCTGATTTCCATATTTGAACTGATGTATTGAACTCTTCACTTTCAGATGCCTCCTGTGTATGCTCCGCCGCGGGCCGGGCCACCCGGGCCTTTTCAGGGAGGTCGATCGTCTGGATCTTTTCGAGGTGTTGGGCCATCTGGGCCTTTTCGAGGAGCTGGGCCATCCAGGCCTTTTCAGGGAGCTGGGCCATCTAGGACTTTCTGAGGAGCTCGAGAAGGGTCCTCTCGCAGATGCAGGGCACATGTTATAGAGGCGAAGTCTGATGAGGAGGAAGAGGAGGAGGTTGTAGACCGTCAGTCAGAGACATCTGCTGAAGAGGGGGACTCCGGTCTTGGTTCCGGGAGTGGAGGCGAGGCTGAGGGGGATCCTGAGGATGACAGCTCCGACCCGGATGATGATGGTGGTGCAGAGGTTGTCTCGCAGAAGAGGATGAGGAGGGCCTCTCATTCCCGCTCCCGAGGGCATTGATGCTGCTGTTTCCTGCTTTATTTTCTTTTTTGTTAGTAGTTTGTAGCACTTTGCATATTGTTAGGCAGTTTTATTTTCTGTAAAACTTGTACCTTTGTTTGTTGTAAAACATGATGGAATGAAACAGCTTTTGAAAAGGTGTTTGTATTTTAAACTTTTAGCATCGTATTGCATCGCATTATTTTGCACAAAAGTGAAATTGAATGGAAATGTGCCTTGTGTATTTACCGGGTCAGGTAATGAACCGACGCAACAAATCAAACAACTCGACTCACTAAGAAATAACAGAATCTTAGCAAGCAAGTTTACAACTCAATAACCAAAATACAACAATGTTAACGACTCGATAAATAAGACTTAACAAAATTGCGTAAACAAAGAGTAACAACTCAAAACACAAAATACGACAGCTCGACAAAACTTACAACTCGATAAACAAAACGACAACTCGATAAGCAAAACAACAACTCGATAAGCAAAACTACAACTCAATAAGTAAAGCGTACTTCAGAAGATCTGGGTGATGGAACGTATCCGAAACTGAGAGAAATGGAGGCCTTTGACATTCCCGATGCATCGAAATGCCTCGAACTTCCTTCTGGAGGGCAAAACAGGACCAATGGCACACATTGGAGCATGGCCGGCTACATTTTGGAGTTGGCCGGCCAGCATTTTGCATTTTGAAGAGCCATAGGTTGCCGGTCGGCCAATTTTTGAGTCAAAGGTGGCCGGCCTGCTAGAATAGGTGGCCGGCCGGCCACTTTTCCTACAACCCACAGAATTCTGACACGTCCCCGAACGCCCCGGGAGGGTTAAGTCCCGTTCCGTTCATATTGGGGTCACTACAGTTCAAGGACTCAAATGTCATGGTTCTTAATCTTGAACCAAAGAGTCCAAGTCCGGCAAATCGTTTTGAGAAAATTTATTTTTTGAAAGAAGTGCCAAACATGGACTGCTGTGCTAGATACAGAGCCGCCACCTAAATGTTTTTTTAATGGGAAATTTAGGAAACCCTGACTTGGTGCCAAAGGCCACGTGTCCGTTATCACCAAAGTTGCCTCGGCTCAGGAACTAGGGTACGATTGGGGAAGGTCACTTCGTGAGCACCCCCGCTCGCCCGGTCAAAGACCGGCCTCTACTAACCATGATATCTAATTTTGAAAACATTGTGCGTTCTTATTCCGGTTATTAGCCTAGGTTACTATGTGATGCGCACAGCATACAAGTATAGACTGAGTCGCCTGAATTGGAACAAAACATTTCATGTTTGTTTGTTTGAAAATGGTTTGATGGTGCTACTCGCAAGTAGGCTAAGACGTGGATTTGCCACCCTCAGGTGGGCTTAGAAAAACATGATTTTGCCACTATCTAGTGGGCTTAAAACAAACAGTCAATGATTTGTTCCACTTCAAGTAACTCAACCTCCACCCACAGGCATTCAAGGCAGTTATATCACATAAGCAGTTAGCCTCATGATAAGCATGCTATCATGGCAGTCACTCACACGCATGCAAGAATGCTAAAGCATAAAACTCACTGAGTACTCCAAGCCAAAACAGAAGCTCATTAGAAATCATGCATGATCCTAAATATACAGAAATGCCTAATGCAACACATGCAAAGATGCAACTATAGCAAGCTCGGCTATTCTAAACATGGCATATGGAATGCTACAACTAACACGTGTTCAATTTGGAATTGAAATACAAATGCAGTTTGTATGATGCGCCGAGCCCGGTGCGTGCAAAACAGATGAATGATGCAAACATGCTGTCATACTGTATGCTAATTGAAATATGCCCTAATCTAACCATCATAAGCAGGTAAATAAAAGGGAAGAAAGACGTGGGGTTGGAAGACATACATCACACTCACGCACACTTATTACAATTATGCCCTCGCGCAGAGGGTCGATATAAATATACAGTCCCGAATAAAAGAATAATACAGTCCAAATAATACAGTCCAAATGTTTACAAATTCCTAATTAATTTACAATTTAACTAAGGAAATGATAAACTGGCATGCAAGCCAGGGACTGCCTTGATTCTGATGAATGATGTATTGTTTGGGCTGCCTTGCGCGGAAATCCACTGGGATGCCTCAATTAGCCTCTGTTTTGCACCTGTTCTTGAAATGCGTGCCAAACCTCGGAAGACTGCCGATTCTTGATTTTGCTGCAACAGAGAGCAGGAAAGAGGCATAGCAATGTATTTCACAAATGTATGCATGTCTCGATCTTCATGCCACCAATCACGCATCTCGATGCATGATGGCCGAGGAGCCGAATTGCACAACTCAATATAGAATGAATGCATATGAACACTACAACAAAACCTAACTCCATCATGAATAATCCGGAGTGTCGGTGACTTGGGAATTGAGACACGTTCCGTCACTCGAAGTACGGAACCACCTCGTTTCCCGTGCCCGGGCTAACTTCTATCCTGAACACGATGCAACATGTATGACATGCGTGAAATGCAACTAAGATACAATCCTAACATACACAATGTTATGGAATGGCATATACGCTATACGAGGTAATACACAACCGAGCATACACAATGCTATGGATGAAATGGTATACGCAATGCAATATGGACTTACACCAACATGAGAGAGCCTCAGCCACACACACATAAGAGGCCATCAGATGAAAACAAGACAACTCAAAATGTGTGCCCGCGTGCACGCAAACCGAGGACGGACCCTCAGGCACCGAAATGCCACTCTAATGAGACATGGCAAGACATGGAATATAGTATGCAAACATGAAAAAAACCAGTAGCAAAAATGAGGGGTAAAACAGCCCCGAAACCCGGTAAAATGGAACCCGATGCATGGAATGACCCCGAAACATGGATTTTGGTGCATGAAATGACCTATAGCTATACAATGCATACATAATTTGAAAATTCAATGAAAATACAGAAGCAAGGCAGCCTCGAGATAAACATTTTTACAGTTCAAAGCATGGCCAAAAAGTAAGCAGAAATAGAGCTAACATGGCATACAAAAATGGCTCCACAAGGGAGGCAATGAAGCAAGTGGTAGATGCAAAGCCCAAACAGAAAAAAAAAAAACCTTCTAAAACACTGAAGAGGGACCAAAAATATGATTTTTTTTCAGTAGATTATAAGCCCCAAATCAGTATAAAAACATGCTCAAAATGCAATGCCAGATTAAGGCCATAAGAGAGCTATAACATGAAGTACACAACATATTCATCAAACAGAAAAAGACCCTTAATAAAACATGACAAGGGGGTCAAAATATGGCCACTTTCAATTCTGATCATGGCCAAAAAATAGAAGCAAGACAAGCTAACAAAACATGCAAACATAGGGACCAAAGAGGGGTACAATGGCAAGTGATACATGGAGGTCCCAAACAAGGATGAGCCCTTCTTCAATGTTGAATAAGGGCTCAAAATAAGCCTATCTATAGTTTATGTCATGCTCCAAAACAGATCACACATAGGCTAAAAATATCATGCAAAATAATGGCATTCAAGAGGATAATGAAGCAAGTGCCAAAAAGAAGCTTCAAACTGCAATGAGCCCTTAATGAAACATGGAATATAGCTCAAAAAAATGACATTTTCAGTTTTGGTCAGAGCTCAAAACAACAAGAAAAATGGCTAGAAAAATGTTGCAAAATTAAGCTCAAAAAAAGGGAATTGACATTTACCCTTGAAGACCAATCCTTGGCTCCCTTTTGGCTTGAGAAATGCTGCCTCCTAGCTGCTGGAAAGCTCTCCAAGTTGCTGGAAATGGAGTAGTGGTGGTGGTGCTTGGTGGTGATGAAGAAATGAGGTGTAGGACTTGGTGTTTTTTGAAGGAAATGAGAGAGATAGAGGGAGATATGTATGTATGAGCTCCAAGAAAATTTTTCAACCCTCAAGACAGAGCTGGAGGCTCTGTTATGTAGACAAAAATGGGAGAGAAATGGAGAGAAAAAGTGAGGGGAAAATGGATCAAGTTTCCCCCCAAAAGTTGTCCCCCGGATACAGGTTTTTTGGGAGGAAAAGAGATATACAGCTGGAATATACACATTGCAAGGATCATGGCCGACCAACTTTTAGAGTTGCAGGTGGCCGGCCGGCCACCCCCCATGGCCGGCTGGTCAAGGGTCAAAATGGTCAAAAATATTTTCTGGCCGGCCACCAGATGTTGGTGTCCTCCCAGGTGCCCTCAACACAACCATGTGGTTCCAAACTGGAGGAAGTGAAACAGGATAGAGAACAAGCCATTTTTCAAAGGGGTTCAAAAGGGTCAGGTGGAATTACTGGCTGGCCACCAACTTTTAGTGTCCTCCCATGTGTGTACAACACAAATATGGGGGTTAGGATTGAAGAAAGTGACCCTAGGGTGGTCAACATTGGCTTGGAAGTGAAAAAAACGGGCGTCGGAGGGCGCCGGAGGAATATAACTGGTTGCTGAAACAATTGCTGGCCTCCCACCCTTCTACGGCCTTCCTGGTGATGAAACAGAGGTACCTGCCAAAAATGAACGAAAACCGATGCAAAACGAATGTTCGGGGGCCAGAACGCGCAGTTCGGGGCCCCGAAAACTGCCTGTTAAGCACCGAAAGTGGCATTCGACCACGAAGTGGGTCTCTCAGACCTCAGTGTCCCTCAAAAGGGAGTAAATAAGATGCATGCCAAAAACCGGAGCAATCGGAGATAGTTAGGCGGTCCCGAACCGAGGCACACGGCCTGACGGCTCCGAAAACCGGGAACCGGGCTCCGAAATGGGCAAAATGGCCTACAGCCACAAAATGTAGCCCACGGCCACTGAGAGATGGTCTACGAGACCTCTCTCTCCCTTTAGGAAGAGAAACAAAGAAAACTGAGTCTAGTTCGCAAACCGAGACAAGGCACAGAAGAGGGTTCGGAAGTCCGGAGGTAGGGCTCACGGCCGCGACTCTGAGACTTCTGAACGAGCACAATACGCAACATCACCGAGCACTCAATCGGTGACGTTTGAGTCTTAAGGTCTGTCAAAAATGGGGTGTCTACAGATACGTCCTTATGTCTCTTCTTCTTTTGAAACGCGGGGCTGTCTCCCTTTTGTTTCTCCTTCTCTGGTTACGAGCATTCGGAACACGTTCCAATGCTCATGCCATTTCCAAAATATGGGGATACGTCCCTATGTTTCCTTCTTTTTCTGAGACACAGGAATACGTCCTTATGTCTCTTCTTCTTTTTGAAACACGGGGTTGTATCCCTTTGTTTCTCCTTCTTTGGTTTAGAGCATTTGGAATATGTTCCAATGCTTGTACCGTTCCGAAACAACTGGGATATGTCCCTATGTTTCTCTCTCTCTGTTCCTTCCTCACATGATTGCATCGTGTTTCGAATTGTTTATCTCTTCTCACGAATTCAGCGTGGTTAGAGTTGTTCCTTCCTCACACGATTGCATTGTGTTTGGAATTGTTTACCTCTTCTCACGAATTCACCGTGGTTAGAGTTGTTCCTCCCTCACACGATTATAGCGTGTTTGGAATTCTTGACCTCTTCTCACGAATCTAGCGTAGTTTGAGTGTCCCTCTTCCTCACACGATTTTTAGCGTGTTTGGAATTTGTCTCAGGTTGCATTGTATACGCGCCTAATTGTTTGTTTTTCCTCCTCTCATGATTCTAGCATGGTTGGAGTATTTCATCCTTTTGCATCTACTATATTATTTTGCATCGCACTGTTCTGTGCATTGCATTGCATTCTGCATGCATTTCATTTCACGCTATTTTGCGCATCGCACTAACTTGCGTACTACATACATGCATCTGTTAGTGCATGACATTTTGCATACATTTCATTTCGCACTATTTTGCGCATCGCGCTATCTTGCGCACTGCATGCATGCACCTGTTAGTGCATGGCATTTTGCATACATTTCATTCCGCGCTATTTTGCGCATCGCGCTATCTTGCACACTGCATACATGCACCTGTTAGTGCATGGCATTTTGCATGCATTTCATATCGCGCTATTACGCATCGCGCTATCTTGTGCACTGCATACATGCACCTGTTAGTGCATTGCATTGCATTTTGCATGCATTTTATATCGCGCTATTTTGTGCACATCATATGGACCAGTCAGTGCATTACATTTTGCATTTTATTTCGCGCTATTTTGCGTATCGCACTATTTTGCGCACCCTCCTGCACCTGTTAGTGCATTGCTCGCTCTATCTTGCGCACCTTACTTGTACTTGTTAATAGGTTGCATTGTCTTGCATCTCATCCGCATTGTTATGCGTCACACTTAGGTTGCATTGTCTTGCATCCCTTCCGCATTGTTATGCGTAACACTTAGGTTGCATCGTCATGCACCCCTTTCCGCATTGTTATGCGTCACACTCAGGTTGCATCATCATGCATCCCTTCCGCATACTTAGGTTGCATTGTCTTGCATCCCTTCCGCATTGTTATGCGTCACACTTAGGTTGCATCGTCATGCACCCCTTTCCGCATTGTTATGCATTACACTTAGGTTGCATTGTCTTGCATCCCTTTCCGCATTGTCATACGTTACACTTAGGTTGCATTGTTTTGCATCCCTTACACACTTATTTCCTCCAACTTGCGCTGTTATGCAAGTTATGTGTGTTATTACATATTTATTTATCTGCTTTACTTGCGCTGTTGCGCACTTGTCTACATCTTTACTTGCGCTATTGCGCATGCTCTTCTTCTTTTAACCTGTGCTGTTGCGCATGTTTATCTCTTTAACTTGCGCTGTTACGCATGTTTTACTTTCTTAATGTGTGCTGTATCGCATGTTTTGTTTCTCCTATTTGCGCTGTCACGCATGTTTTACCTGTTTAACCTGCGTTGTCTCACATGTTATATTTCTCTTTACTTGCGCTGTTACGCATGTATTATTCGCGTTGTTACGTGCATGTCTCTATCTTGCGCTGTTACGCATATTAACTCGCGCTGTAACGCATGTGCCACCTGCGTTGTCTCGCACCCACAGGATTACATTGTTTTGCACTCCTCGACTTGCGTTGTCGCGCACTTTTCACTTGAATTGTTATGCATGTTTCTAACGATATTGTACCTGTTAGGTTCTCTTTCTTTTATAGGCACGATATTGTATGTACGGTTCATTTAGGGTCGGCACGACCAAACGAACCAGACGGTATTGTATTCACTCCGCGAGAAACGTGGTGAGAATTGCATAATTTTCTTACATCATTTCTATTGAAATATGTAGGATTGTTATTTCTCATTCACTTGCTTAAAATGTTGCATTTATCTTACATAACTGCTTCATTACAGTTTTCTCTCTGCATAATCATAAGTTATGCCTTTGCATCTTGCATATCATTTGCATTTTGCCCCAACCTCCGGGCACATCTATGCATGCCTATTTTGATTGTTTGTCTGAGTCTTCGGCCTTGTCACAAATGGCTCGTCTCTGGGCTTTGACACTCACTCCCGTCACTTTGTGACCTTTCAAGTTCTGTCAAAGAAGGGCAACTGTAGACACCCCATTTTTGCCGTCCTCAAGACTCGGTTGTGCTTGCAGGTACATCCAGACACTAGTTCGATTGCTCGTCGAGTACTCGACTGTCGCGGTGGAACGTCACAGGCTCGAGCTTTCCAGACCCTGTATCCTTTCTGCCCATTCTTGGACCTTGACTGGGTCCTTTAAGAGTGACCTTTTTGGTGCACTGCCGGCCATGGTCTAGCACTACCGGCCATGGCTTTGTTCTGGAGGCCACTGATGAAGCCTGCCGGCCATCAGTGAGCCACTGCCGGCCACCACTGATGGCCGGCAGACCCCCTCTCTCAGCAAGTTTCCAGACAGATCTTTTGAGCCAGTTGGTTTTTTTGTTGTCTGCCCTCCATACACGTGTATGGAGGGATGGAGCTCTTGCCAAGCTTCTTGAAGAAGCTTTGCATTGCCTTCTTCTATATAAGGAGGAGGCCTTCCTCTACATCAAAGGTTCAACTATATTTGAGAAGAAATATCTCTCTCTATATATATATATATTATTGGTGTTCTGTGCCTTGAAGTTGATTTTCCTTGCACTTTTACACTACAACACTTAGAGATACACCACCACCATTGGACCAAGGTTCTTGGGAGGTCTTCTTGAGGTCTGAAAGTCAGTTTCTACCCCCCTGAAGTTGCTGGTTTCGAAGCTGATCATCAAGGGTGAGTTTCTTCCCCTTTTTAGCACTTTTTTGTACCTCATTTTGGCCCTCCTTGCATATTGTTTTAGGCCTTTCTTACAACTGAAAAAAGTCTTGTATTTAAGTGATTTTGAAGTTTGTTTAAGGTTTTTTTGCTGTTAGGGGTGTACAACACTCTTGTATGCTTTGTTTAGCCTTGTTTTGAGCTATGCCTTAAGGCCTCCGAGCTAGCCTTGGTTTGGCCTTCTTACCACTGAAATCCAGTGAATTTTCAATGGTAGGCATGTGGTTTTGAGGTCTCAAATCAGAGGGGGTGCCCCCCTCTCTTTTGGTTTTTGTTTGCTTGCATTTTTGGCCTTCCAAAGGAGCATGCCTCTCTATATGTTTGAGGCTTGGTCCAGGCCTCTTTTTGGGACTTTTAGGACCTAATTAAGCTATGTCCGTGCTTAGTTCATGTACTTGTGCCATGTATTGCATGCCCCCTTTGTATAGTCCTATCGATGGCTTTATGCCTTAGGCCCTATGGCATGCTTTACTTGCATTGATTAAGTGATTTGGCATCATTTCCTACTTGTTTTTAGAGCACATAGTATTGCCATGCTTGCATGCTTCTCACTCTTTAAGTGTGCTTGAGAGTTGCATCTTTGTGCCTTAGCCCTTAAGCCTTTGCATTTTGCATGCTTGTGTGTTTTGGTGACTTAATTCCATCGCCATTGGCCACTAATTTGGGCCTATTTGAGAGCTGCCCATATTGGTTTAAGTCCATCTCCTTGCATGTTGTTGCATGCTTGTCTTGCATATTGTTGTATGCTTGCTCCATCTTTGCATGTTGTCGCATGCTAGTTCTGTTACATGTTGTTGCATGTTTATTACACTACATTTTGCATGCTTAAGTCATATTGCATGATTGGATGTTCGAGGTAGCATTGCATGTTTGCCATGCTTGTGTTGCATTGTTGTTTGGATTAAGTGTTAATCCGAGCATAAGGAACGAGGGACGTTTCATACTTCAAGTGATGAAACGTGTCTCAATTCTCAGTCGCCGACGCTCTTGATTATCCATAATACAGTTTTAGGCTTTATGTGTTTATTTGTGCATTCATTTCACATTCATTTGCACAAGTTAGATCTTTGACCATCGTGCATCGGGATACGTGATTGATGGTCGTAGATCCGACTATGCCTCTCCCTTGATGTTTTGAGATGATATGGAGTGGCATAGTGCGTACATACCCTTCGGAGACCCTCCCTTTTCTCTATTTTGTGCTTTGTTGCAGCTTGGTGTTACAGCACACCAGTGGCCGGCACCTCTTCATCCTTGGCCGGCAGTGTGCCATCCCTGGTCGGCAGTGGTCCCCCATGGCCGGCAGGCCACTGGTGTATTTCTCCAGTAGTGTTTTCGTAAGTTTCAGCAACAAACACTGGAAGACACCTTTCCAGCAAAGCCTCGAGAGAGCAACCGGAGAGCTTACCGGGACGGGAACCGAGCCTGCATCCTCTCCTTCTTTGAGCAAAGCTGGAGCAGTTCAATTTAATGCTTACTTGTTAGTTAGTTTTAATTTGGAATTTAATTAGTTAATGTGTTAATTAATTAAGTTTTGTAATAATTAGTTGTAGCTAGTTATTAATTCGGTTATGTAATAATTAATTAGCTTGTTTGTTAGTTAATTAGTTGACATGTATTATTCATTCGGACCCTCCGTCGAGAGAGCGAATTTTGTAATAAGTGTGTGTGAGTGTGTGAATGTCTTCCAACCCCACGTCTTTCTCCCTTTTACTTACTTTGAAGTCACGGACCGTAAAGTGTAAGTTCTTTTTCAAAAGGCTTGTTCAAGCAGTAGAGATTTAATCTGGTGCAAATGAGTTGACCGAAGATGCTCTACATAAAAAAAATAAATTTTTTTTTTCTTTTTTTATAAGCAGGTAATTTACCAGGCTTATAAGCCTTGACATGCAATAGCACTTGTTCTGTGTGATGTCCTCGACTCAAGAAAAAAGAGAATGGGGGCCCTCTTTTCACCTAAAGGACATCATGGAACAATGTCGAGGACACTTTTCGTTATCTAAAGATGAGCACTCTAAAGTGGGCGAACACTCAGCAAACACCTGGCTCTAGTTCTGCGCATATTTTGACACCTTTCGAAGCACTTTCTAGTGTGCGCCTTAATTAGAATGTATTGTTTTGTGTCATGAATGTGAATAAGCTCTTTCTAAAACCAACTCAAACGGACTCCAAAGCTGCAATAGAGAAGTGCTCAATTTGCGCTGTGCAAGCAAGAAGGTTTATGTTATTTTTGGTGCAAAATCAAAAAAAAAAAAAAAAAAAAAAAAATTGCTAGTTGAGAATGGTAAATTTCGTAGTATTGCCATGCTTGCATGCTTCTCACTCTTTAAGTGTGCTTGAGAGTTGCATCTTTGTGCCTTAGCCCTTGAGCCTTTGCATTTTGCATGCTTGTGTGTGTTTTGGTGACTTAATTCCATCGCCATTGGCCACTGATTTGGGCCTATTTGAGAGCTGCCCATATTGGTTTAAGTCCATCTCCTTGCATGTTGTTGCATGCTTGTCTTGCATATTCTTGTATGTTTGCTCCATCTTTGCATGTAGTCGCATACTAGTTCTGTTACATGTTGTTGCATGTTTATTACACTGCATTTTGCATGCTTAAGTCATATTGCATGATTGCATGTTCGAGGTAACATTGCATGTTTGCCATGCTTATGTTGCATTGTTGTTTGGATTAAGTGTTAATTCGAGCACGAGAAACGAGGGACGTTTCATACTTCAAGTGATGAAATGTGTCTCAATTCTCGGTCGCCAACGCTCTTGATTATCCATAATAGAGTTTTAGGCTTTATGTGTTTATTTGTGCATTCATTTCACATTGATTTGCACAAGTTGGATCTTTGGCCATCATGCATCGGGATGCGTGATTGATGGTCGTGGATCCAACTATGCCTCTCCCTTGATGTTTTGAGATGATATGGAGTGGTATAGTGCGTACATACCCTTCGGAGACCCTCCATTTTCTCTATTTTGTGCTTTGTTGCAGCTTGGTGTCACAGGACACCAGTGGCCGGCACCTCTTCATCCTTGGCCGGCAGCCTCTTATCCTTGGCCAGCAAGTGGTCGGCAGTGGTCCCCCATGGCTGGCAGGCCACTGGTGTATTTCTCCAGTAGTGTTTTGGTAAGTTTCAGTAACAAACACTGGAAGACACCTTGCCAACAAAGCCTCGAGAGAGCAACCGGAGAGCTTACCAGGATGGGAACCGAGCATGCATCCTCTCCTTCTTTGAGCAGAGCTGGAGCAATTCAATTTAATGCTTACTTGTTAGTTAGCTTTAATTTGCAATTTAATTAGTTAATGTGTTAATTAATTAAGTTTTGTAATAATTAGTTGTAGCTAGTTATTAATTCGGTTATGTAATAATTAATTAGCTTGTTAGTTCGTTAATTAGTTGACATGTATTATTCATTCGGACCCTCCGTCGAGAGGGCGAATTTTGTAATAAGTGTGCGTAAGTGTGTGAATGTCTTCCAACCCCACGTCTTTCTCTCTTTTACTTACTTTGAAGTCACGGACCGTAAAGTGTAAGTTCTGTTTCAAAAGGCTTGTTCAAGCGATAGAGATTTAATCTGGTGCAAATGAGTTGACCGAAGATGCTCTACATAAAAAAAATAAATTTTTTTTTCTTTTTTTATAAGCAGGTAATTTACCAGGCTTATAAGCCTTGACATACAATAGCACTTGTTCTGTGTGACGTCCTCGACTCAAGAAAAAAGCAAAAGGGGGGCCCTCTTTTCACCTAAAGGACATCATGGAACAATGTCGAGGACACTTTTCGTTATCTAAAGATGAGGACTCTAAAGTGGGCAAACACTCGACAAACACCTGGCTCTAGTTCTGCGCATATTTTGACACCTTTCGAAGCACTTTCTAGTGTGTGCCTTAATTAGAATGTATTGTTTTGTGTCATGAATGTGAATAAGCTCTTGCTAAAACCAACTCAAACGGACTCCAAAACCGCAATAGAGAAGTGCTCAATTTGCGTTGTGCAAGCAAGAAGGTTTATGTTATTTTTGGTGCAAAATCAAAAAAAAAAAAAAAAAATGCTAGTTGAGAAGGGTAAATTTCGTACTTGTATAAAAAAAATGTTAATGGCCATAGCACTTTTCAACTTTATTTTTTATTTTTTATTTTTCTCTTTTTGAAGTTCTTTATAAAAATTCTTGATTAAGATAGATGGTGACTGAATAGCAAAAGCAGATGGGAATATGGGATTTTGAGATTCTCAGTATCAGCAATCCATCTGTTTTGGCTTCTTTTCTTTTCTTTTTTCCAAACAACTTGCATATGTATGAACTCCATTCACAATAAGGAATCTGCTCTATAAATTGTGTTGTTGAGACAATTATTAGGGATTAAACCATTAGGCCTTGTTTGGTGTAGTTTATAGGGCTATTTATAGATTCGTCTTTTTTTGGAATTTTTTTGTCAAAATATTTGTTGTAATTTTTACTTACAACTTTTAAATTAGAAATAAATTGAATAAATTAAAATAATTAATTATTTAAAAGTTGAAGAAAATATATATTTTTAACTTTTATTTTTCTGATTTCTAATTTTTAATTTAAAAAAAAATTACTTCAAACAAACGTGAAATGGACTACGTTTCTCTCTCCCTCAACCTGAAGTTCGGTTAAAACACAATGAGAATGAGATAATAGCTTTTCAACGCCATACCCATCAGGCTTCTTGAATTAATTCCAACAACTTCATTAATCAAACTTGAATCTTTTTATGACAGTCAACACAAACTATATGATCATTAGAAGATCGCTAAATTAAAAAAGATTTTTTTTTAAAGGACGTTTAATAACATGATTTAACGCTTAAAACTGAATGTATTAAGTGATAATCAATTAAGTTCGTTTATCACAATTGATATCACTTAAAAATTTAAGTGTTTTTTAAAATATACATTAAAGGGGTTTTTATTGATAAATCCATTTTAGAGTTGTTGTAACTCATTAGGTCTACAAAGGATTAGTATAGTCATATTAGTCCCATATATTTCTCTTTTTATTTCATGAGATCCTTTTTCCTCATTTTATTATTTTTAATGGACTATTATGCCCTTATATATATATATATATATATTTATTGTTGATACACATAACAGATAGATGTTTCCTTGTTTTTTGTTCATTCTGTTTTGGTAGGTTGTTGTATTCACGCTTTTCGTTGTGATGTTGATTCGGTTAGATACGTTTCAATTTTCCTGGCTCGTTTGAAGGCTGGTGTGTGCTAGGGTTTCATTGTTGTTGTTGTGGCTCTTTCGAACGGTGTTCGGTTGTGACATTGTTTGGAGTATAACTGGTTCAAATTAGTTGTTGTCGAGGTAGAGGACGAGTGCATGATTCGATGATCAAGGTTAGTATCATTTTGGTATTGAATACATGTCCAGTTTATGTGATGGATTGGGTGCTATGGTGTTTGAAGTATGTAGATCGGATGCTCTGTTTTATTTTTATTTTTTTATTGATATGCATTTTGCGTGGCTCTGTGATGGGGAGTAATTCGGATTAAGTGAACAATGTAGATGTTCACATCTTATTGGTAATGATGATGGTAATATTTTGAGTTTGGATTTAGCAGTGTAAAATGTACATATAGGCGTATACATTGTGTATGAATGTATGTTCGTTTTATGTTATGGTTTGATGTATGTGGTAATGTAAGTACTGTTTTGATGATATTTTGATGTGTGCTCAATGTGGATGTTTACATCTTATTACTATGAGGTTATGGAGGATTGTATGCATGTTGTGTACTATGAGAGCATTCTGGTGGTGTGATTTTAAACTTGTAAAATATTTTATGTTGTGCAAGGATGGTGGTGGTAGTTTTCATTATGGATTTAGTAGTGAAACTATACACATAGGCTTTTAATTTGCATAATGTGAATGTTCATATAGTATGGATTATTGTATGCATTGTTGTTCGTATGGTTGTTATGTCGTTGTTGACTTTTGTTTTGTTGTGTTTTTACAGGTTATAGATACCTTTATGATGTTGGTGTGCACATATGGTTGCAGTTCAACTGTAATAAATGTGGTTCACGCATTGTGTTATTCGTTTTTGGTGGAGTATTTGTGTGAGAAATGGGACGAGTTGTTTACTTGTTCTGTTTTATTGTTCTATCGACTACCTGGGATTAATAAGTATGATTTGGACAATGATGAAGAATTTCAGAAGATGTTATTGCTTGCCAAATCAATGGGGTTATACCATGTAGAGGTTGTCGTTGATTTGAAAAGTGATATTGGTCAGTCGAGTAGCTCTGGGTCGCTGCGTGTGGGGGGTGAAGAAGAAATTGATGCACTCTAGAGATTTTGTCTCCATAAGGAGAAGGTGTTGTTGTTAGCCCCTTAGGCAAATGGTATTATGTATGTGGGACAACGGTTTGTAGGAGGTGTACAAGAATTTCGTGATGTTTTATGTAAGTATGCAATCCGACACGAGTTTCAGTTTACGTATGTCAAGAATGAGACAACAACGGTTACTGCGGTGTGTGTGATGCGCGAGGAGAGAGGTTGCTTGTGGGCTATACATTGTAGAGCACAACGAGCAAATAATTTTTTCTACATTAAGAGGTTCAGTGATGTGCATAGTTGTGGTATGAATGTCCAAACATCAAAGAATCCAAGAGTTAGTTTTGATTTGGTGTCGAGTACTATATCTAAAATTGTGAGGGACTAGCCGTTGACTTGCTCGTGTGAGGTGGTGACTATTTTAAAGAGGGATTATGGGCTAAATGTGAGTTACCACGTGGTATGGTTGGGCGTGGGGAAAACAAAGGCTGTTATTCATAGAGATCACTCATTATCGTTTGACCAGCTGCATTGGTATTCGGATGCTGTGATGTATTACAATCCGGGGAGTTACGTCAATATTGACTATGATGTGAGTAGTCAACAGTTTTGTCGTTTCTTTGTATCATTTGCTATGTGTATTTCTAGGTACAATTTTTGTCGGCTTTTGTTATTCTTGGATGGAACACTCCTCAAAGGAAAGTACAAAGGTTAGCTACTTGCGGCAACAGCGAAAGATAGAAACAGTGATTAGTATTTTTTTTAGCTGTGTAACCATGTAGATATTCACATTGAGCGGCATAGTGTGGATATATGACTGACCATTACACAGTGTGAACATTCAGATGCTCTGTTTGCTTTATAGTGTTTTTGTAAACTACTTGTGTTAATACTCATATTGGAATATTGTGATCAGTTGTTTAATGGTGTTGTGTTGTAGGCCTATTCCCTGTTGCATTTGCGATTGTTGATTTAGAGACCACGGCCAATTGGTCGTGGTTCTTGCACGAACTTGTGAAGGTTGTTGATGGTAAGCGTCAGATTACTTTTATTTCGATTCGTAATCTTGGTCTGTTAGAAGCGATGCCGAAGGTGTTCCCATCGGCTCATCACGGTTATTGGTTACAACACTTGAAGAACAATTTAAGAGACTCGATGAAGGGAATTGATAATGGATTTAGGGACCATCTGGTTAGTAGTTTGGGTGACTGTGCTTACGAGCCAACTGTGGTATGAAAAGCTTGAGAAATTAAAAGAGGAGGGTAAACAACGAGTACATAGTTTGTTCAAGGAGTTGGCACCTGAGCACTGGGCGAATTCATACTTCAGGTAATAGTAGTTTCCTAATATATTCCATTTGTTAAGTTTAGAATGGTAGTGATATAAAATTTCAATTGTGTTCTGTGGCGATTTGAAATTTCATATTTAGTTTCGAAGAAATTAAATTCAGTATTGTAAAATGTTTGTGATGTTGTGCAAGGGGGGGAGATGACATCCAATGCGGCGGAGTCATTTAATAATTGGATTAAAGAAGCACGCAATCTTCCTATCACTCAGATGGTGGACACAATTCGTACTCAGTTGATGTGGCAAATGTCTGCGTGGCGTGACCAAGCAAACAAGTGGAATGAGCTTATTTGCCCCACATTAGAAACAATGTTTCTTGATTCGTTCAATGACAGTAGGTCTTAGCAAGTTAGCAAAGCTAATGAGGATGTATTTGAGGTTCGTTCGATACCATTTGTTACAGTTGATATTGCAAGGTGTATATGTTCTTGCTTCAAATGCAAATCAACGGATTCTCATGTGACCATGCTATTATTGCTATTCAGAAGAGTCGTTACAATCTCAATGATTGTGTGAAACATTACTTTTATGTAGAGACGTATCGTGCAACTTATTCGAGTGCCATATTCCCTATATTGTCGGTAGAAAAGCTGCCTTTTGATCCCACAAATTTCACTATATACCCACCAACTGTGAAAAGACCACCCAGTGGGCCGAAAAAGAATAGAATCCCATCAAGGGGCGAGAAACTAAAGCAAATAAGGTGCGGGAGATGTGATAAGTTAGGAAGCCACAATCGGAAATCATGCAAGGAGCCGATATAGGGTGTATATTTTTCATTTCAACATTGTGTTTTACATGGGATTCTTATATTGATTTTTGAAATAAGATTGTATTGGGTTGGCAAACATAATAATGCATTGGCAAAATTAGTATTTGATTTGTGTTTTTTTTTTTTTTTTTTTTTTTCGGGGGAGGGGGTAGCAAACTGACATTTTGTTGGTGTGTTAATAATGAATATATGATGTGAACATTCACACTTGTGTAAAATAATTATATTATGTGAATACTCGCACATGGGTTGAACTTTTAACATTATTGTTGTCAACGTTGACATGAATATAATCTGAGATGTGAACTTTCACATGCATACAAATTGATATGGCGTGAACATTCACAACTATTGTGAATGAGAACAAATGTGAATATTCATACATGTGTATGTCATTCGTAATGATATCGTGTAGACAATGCGAACATTCCTGCATAAAATATAATGTTTGGAATAAGATTACATTTTGTGTGGCAACGAGTATAAAGTGTGTTTGAATAACGTTCATATATTTTCCAAACATAATACTGTGTTTTTTTTTTTTTTTGGGCACTGTGAGTGGGTTTGGTTAGCAAAATGAGATTTTGTTGTGTATATTGTGATGCATGTATGTGTGTGGTGTGAATACTCACATCATCTGAATATTCACATCATCAAATTATTTGCTGTGAATATTGACTTATGTCTTAAGAAATATCATATTTACACCTGTCATATTGTGTTATAATAATACTTTAAGCAATATTTACATCCATGGAGTGAGGCTTTAAACATAAGAATGTGTCTGATCCTTTCATAATGTGGAAATTCACATCATGTCGTGTGCCAAAAAATAAATACAATCTCAATGTGAATGATCAACACGAAATAGGCCTCAAAATGCATATACATATATTGAATGAAAAATAACAGTACAAGCAATGATATAGAATTGATTTACAATCAAGCTAGTCTGCTCTAATATGTCAAAGCTATTGATACTAAATTGTCTTAAATGTGGATAACAGTTATAGGTGGACACCCCCCACCAATAGGTTTTCATATTGTACTGTCTTTCTGTGATTCAGAAAAAGGTGTACTAATGAGTCTCTTATTTGACATCATTCAAAGTGATTAAGGCTGTCAACAATTTCCTCACAGTATACATGCACCCTCATGATGTAACACACTGCAGGTCCGCAATCCACCCTAAAAATGCAAAGTTGTTATTGTTAGAATTTGAAATTTAGGTGTGTATAATGGTTATGGAAGATGCCTACAAATTGATGTGAGGCTTACGATTTGGATACTTGTTGAGGTTAGACGTCTACTGATATGATTGGTTGCGATGGATCTTAGCCTGATGATTTGGTCCATAGTGGTGATGATGGTCCAATGTTGCGTACCACTGCCTCGATGTAGTCCCTCTGTCATGGGGAGAAGAATGAAAATTCAAATTAGGCACAAAGCAACATAGTACATACGTCCAAGTTCAAATATTACACATCATGACAAGTATTATATGTATCAGCCACTTATAACTATTTGTGCTTTGTCAATATATGAGTCATGTATGCCTGGTCTTGGTCGTAATGAGTTATAATGCTTTCATAGATTGTCTCTGATATCGTAGACAACGATCGTCCAGTGGAAGTCGTGGTGTATTGGAAAGATCAAGTATCTCTGACCTTGATAGTCATTGATATGTACATCAATCAGTTTATTTCTCTTGGGGGGGTACTCTTGCATGACTTTTTGCACATAATGGACATATAATTATGTACCAAGTATTTATATCAATGTTCATTGTGAATGATATGAATGTTCATATCTATTAATTTGTCAATCAGTCCTATAATGTATTATAGATGTGAATGTTCACATCTGTTAACTTCTCAATTAGTCATATAATGTTGTTGTTAACATTCACATCTGTCTAGCATATCATATAATGTTCAGATGAACATTTACATTTATTCAACATGCAAATCAAATACTGTTCATGTGAACATTTACATCAACATCAAACATAAATAAACCAATAGTCTAGTTATCACCAAACATGTGCTTGTAAAGATGAATGCCGAATCCTCCAAAGTTGGGTTGATCAGCTCTTGTAGTTCAAGTAGTATTTTTCCATATGCATCTATTACCTGCACAAATAGAGAGGTGGCAGTACATTATTTCTAGTGTCTTTCCAGTGGGTGTATGTGTGTATGTGTGTGTGTGTGTGTGTGTGTGTGTGTTTTGTATACATTTGCGAGTGCCATAAGTTATTGTGTATTGATTCTTTCTTGATGATGTATATGATGTCATTAAAATACACGTTTCTAGATTTTGAGTCCCCTCGCTACACAAGCAACCTTTGCATTGTGATTACGGAAAATGTGAATGTTAACATTGCACAATTACAAAATGATCTAATTTATTAAGTACATATGTGAAACTTAACATCATCATAAAAATAAATTTAATCTCAATGTGTATAATTACTTACTCATCACCGCCGTTCTTGTGCAAATTTTAAACCTTTTGCTTGTTGAGTTTGTTCATGTTGGTCCAAACTTTCAATTTGTTGGTCAATATTAACTTCTTGTATTTTGTTGGGTGTTTTGTTTGTGGATGTTTGTCTACATCTTGTACAATGTGGACTTATGGGATTGCTTTTCAATTCCCTTTTTCCCTTTCTTTTGGCTAGGCAAGTCGGGGTATTGAAAGTCATCCAAGTGGTGCTCTCTCCTTACCTTCTGCTTGATACGCTTTATCCTGGATAGTGGGCTGAGAATGTCTTTCAGTGTTGCAATGGGATACTTCTTAAGGTTGTCATGAACCTTTTGTGCTTCGGCTTGCGTGATAATGTGGACGGACTGATCATCATGAAGGTCTTGAAGAATCGTTTTTTCGTATTCTAGGTTGATGACCAATTTTGTCAACCGCTGAATTTCTGCATCCTTCCACTCCATGCAATTTTTGATCTCTATGTCCATATTGGATAGGCCCAATTAGTCGAATAATTTGGCTTTAAGTGCAGCGATCACCCTTACCCTTAATTCTCATGATTCTTCCAACTATTTGTATTTTGCTTCCCATTGTCATACAAGACCCTAGGCTTTTTGGTTGTCTTTTATAAGTATATCCACGATGTCCGGTTCACTTAGTTGTGCTACGATGATACCTCTCTCAGCATTGGGGTTGTTAAAGCTGGTGTTGATATTATCTTTAACATCATTTAGGTCAATTGCATCCTTAGAAATTCCATCACTGTTGTCACTGCCTTTATTGTCTTTGCTTTCATCGTTGTTTCTTTCATCTTGCTTTGGGGGTGCATTTGACGAAACCTCATGTTTGGGCTTTACATTCAAATTGGTACGATGGTATATCTTTGCTTTTGTTGGGGATGCCATTAGCTCGTCGCCATATACCTGGAGTTGGAAAAATTATGTTAGCTACATAGTTCCTTGTGTAATGTCCCAACTTTTTAATTACTCGCAAACATTACCAAAAGCCTATAATTTAGGTCCATTTATATATATATATATATATCTACTACCCTTGAGTAATAGAAGCAAAATAACACATGTTCTCTCTCTCAATGAATACAACAATAACAATGATACATGCCAGGGGCTACAAATAAATAATTACAAATATCAATATACCACATTTACTTCCTTCACATCCACAACGAAATTACACAAAATAGACTCATGGACTTCTTGACTCTTCAACTATGAATCCGAATTCTTTTCCTGAAAAAGAAATAAAACAACAAGAGATGAGCACGATTTGCCCAATAGGGATCTCATAGTTCTACAACAATAACTAATATACAGATGGAAATGATCACTCATGCAGGGTGATACTATATAGTAGGGTGACATTTTGTAAGCTCAAAATATTGTATGTAGAGTATCTTTTTCTCAAAAATTTCTTTAAACATTTAAGGAAAAACTTTTAGTCATAAAAAAATCATCCATCATCATTGGAAAGACCATAAATCCTCTTTGAAAACAATTATGTTTAAGGAATAACATCATTTTAATTTTTTTAAACCCAATTCCAAAATATTCCTCGTTTCATTTCCATTTTTTCCTTATACTATTTCCAATTACTATAACTCCATAACATCAAAATCCAATTTCCTTTATGTTCAAAAAGACAATCCTTATTTACTCAACTCCCACTTGTCTAACAATTACCTCACATTAACATTTGCATTGCCAATTAGAATTCAAGCATAACACATGAATAACAATGCATTTTTAATTCAATTTCTCAATTATTTACAAAACAAAACTCATAATCTTCCATTATAGTCACAAGTAATCTAGTGAGTTCATCATTACCAACCCTTAATCCAATTACTATGTCATTTTCCATTCTTTCAAATAATCTCATATCAAATACCGGATCCATTAACAGGTCATCTCCATCAGTCACACGCTTTACCAGTCACAAGCCAGAAGGAATGCAGAACCTCATGCTTTACCGGTCACAAGCTGGAAGGAACGCGGAGCCTCACGCTTTACCGGTCACAAGCCGGAAGGAACGCAGAACCTCAACATACCACACGCTTTACCAGGTGCTACTCCGAAAAGAAGGCAGAACCTATTTCAAGCGCCATGCTTTGCCGGCTCAAAATATGGCGGGAAACAAACCCCAAGGTAACATCACAATCCGTCATTATAATTAGTGGACAATGCCAACACATTTTCCATTATTTCCGTAACACATTAGTTCAATACACATCCACCATATGTTAAAATTCCATTTACATAACAAGCACACAATATCTTCCACTAAATTCTCTATCATCCATCTAATCATTCATTGTTTTTTGTTACAAAAATATAATAGCACATCCATAGAGGCATGAAGATTCATCTGCAAAGTGTTCATAATTCGTGGGTTCAAACTATTTCTTTACTTTTCCATATTATTATCAAGTCTTCAAATTCAATTTTTCACAACACATTTACTATCAATTACTACCCAAGGCTATAAATTAAATCTTTAACATTAATTTCTTTGATACAACTCCTTTGTAGAACACAGTCATACATTCATAATCTCCCATTTATCATTACTCATACTCATCTTAACCCAACTTAAACTTAATATAATTTAACATAATTCAATGAAATTCAACATAACACAATAAAATTCTTAAATATTCATTTCACTATTTTATCACAAACCTCATATTATCTATACCATTAACGATTCATTTACCCAAATTTGGTTTCATATTATAACATAATTTAAAAGATCAACAATAAGAGTTCAATCACAACTTTTACATAAATTTCCAAATACTTTCAAAATTCAATTAAACTTGTATATGTTCAATTTAATACCTCAATTTCATGATACTACTTTCAATTTAAGCAAAACCATCATCTATCTTCATGTACCAAGCTAGGGTTTTAAGAGAAATTAAGGCTTTTCACAAAAACACTCTTTATTTCAATTCTTCTATTGATTATATATCTAAATTCATAATCCAAAGTCACAACCCAACAAGTAAACCCCAACATCTCAAACCCTAAACCCCCAATCTCATGAGTTATTGTATTTATATAAAGAAAATACCACAAATCTATCTATAAATGAGAGTACTGAAAGAGAACTAGAAACCCCTGCCTCAAGGATCAAGCAAGAAAGCAAAGCTTCAAGAAGAATCCTTCACAAATCCAAATTCCAATCGGTAGAAAAGTAAGATCTTTAAGCCTTCTTCACTTTTTGGTAAGAGATCTTGGCCAAATCTTTGAGAAATGGAAGCTATTTGGGTTAAGAAATCAAGGGTTTTCAGACCTAGGGTGAGATGAAGGAAGAGGGAAAACAAAAGTGGAGAGAATGATCTAGAAAATCACTTTTTAAGTTGCTAAATTCGCACAGTCCGCTTGTAATGACCCGGAACTGTATGATTTAATTATTGGTAATTAATGATGTGTTAGTATAATTTAATTGAAGAATACCTGTTTGATTCAGGAAATTATCTGTTAAGACCATGACTTCGGGATTGAAATTGAAGACTGTAATGGGTTCAGGAAATGAAATTGAATATGTCTAAGTGATACCGGGAATTTTTAGAACCATCTGAGAAATTTAATTGAAGACTGGATACCGTCTGAATCGCTAAGGCTTGTTTGGCTAAGTTATTGGCATAAATGTTTAGATATGCTATGGGAACAAGGGCCTTGTTTGGCGTTGGCACAAATATGTTTATATGGATATATATGCTTTAAGATAAAGATGTTTGACCTCATTTGACTCAAAAACCAAAGAGAGAAATATCTGGGAGAGAGAAGAGAGAAAACCGTGAGAAGAGAGGAGCAAGGGAAAGGAAGAGGAAGAAAGAGAGAACCAAGGGAGAAGAAGGGAAACTCAATCTTAACTCCTCCAAATTAAGTGGTTAAGGTAAGATTTTTATGAAATTGATTGTTAATCCTTGGCATGTAGCATGTTGATCTCAAGATTATGGCATGAATCATCATATTTGAGAAAGAACCTCCATGGATGTTAGGAAATGAAGCTTCATGTGCATGATTATGGTTTTTCATCTTAGTTCATGGGTTTGATCTTGTTAATGATCCATATGGGTTTTGAATTGAAGTTTTGATGTTGATTTAAGATGAGTTTCAAGTATTTTGGGTTATGAAATTCATGTAATGGAAAGTGATTTTGTAAAGAGGAAAATGGAAGCTTGGAGAAGAACCAGAAATTCAGAGTTTCGCAGATGTCCGCCGAGCGAGGTAAGCCCGCCGAGAAAAAAACACCCCTCAGCTTTTTGGACATTTTCTTCAGTACGCTCGAGCGGCCAAAGCGGCGCTCGAGCGGGTAGGCCTTTTTTCCAGGAAAATTTTGGGGAAGTTGCATACTTGTTTTTACCACGTTAATTGTATCATTTAGCATCTTGAGCATGTAATGAACATGAAATGAAGTAAAGAACGAATGTAATGGCATGAATTAAAGTGAAGAAAAGCAAAGAAAAGCATGAATGGTTTAATGTATGATGATAATGAATGTTAAGGAATGTTTTATAATGTCAATTGCAGGACAAACCTCGAAGACCGTGCAACCGGTATTGGATACCCACTGTAAGTAACGTTTCTGTAAAGATATGTTATAATGCATTATGTTTCAAAGTGATACGTTATGATATGATATGTTTGAAAGGTGATTTTAATCTGTGAACGACTGTCCTTATTTACAAATCTAGCATGGCGTCCATGGATAGTTAGGTCATGGGTGCGACATGAACATGCAGACTCATGATCTGATCAGTCATGGGTTAGGGCATGAAGATGAAGGCCCATGGCCAGTCACGAGATCTCGTAGACTGTTTGACTGTTAAAGGATTGACTGTTATGAAAGGTTATGAAAGGTTCTGTGGATTATGCCATTAATGACTGTTGACTGTTTATGACTGTAAATATGAAATGTTGGAATTCGTTCACTAACCCTTTACTTTAATGTTACTTGCTGAGCTTTAGCTCATTGTTTGTATTTATGTATTATAGGTGAGCATTCAGGTAGCCAAGCCTAGGCGGAGTCTCGAGCTAAGCCGCCGTTTTGAAGCCTAACCAGGAGTTTTGTGTGCCTCCGAGTTGGGGCTAGGCCTGGAAGGCCGTGAGAGAGTTTTATCTTTTGTTCTTTGTGACTTGTACTTATGTAATGTTCTTGATCATGTTATGTAATTAACATTTTGGCATGTATATACACTTGTTCATATAAATGCACAGCTCTTGGACTATAGTTTTTGCATGTGCTTCCGCGAGCCCCATTTTATTTATGTTATGTATAGAAAGGCCTGTGGTAATCTAGGATTACTGGCCGGTCTCGTCGCCAAACCTCTCGGGGCGGGTTTGGGGCGTGACAGAGTGGTATCAGAGCGCACGAGTTACTTACCCACACACGTGTCCAACTGAGCTGTTAGGTGCATTAGAAAAGAAATAGGACATGGCATAAATACATGTGCATGTGTGTGTGTGTTATGGATATGAGAACTGGAAATGATGAAGCAACAGAGGAAAGCTGATGTTAAGAACAAAATGTTGTATTTGATATGGGTTCTAGAGATCAATGGAAGATGCAAATGCAAGAAATGTAGATGAAACAGAATCTTCGGATGCCAGAATAGGTCGACTAGAAAGAATGGTAGAGGCTTTAACTGGATTGGTTAGACAACAATTAGAGCAAAACCAACAGCCACAACCGAGACAACCTTTTCCACCTCCTCCACCACCTGTGCAAATGGAACCGATCCCTAATGATGATATTATCACCCTTACACAGAAGTATAAGAAATTGAAACCACCAGAATTTGCAGGAGGTATTGAGCCATTAACAGCAGAGGCATGGGTACTTGAGACTGAGAAATTTTTTGAAGTATTTCCATGTACTGATGCTTACAAAGTGCTATTGGCAACATTTACTCTGAAAGAAGAAGCGAGAAGATGGTGGATGCTAGTTCGAGATGCAAATAGGGATTTGACTTGGGACCGATTCAAAGGGATGTTCTATGAAAAATATTTCCCACAGTGCATGCGAGACAGGAAAATATCTGAATTTGAACAGTTGAAGCAGGGTACTATGTCAGTAGCAGAGTATGAGAGTAAATTTACTGAATTAGCTCGGTATGCTCCTCACATGGTTGATACAGAATACAAGAAGGCACGGAAGTTTGAAGGTGGGTTACATGTTGAAGTGCTTGATCGGGTAAACGTTCTGAAATTAGAAAAATATGTCGATGTACTTGACAGGGCCCTAATGTTCGAAACAAATATTGCTAGTTTAAAAGCGTCCAATTCAATACCAATGACTGAAGCTGAAGGTAGAAAATTCAAGAAACAGAAAACGGACTCAGTTAGTGAATCAGTGACTTCCGTGAACGAGAATTTGAAGTCAAGTTTGAGTTATAATACACAAAGGGGAAGCAGTGGAAGTGTTGGCAAACCTACTTGTCAGGAATGTGGGAAACAGCATTGGGGCATTTGCCGCCTTGGAACAGGAACTTGTTACAAATGTGGACAGAGAGGACATATGGCCAAGACTTGCCCACATGGTTATCCAAGGAATGAAAGACCCGGTACCAGTGGAAGTAATTCAACAATGACACCAATGACAACTACAACAGCTACTCCCGAGGGGAACACGTTAAGGCAAGCAAGAGTTTTCACTTTAGTAGCCGATAAGACACAGAACACGGGAAAAGCAAAGACAGGTATGACTTCTGTTATCTATTATAAATTAGCCATGTGACCTATGCGATGGAAATATATAATATATGACTATGCCGGACCCAATTTACCTATGCTATTCCCCTTGCTATTATTTGATTAAGGAATGGTTACATTTATGCTTTGAGTTGAACATCTCTGTAGAAAGATTGCTAATGTGTGCTTGACATATCTGATTTGGAGTTAAGTTTGGAGGACCAAACTTTTTAAGTTGGGGAGAGTGTAATGACCCGGAACTGTATGATTTAATTATTGGTAATTAATGATGTGTTAGTATAATTTAATTGAAGAATACCTGTTTGATTTAGGAAATTATCTGTTAAGACCATGACTTCGGGATTGAAATTGAAGACCGTAATGGGTTCAGGAAATGAAATTGAATATGTCTAAGTGATACCGGGAATTTTTAGAACCATCTGAGAAATTTAATTGAAGACTGAATACCGTCTGAATCGCTAAGGCTTGTTTGGTTAAGTTATTGGCATAAATGTTTAGATATGCTATGGGAACAAGGGCCTTGTTTGGCGTTGGCACAAATATGTTTATATGGATATATATGCTTTAAGATAAAGATGTTTGACCTCATTTGACTCAAAAACCAAAGAGAGAAATATCTGGGAGAGAGAAGAGAGAAAACCGTGAGAAGAGAGGAGCAAGGGAAAGGAAGAGGAAGAAAGAGAGAACCAAGGGAGAAGAAGGGAAACTCAATCTTAACTCCTCCAAATTAAGTGGTTAAGGTAAGATTTTTATGAAATTGATTGTTAATCCTTGGCATGTAGCATGTTGATCTCAAGATTATGGCATGAATCATCATATTTGAGAAAGAACCTCCATGGATGTTAGGAAATGAAGCTTCATGTGCATGATTATGGTTTTTCATCTTAGTTCATGGGTTTGATCTGGTTAATGATCCATATGGGTTTTGAATTGAAGTTTTGATGTTGATTTAAGATGAGTTTCAAGTATTTTGGGTTATGAAATTCATGTAATGGAAAGTGATTTTGTAAAGAGGAAAATGGAAGCTTGGAGAAGAACCAGAAATTCAGAGTTTCGCAGTGTCCACTCGAGCGGAGGTAAGTAAGCCCTCGGCGAAAAACACCCTCCCAAAGCTTTTGGACATTTTCTTGACGCTCGAGCGGCCAAAGCGGCGCTCGAGCGGGTAGGCCTTTTTTCTAGGAAAATTTTGGGGAAGTTGCATACTTGTTTTTACCACGTTAATTGTATCATTTAGCATCTTGAGCATGTAATGAACATGAAATGAAGTAAAGAACGAATGTAATGGCATGAATTAAAGTGAAGAAAAGCAAAGAAAAGCATGAATGGTTTAATGTATGATGATAATGAATGTTAAGGAATGTTTTATAATGTCAATTGCAGGACAAACCTCGAAGACCGTGCAACCGGTATTGGATACCCACTGTAAGTAACGTTTCTGTAAAGATATGTTATAATGCATTATGTTTCAAAGTGATACGTTATGATATGATATGTTTGAAAGGTGATTTTAATCTGTGAACGACTGTCCTTATTTACAAATCTAGCATGGTGTCCATGGATAGTTAGGTCATGGGTGCGACATGAACATGCAGACTCATGATCTGATCAGTCATGGGTTAGGGCATGAAGATGAAGGCCCATGGCCAGTCACGAGATCTCGTAGACTGTTTGACTGTTAAAGGATTGACTGTTATGAAAGGTTATGAAAGGTTCTGTGGATTATGCCATTAATGACTGTTGACTGTTTATGACTGTAAATATGAAATGTTGGAATTCGTTCACTAACCCTTTACTTTAATGTTACTTGCTGAGCTTTAGCTCATTGTTTGTATTTATGTATTATAGGTGAGCATTCAGGTAGCCAAGCCTAGGCGGAGTCTCGAGCTGAGCCGCCGTTTTGAAGCCTAACCAGGAGTTTTGTGTGCCTCCGAGCTGGGGCTAGGCCTGGAAGGCCGTGAGAGAGTTTTATCTTTTGTTCTTTGTGACTTGTACTTATGTAATGTTCTTGATCATGTTATGTAATTAACATTTTTGGCATGTATATACACTTGTTCATATAAATGCACAGCTCTTGGACTATAGTTTTTGCATGTGCTTCCGCGAGCCCCATTTTATTTATGTTATGTATAGAAAGGCCTGTGGTAATCTAGGATTACTGGCCGGTCTCGTCGCCAAACCTCTCGGGGCGGGTTTGGGGCGTGACACCGCTCGAGCACCACTTTCTACGTTCGAGTGCACTTGCTTCCAGTACAGATACCAAAACTTCAAAAAGACATAACTCTTTCACCCAAACGCCATTTTAGGTTGTTCTCATCTCCAAATTGAAGCCTCGGAAACAAGCTTTCCAATGGTTTTAGCCCCACACCCAAATTCAAAGTTTGGAAAAAGAAAAGGGTAAAAGAGTGATGGTTGTTCATAGAAAAATTATTCGAATCAAAGTTTTTGGTCTAATCTTACTTTGCCATCATGTTGCCATTTCAACCAATGTTCCAAAATAAAACAAGGAGGCTCCAAACACAATAATAAAAGGTCAAAAACAATCTTACTAGTCCAAAAAAATTAGACTCAACCAGGCAGACTGATCGAGCGTCCAATCTTGCGCTCGAGTAAACAGACCAACAAAGTCGACCACTTGAGCGAACACTTACGTGCTCGAGCAAAAATTCACAACTCTTAGAATCTCGGATAGACTGCAAAAGTACTGGGAGCCTCACAAGGTCACTCAAGCATTAACTCTTGCGCTCGAGCGGAGGGAAAAATTCTGGGGTGTTACACCTTGTCTCAGTATATGAATGTTCACAACATTTTTTGGGTGTACTTTTACCTCATTTAAACCAACTTTCGGCAAATATATGGACTTTATGTTGATATGTAAGGTTGTGAGGTCCCACTTTACACACTGCGGAATGGCATTAGGTTTGCGGGGTTATAAGATGGTTGTGTGCTCACACAACTAGTACTGAAACAAATAACAAACATCAATGTTGCTTTCAGCATATTTAACACAACTGTGAATGTTCATATTAGTAAGTACTGTTGTCAATGTTCACATAAGTAGCACATCGATGTGAATGTTTACACCATTGTCTACTAGTGTGACTTTTTCCATTAATAAACAGTGATGTGAATGTTCACATCATTGATGTCAATTTCCACACCCTTGCTTAGTTATGTGTGTTTCACATTTGTTTTGGTGCCAACATGAGCAAAACACTAGTGTCACTGTTTACATCAGTTTACACTAATGTGAATGTTCCTAACATTTCACACTGTCGTGAACATTCACATCAATGTGTACTTATGCCAACCTTGCCACTAGTGTGTACTGATGTTTGTGTCACATTTGTTTTGCTACCAACATGAGTGGACAAACCCTATGAATGTTCATATTAAATATAGAATAAGATTTATAGGATTTACCATTAACAACATAATACATCCGATGACTCGTCCTGATTTTACCCAGTTTTGGCCCACTGATCCCATGAGCATTGCTTGTATGCTCTTAGCCCAGTCATACTCCATCATTTTGTCTAATGGGTCCATATATGAATAGAATGCCCATCTAATTGTTTCTTCGGACGTGGAAAAGAATAGTTTCACGCATGCATACATGCATACTAATCTTGTAACCTCTTCATTGTCTTGTTTTTTTTTGTGCCCTTTAATGCTTCATTCAGAATTTCACGTATTTTTGCTGCACTTAACCGATTGACATCCTTGCACGTTCGGTGTATGATGTCGGCCGTTGGTTTTACACCATAAGAGAGGTCCATTGGTTTGGTGTTGCAATCCACCCCAAAAATAAGTGATATATCGCTTCTAAAAATTTGAATGCTCTTGTCCCTGATGTAAAAGCACCCACTGGATGGCTTGAATGTTTGCACTATACGTACAATGACATCATCGTATTTTATGCAATGGTTGAGGTTGACTTCATTATTGATTAAACAATCAAATAAGGGACAAAATGGTATTTTCCTAAAGCATTTCAATTGACTATTTGTAAATTTAGTAGCCTTCAATAGTTTTACCAATCCAGTGATATTAGACCGGTAGTTGACCTTTTTCATGTTCACTTGTTCGGGACTATTTATTTGATCGGGTCTGCCTTTGATGTAGAATTCATCTCTCTTTTTTTTGCCATCAAATCTACGGGGAAGACCTGTTTGTTCAAATACAAACAAATTTAATATCACTGTTCACAAATGAATAGTGATAATAAGTGAAAATTATTATATGTCATATAAATAATGAGATGGTAATAGTGAAATAGTATGTGAATAGCTGGTGTAAATGTTCACATGAAGAGGTGATAGCACATGACAAACTAACATTGACATAAAGAGGGGAGAACAGTCACACATTACAACAACAAACCTACAAGAACAAAACATGATGTAAATGTCTGTGATGGTTACGGTCTTGTGTTGTTAATATTGTCATTGGTTTGGAGTCATTACCAATATGTAACAATCTGATGTAAATATTGACATTATGTATAATGGAATTCATATTGAACCAAAAGCTGTTACCATGTGAATATTAACATTGACATACAATGTAATTATTGACATTATGTTTAGAATGTTACAATGTGAATATTAACATTATGTTTAAAATGTAATTATTGACATTATGTTCAGAATGTGCATATTGACATTGATGTCACTAAATAACAAGTGAAACAATAAGATGTTATTATTTACAACATGCCTACAAGAATTCACATGTAACCAAAATAGGGTTGACAACCATCCAAAGTTTGGTCTATAATTATTTCATTACCATCAACAACCAACAACACCAACAAATTTGACATTGACACAAGGGAGGAGATAAGGAGTGTTTCACAAAATAATAACACATGACAATTTAAGACAAATAAGTCATTACCAATATTTGACAATCTGATGCAAATATTGACATTATGTAAAATGAGATTCACATTGAACTAAAAGAGGGTTGACAACCATCAAAGATTAGGGGCTCTAATTTTTTCATAATCATCAACAAGTAACAATGCCAATAGCTCCGTAAATATTTATATCATATTCCATTGATGTCAGAAGATGAATATTAACATTATGTTCATAATGTGAATATTGTCATTGATGTCATAATGTGAATATTGATATTATGTTCAGAATGTGCATATTGATATTGATGTTAATTAATAACAAGTGAAAAAATATGATGTTATTATTTACATCATGCCTACAAGAATTCACATATAACCAAAATAGGATTGGCAACCATCCAAAGTTTGGACTGTAATCATTTCATGACCTTTAACAACCAACAACACCAACAAGTCTGACATTGACATAAGGAATGAGATAAGGAGTGTATTACAAAACAATAACACATGATAATTTAAGACAAACAAATCATTACTAATATTTAACAATCTGATGTAAATATTAACATTATGTATAATGGAATTTACATTGACCCAAAAGAGGATTGGCAACCATAATGTGAATATTGTCATTGATGTTCATAATATAAATATTGCCATTCATGTCACAATGTGAATATTTACATCATATTCCATCATATTTTTGGGTGAAAATTAGGGGTTCTATAGACATCAATAATCAACAATACCAACATTGACAGAGGAAAAAAACAGAGAGTTTATTACCAAATCATAACCACAAACAACATTAATAACAAATGAATGTAATATTCAACAAAAAAATCAACATCACCAACATGGACAAAGAGTGAAATTAGGGAGTTGATTACAAAATTAAATCTAAAAACAACAATAATAATAATAAGGCAATGTAAATATATACATTGATGATTACATTATGTTATCATTGACTGAAAAATAGAGGGTGGAAAGGAATGTAAATTGTACATTTGTTTGTTAATGTTATTCATATTTAACAAAAAAAATCAAAATCACTAACATGGATAAAGAGTGAAAATAGGGAGTTCATTACAAAATTAAATCCAAAGACAACAATAATAATAGGGCAATTTAAATATATGCATTGGTGATTATATTATGTTATCATGGACTGAAAAACAGAGGGTGGAATGATGGTGCTTACTTTTGCTCCTTATTGTGGGTGGGTATGGAAATCAACAGACCACACTCAGTCGATCAACGGGAAACACGAAAGAATGAACCATCCTCCTTCCGATGTAAACCTTCGCAACGGTGAGATGAAGTGAAATAGCAGTGGCCGACAACAGTGGGTGGTGGAGGACATCGGTGGTGAGGCGATGTGAATTTAGAGTTACGATTTGGGAGATTTTTTGGGGCCAATGATGAGTTTTTTTTGGGAAAAATTAGTGTTTTGTGGAGTGAAGAGATGGAATATGAATGGTTTGTTTTTAGAATGGAGTATACGCGGGAGAAATGGAAGAAGGTACTTTGGTCTTACTACACTAAATGGGACCTAATGAAATAATAAAAACAAAAATGTCTAAGACCCCATTTTTTTCCCACCCCCTTTGACCCCCCCTCTCTCTCATTGGTTGGATTTTTTTTTTTTTTCACTTATCCTCCAATCACCACCCGCCACGTATGTGTGGGGGTGGTGATTGGAGGGGGTCTCCATCACTTCTCTAATAAAAAATGATTTGGGTTTTATGGTATAAAACTGTTAAGAATGAGATTTATGAAAAAAGTTCCCTAGATTAAAACTTAAGAAAATTTTAAATCATATAAAACTTATTTAATACTGACTGAATTTATAAATACTAAGCCTTCGTTTTGTATGTAGGCTAAAGGGGCTTTTTGATTAAATTAGCCACAAGAAGACAAAATATGCTAAAAAAATCAATAAGATAAAATGTCACATTCAAATCATAATCATTCACTTTTTCTCTTACAAAAATTCAAAAAACCAAAAGTCCAACCTAAACAAACTTTTTAGTTCCAGGCTAAAATAGCCAAAAAGTCAACTCACTTTTCAAATAAGTGTCAATATATACTATTATAAACTCACTACCACCATCACCATCATGCCATCGTCGCCGTCACCACCACTCACCATCACTATCGCCTCTACCGCCACTACAACGATCACTATCCCTACCACCGCCACCACTACCACTGCCAATACTATCGCTATCGCTGCCGCCGCCGTCGCCGCTACCACCACCACCACTACCACTACCACTACCATCATTATCATACCATCACTACCATCACAATATAAAATTAAAATATATAATTTGAAAATAATAAATTTCAAATTTAATCTTATACATATCAAATAATTTATTTTTAATTCAACAATTAAATTTCTATCAAATATTTTTTTAATTTAATAAATTTAACATTTAGTTTCTAATATTTAATTTTCAAGTTTTAACTTTATCAAACAATACCTAAGTGTATGTGTAAAAAAAAAAAGGCTAGTTTAAACTTTTAAAAAAATAAAATAAATTTATAGATAGTTATTTGAACTAGTTTTGTGACAATATTTTATTTTTAACAGGGAATGATTTACTAACAAAATTTTCATATATAAACACAATGTCATTATACGTGAAATTTATGTGGAAAATTTTTATTTCTACCATTACTTTTTATAAAAGTAAACAAAATAGACAATTCTTAAGTGTGCAAATATATATTATACGTATTTGTATAAATTATTACAAATATACATAAGTTATTTAATAAAATCGTGTAAAGTTTCACAAATATATATAAGTTAACCTATAAAAATTTGATAAATCACAATTTACATATATTTATGAGAATTGACGTGATTTTATGAGATAATTTATATATATTTATGAAAACTTACATAAATATATATTATATGCATCTTACACACCTAAACACTTTCCCTTGAAGAATCAATGCGAGCTCATACTAGAAAAAAGTGAAGCATTTTCTAATTTTACTTTTTGACAAATGGAATAATCAAAAGGCTTAGTGAGATACAAATGATCTTGTGATTGGATTTTCAGTTCTACTCCTATTTCAAACTACATCTCTATTATAGGAAGACCTTTGTCTAAATTTTTTTTTTTTTTTAAATTTTTTATTCCAAGCACCTCTTTATTACCCAATGAATCTCTGTAAGTTGATATTGTTATAGAGGGATGTTGGAATAGAAGATAAGGGAGTGATGGAGTGACAATCCTGCGAAAGACGATAAATAATTGGTGCTCTAAAAGTTAATGATCTATCCTTGTGAGCATAAAAGATTTCTTAATGTTGTGTGAACAAATAATTTACATGTTTGTTCCAAAAATATATATATATATATAGTGGTGGTGGTGATTGTAGTGATAGTGACGTTGAGAGAGGAGGGAAGGAGCGATGTACAAGCGAATTTTGTGTGACAAATAAACGAGAATAATTATTTGATAATTCCAAAGAAACATGTGGCATTATTCATGTGGTATTTGCAACCAATAATGTAATAGAAAAATTTAATAGATAAAACAATGGTGATAGTTTAAAAACATGGAATAACTTAATGGGTTTGGTTATGGTGTGTAACTTACACCTTACACCTTACACCTTACACTTTTTGTAAAAAATTAAACCTTACACTTACACCTTTTTTGAGGTTGCACACCATATGCAACCCACTTACACCTTACACTTACACCTTACACTTACACTTTTTGTGTAAGTGGCACATGGTGTGCAATTGCACACTTAAGAAAAGTCCTAACTTAATATGTTTTGTAGTTTCTCATTTGTCGAAAGTATCTAGTAGACAATGCTATTATTGAAAATAAATAATGAATTTTCAATGAAATGTGTTATCCTCAATTTTTATCAATATTTGGTGCTTCACTTTGGAGATAGAAATTTTTAAAAGTAATATATATACATAAACAAATATACAAAATAATGTAAATTCTTGTTACACATCATTCTAAGTGTGTTTTCCATATTGTAAATCATTTCCCTTTTTCCAAATTGGTAGTAGTTATGTAATTTAGATAACTCAAGCACATGGAGACACAGAATAAATAAAGCTAACTTCATTAAGGAAAAGTAATAAAAAGGCCAACATTCTTCTTTCCTCTTTCTTTTGCTAGGCAAAGAGGCCACAAGCATTTAAGCTATAATTTGAAAGCTACCAAGTACTAATTCCATACCTAAAACCAATTATATATGGACTCAAATCACTAAAATACCACACACCAGTACTATATAAATTGGCCAACCTTATTCTTCTAATAACAACATTACGTACTCAGAAAATTATTCAGAAAGTAAATCAATGAATTACATTCATTGTAGATGTAGTCCGCATCCACTAATTTTAAATCTATATCAATGCTTGATATGGCTTCAGCAATGGAAGGAGAGAGCCACTGAGGTGGAGGGACATGACTTCATTGGTGGAACCCACAAGCTTCCCGTCTATGAACACAGCTGGGACAGGTCCATTACACCCCAACCTCAAGAGAGCCTTCTCTATTTCCCTCCCTTCAGGGTCTTGATCAATCTCATGAACCATAGGGTTCACCCCAAGTTCTTGAAAAAGAACATTCACAGCATAGCACAAGCAACAAGTGCTCTTGCTGAAAATCACTACCCCATTTTCTGACGCCACCCTTGTCACCTTATCCATCTATCAAGAGCGTAACAAAACGATTTCGAATGCAACAGCTAAAACTTAAAATTGAAATGATGGATTGTCGCAAACCATCGGATCGAATTCAGGGACTTGAATTGCGATCCGATGGTTGTAGTTGAAGGGAGGATATGGAAAAGGGAAGTGGGTATAGGAGAGAGGAATGAGTTTGAATGAGGTGATCAATATTGTTTGGTTGAATATGGGTTGTGATTTTGGTACTCTATTTATAAAACTAGGAGAGGAGAGACTCAAGAACATTCAAAAGATGATGTGCTTTAGTTAGATGCCAAAAAAGTAGTAAAGGCACTTTTCATGATGGATATGTATGTGTTTCATACACAAGAAGTTGGAAGATAATTAACCATGTGATACATGTTAGGAATTCCGAACACCTAAAGCAAAATTGGTGAAACACAAAATATAGGAAGGAACAAATATATAAGAATTGTATACCTACATTGTACACACACAAACATAAAAATTACTTAAAAACTAGGGTCACGTGGATTGTAGTGAATCTACTATGATAGTAAAAAAGTTTTAAAAAAATACACTAACTTCAAATTTGGATCCATATTATCTCCACAGGTTATAAATTAAATCCGCAATCAAGTAGTTAATATTTAATACTTATTGAACATGTTTGATTGGGTGGATTAGAGTATGAGATTGGGATTATTAATCCGTGGGTCCAATTATTCTATGTTTATTTTAACATTTTGGTTTAGGATTATTAATCCAATGGATAATTAATCCAATAAATTTGTAAGATTATTAGTAATAAGGTATGAGTGGGATTATTAATCCAGTGGATATTAATCCAATTAGATAGTGAATACCACACTAATTTAATAGGATTATTAATACTTCACTATTTAGTTTTGTGAATCAAACATGACCATTAGGTTTCACATACCTGAATAGGTCAAAGTTGAGTCCGAGATCTGAATAGTTGCAAGTTGAGTCCAAGATCAAGCGGGTAGTATCTAGTACTTTCACGATCTATATTACTAGTGTCTAATACTTATCATAATCGACACTAACTAGCAATATATGAATATTTCACAACTCTTTTGTGGGTGACCAATAGTAGAAAATTGATAAAGTGGCTGATATTGAATTGGTTTTGTGACACACGTGTGCAGGCTAATGACCATGTTTTCCAACTTTTGAAGATTTCATGGACAGTATACTCTTCATGAAAATACAACAAAGAAAGTAGAAAATTCTTGTATGTATGTATGGTGTGTGTGTGGTCAATTTACCTTAGATTCTCCAAATCCCAATCACATTCTTATTATTCTCTGCTCTGCTAGAAAGATGAGGAATGGAGATAGCTTTCGGTGGCTGTGATTCTCTGTCTTTGCCCCCACCCAACTTGCATTAATATTCCTTCTTCCCAGATGTCCATACAATGGCTACACCTGTGGATGACATGTCTAATCCACAAAAAATGCACCAAGTCATTGCCAACTTAGATATACATGCATCGAAGATACATGAGGATAAGGAGAACTCTTATTTATATATATATATATGTTTGTGTATGCATGTTCGTATTTGTATATTTGCATAATTGTTTATGTACATCTTGTCTTCTTTAATCTTACTCGCAAATGATGATAAATGATTTATGTATTCGATCGTATTTTATTAGAACATAAAATTTCGTTTGCTTTGGTTTGGTTTGATTTATGTGTACTATAGGGTGGATTTCAATGTTAGGTAGTGTGAATCCTAATGATTACTGGGTACTAACCATAGATTTCATATCCAAATTATCAGGTGAGCTTGGTCCAAACTTGAATTTGGGGTAAGGGGTCACTGCAAGAATTTTTACTTTTGGGGACTAAATTTTTAGTCACCAAAGTCAATTTTTAGTCGCCGAAGGGCTTTAGCGACTAAATTTTTTAGTCGCAAAATTAGTAGCCAAAGAGTAGTCAGGAAAGCTTATTGGCGACTAAAATTATTTTAGTCGCCAAATGTATTCATTTGCCGACTAAATATTTAGTCGCCAAAAGGTTGGACATTAAATTAAATTAGACCCTTTTCGGCGACTAAACTTTTAGTCGCCTAAAGTCCCACATTTTTAGTTACTAAAATTTTAGTCGGCAAAGAGTTCTTTTTTGGCTACTAAAAATTTAGTCGCCGAAAGTCTCCATTTTTGGCTATTAAATGTTTAGTCGGCAAAGAGTTCTTCTTTTGGTTATTAAATATTTAGTCGCCTAAAGTTCTACATTTTTGGGTACTAAAATTTTAGTCGGCAAAAGTGTGTTTATAATTTAATTTTATGTTTAGCTACAAAATATTTTAGTTACCAAATGTTTGATTTTCTTTTGGTTACTAAAGTTTTAGTCACCAAATGTCTTTTTTTTTTTTGGCTATTAAACTTTTAGTCGTTAAATGTCTTTTTTTTTTTTTTTTGCTACAAAACTTTTAGTCGCCAAATGTCTTTTCCCAATTTCTTTTTAGCTACTAATTGTTTAGTTGCCAAAAACACGATATTATGTTTTATTGCGAAATTATAATTTCTCCACAACCTGTCTATATACAATGCAACCTGTAATATGTATAAAAACAAAATGATACATACTATCAATCATTCCACAATCTGCATCCATATGCCAAAAATAAATAACATTAAATATCAAAGTCCATACAAATCAACTATTGTCCAAACTAAAATAATAATTCCATACAAAATATATCATACAAAAATCAAAACCCTCCGTATATAAAAAAAAAAATACATTTATTACCAAGTGAAATTACCATTTGGCATGGTACAAATTACCATCGTAATATGTACCACAACAAAAGGTTATATATGTACCACGGCAAAAGTTTTCTATGGATCATGACAAAATGTCCTATATATATGCCGACAAATGGTATATATGTACTACGATAGAAGGTGATCTATGTACCACGACAGTCATTATCTGTTGATTGCCAAAAGTTTTCTGTATCAGTAATAATGAACTACACAAAAGCTGAGGACAACAAAAGTATTATATTAGTTCTACACAAAAGTGAAAATTCTTTTCCATACACCAATATAGATTATCCACAAGTCCACGCAACAAAGCTATCTAAAAAGAAAAACAAAAAATGAAACATTAGAATTGGTTATAAAATATCAATTCAGTCAGCAATATGGAACATGTTCCAACATGCATTTAAGGTAGAACAATCGAAAAATGTCTTCTTGGAAATAAAAGAAAGTATATATATATATGTATCATTCAATATTTATTCCAACCAACTACACAAACAATGTAATATGTAATTTCTTCGTCCTATAAATATATAAAGACAATTATTAGAATATGTAGATGTTATTTTAATAAAGTTGTTGCTTTTTTAACTAAGTGTTGCAAGTTTTTTGATTAAGTGTAAGGCGTATTCGGGGGCTGTTATGAATTTTCGCCCTCGGAAAGCCATTTTTCGAGTAAGTTTAGGGCGTATTCGGCTTTAACTCCCACCCTACGAGTTCGAATTACGTTCTGTCATATCTCATAAGTCCTATTTGTCATGGCAAAGCTATCTGTGTGAGTCATACGGTCGTTCAGGGGCTGTTTTGAATTTTCACCCCCAAAACGCCCTTTTTCGACTAAGTTTAGGACATTTTCAGCTCTAACTCCCAACTTACGGATCCGAATTATGTTCCGTCAATTCTCACAAGTCCTATTTTTTATGGGGGAACTGTCCATGTGAGCCACACGGTCGTTCGGGGGCTGTTTTGAATTTTCGCTCCCGAAACGCCATTTTTCGACTAAGTTTAGGGCATTTTCGGCTCTAACTCCTAACCTACGCGTCCGAATTACGTTCCGTCAGTTCTCACAAGTCCTATTTGTCATGGCGATGCTATCCGTGTGAGCCATGCGGTAGTTCGGGGGCTGTTTTGAATTTTCACCTCTGAAAATCCCTTTTTCGACTAAGTTTAGGGCTTATTCGACTCTAACTCCTAACCTACAGGTTCGAATTACATTCCGTCAGTTATCACAAGTCCTATTTGTCATTGGAAAGCTGTCTATGAGAGCCACACGGTGGTTCGTGGGCTGTTTTGAATTTTCTCTCCCGAAAGCCCTATTTCGACTAAGTTTAGGCCGTATTCAGCTATAACTATGGTAAAGCCATAAACATTCCTAGTGGGCTAATTGAGTGCCAAATGAGAAGTTAATGCATGTGAAATCTGATTTAGAATTTTTGAAAGAAAATTTTCATTCTCCAAGTTAAGGGAGCTCCTAGTTGGTAGTAAAAGCTATAGAGGAAGAGCATCACATAAACAGACAGCTATATGATTTCTTATCAGAAAGTTGGCTAGCATAAAGTAAAAAGTGATTTTAGTTCAAATAAGAAGCTTAAAGGAATTATAAAAATAACCAAAACTGACCCAAAAACGCTAAAGAAAGTTGTCAAAGTAAATAAATAAGTTTGAGTAAAAATGAACACATGCACGCGCTCACAGATTAACTTCATGGACCAAACACGTGACAAAGTACATAAACTATCTTAAAAGGCTTCAAAATTGCATATGGTTTATGAAAGATTAATCATAAGGACCAAACATGTGACGAAGTATCACATAAACTAACTAGTCAATAACAACTATCTTCATTTTCATTTCTCCTTCAGAATGTTTAAGATGATGCAGTTGAAACTTACATTAAGTGACCAAAGTATAAGGTTCTTTCTGTGCCAGTAATGTTGATTTCTAGTTCCACAGCAAAAACCCATCTCTAAATCATAAGGATGCTCGACCTCCTAATACTTACATTGCTATGATTAATAACAAAAAATTACCAAAAAGATGTATAATTATCTGCACAAAAATAAGGAAAAGATTTTCCCACCTTTATATTTGAACAAGGCAACTTTACGATAATTGTTTCTCTTCATCCTTTCCATATATACGCTGAAGTTCACGAGTAGCAGCTAGGAACGATTCTGAAGCAAAGAAAAAAGAGTGCATGTGAGCAGAAAGGCATTGTATCAAAACATATTGAACTATCACTCACTGGTAACTAAACCAAATAACTTGAATTACCTTTCCAAAGATGGAAAGATTTGTGTATGTTGTTTAACAGTGGGCACATTTTCCTCATATCCACTTTGGGCTAAAGCTGGATGGCAACCAATAAGCAAAGTTGGAGCATTCAAATGCAATAGAGGGGACTCAAAAATCTAGTGGATTCTATTAAAAAAACAATGGTACATTGCGAATAAAATCAGGTTTCTCTATGTATAACACGCGTAAATCTGAGATTAATTAAGTCTCCTAATCAACCTTATGTATTCCTCTACTTCACTTGTATTCAGTGAAATGACAAAATGATTGGATCATTTCTTACTAGAGGACTTGTGTATGTTGTTCATTAATTTAGGGCCACATACATTATATATTAAACATTTGCATATACACACAACATTATATATACACACAGCATTATTATACATATCCACACAGCATTATATATATACACACACACACATTCACCTACATATATGACACATCATGTTTGAAATTTATCATAAATCCTTGAGCTCTTTAACTTTGGGGATTCAGTCAAACCATCCTTAGGTAAAAAAAAATAAAATCCAAAATGAAACTATAGACAGTTATAAACAATTAAAATTAGAGAAAAAAAAGACAAGATAATCACTGGCAATTCCACATCATAAATTTATGATGAAAGCAAATTTGAGTTTCTCACTCAAATCACCATCTCTAATACATATAAATATATACCAACATCAAGAGTTGGCAAAAGGATCATTATTCCAATTAGTTAGTTACATGAATTATGCAAAAGATTGTTTTTATGATGAGTAAATAGCAATTTTGGCTTTCCACAGCCACCAATTACTCTCGACACTCTTAGGAATTTTGTTTGAAGGGGTCATTCAATTCCCCCCCCCCCTCCCCCTCCCCCCTTCCCCAAGTTAGAATTATATCAAACTAACCTCAAATAGATGAAATTATTCATAAAATAAAAATTCTTTCAGCTCAATGGGGTCACAGTACACCAAGCGCGGCCCCTGAAATTATTTCAACTCAATGGGATCACAGCAGAGTAGTTAGTCATCTATCATGCATCAAATTTAATTTTGAACTTTCACATGAATGATTGACAAATCAAGGCGATTATCTTTGCTTATTCACAGTGAAAATGTAGATATTCCACTATCCATTGTCTTCAAAAACAAAAATCCAACTGACAAAACCTTATTTAATTATCTTTTCTATTATTCAGTTTAGATGGTAAGAGCAACAAATTCTTTTCCAAAAAGATTTAATTTCCAACCAAAGAGGAACAAATCCTACAAGTAAAAACCTCAATCAAATCCTTTCATACAACCTCAAACTTTAAGGTTTCAAATTCCCATGAGAATTGCTAAGAAAGCAGAGGAATATGAACCAAACAAATTTTAGTCAAACGAATCTTCATCAATCTTCAACGAGTGAAAAGACTAATTTCTCCCAAGTAATACTAAAGTTTTTAATCACTTTTTTCAGCAACCAACATACCCAAGGAGGCCACATTTAAATACCCAAACAGTAACCCCCCCTTCAAAAAAAAAAAAAAAAACTTAAATCCAAGTACTTAAATACCTACATCTCCTCATCAACCAAGTAATGCATCCACAGTTCTACATATAACATAAAATCAAAACATATAAGGAAAAAAAATGAACATAATAAAGATTAACTACGCAGGTAGGGGTGGAATAAGTCTAGGTTGCAAGGTATGTACATTTAAAAAAATTGAGTTACTTTGGTACATGAAGAGAAGTATGTCATAAAGAGAAAAATAAATAAATCTAACAAGCATTTTTTTAAAAAAAAGAAAGTTTTGAACTATTAATTAGATCCCAAATTAGACCAGTTTTAAGAATTTATTGGCTGATATAAACAAGTAAATAAAAAGTAAAAAATAAAAGGTAGGGAGCAACACTTAGAATTCTTATAATGAATGCCAAAGCTCATCAGCAGAAATTATGGGCAACACAAGAAAAAAAATGCATAGATGTGATGTAATAAAATACACAAACTTTAAAATAAACAATGCATAAGTAATTGGATTGACCACAAATGGCAATGACATAAGATTGAATAGACAAAAAACTTCAGAGCAGTAGTTGGGTTGACCATGTATGTCAATAACACTATCTCTTAAACACCATTAGCTCCATTACCCCTTGAAGAAAACAGCTCAAAAAAATAAAAAACTGGAAAACAGAATTGTTGAATTGAATATGGATATTGCTAAACTAAGTAAAGAACAAGACAAACAATATGTTTGGGTAATCTAACAAATAACATACAGATCGGACAAACCTCTAATGACATCTTGAGAGATTTGAACTCAAGTTCAAGTATTTACAGTTCACCCAACCTCTTGACTAATTTTGTTTAGTAGACTTAAACAACAGCTATGAGGGGAAAAAGGGAAAGACAAGGATACTGTTAATGATTGTTTGAGTAGTTGAATGACGAGCTAAATGGCTCTAAACTATGAAGTTATTTGTAAAGTAATTATGTCATTGGTCCAACTTACCCATAAGCCATTGTATTTTGAAACTCCAAAACAAATATCCATTAATGTTGCTCTTGTCCTTTCCAAAATGGTAATTGTTGTCTCTCTCTCTCTCTCTCTCTCTCTCTCTCTCATTGTTTTTCCTTCTTTTTTTACTGTTAATTTTTTAACTCTCTTTCTTTCCTTTATTCACCATTATTTCTAATAAACTGGTAATCCTGTAATACATGTTTTGCACAGGAGATTAGAATCAATTTCTCTGTTATTTAATCTTCTATTTAATTGATGGATTCTTTTCATGCTATTCATTTTGTTAAATTTTTTTTTTCCTGTTCTTAATCAAAGGCCTAAAATTGTTAGTTTCTCATGAATAAATGGTTATTTATTTAAGTCAATTTGGATGTGAATGAGAGTGAAGGTCCATTGATTAGTTCTAGATAAGAATTCCTATATTAACTTGACATTTTCTCTATTCCTTTGATCTTATACAAAAATTTCACAGCTAGCTTAATATAAGACTTAGAAACTTCTCACATTATAACTAATGACATTTCACTATTCTTGTTTTGGCTTAAAAGGCTTTATTTGAAGTTTACATGTGTCATGAGATTTTAATATCTTTATAGTTTAAGAAGCATGGTTATGGTGGTTATTTGTCACGACCCAAACTCGCCCCTATGGGCTTAGCACCGTAATCGGCCAGTAATCCGTGATTACCAAAGGCCTGCTTAACAGTAGAACAGTAAAACAGAGTACAGGGGCTGGCGGAAGCCAAAACAGTAATTTAAACAATGTCCAATGAGCTGTGACAGTCTGTATGCAAAAAGACTTTTCATACATATATACAATCAGTGCAAAACAGTATGTACAACATTTACAATCATTCAGGACAGGGACTTAATCCCTGTTAAAACAGTACAGTATCAGTCTATACAAAATAGAACAAAAGGGGGGGAAAACTAAAACACCCCATAGCCTTAGCTTGAACGGGCTCAGAACCTCGCTGTGAGGCACAATAGTTGGCTTTGACAAAAAGGAATCTAACCCACGCTCCTAGCTCCGATCTGGTGCCTGAACACCTACATATATATATATATATATGAGCAGTGAGCTAGAGCCTAGTGAATAACATAACGCGTAAAGAGGTTAAGAATGAATGTCCTTACAGTAATGAAAACAGTTCATTAAATCAGTATTTCAGTCATTCAGTCATAATAGTCATATGTGGTACATCCATTAGCATAGCAGTACAGTAAACAATAGGTCTTAAAAGACCGAATAGTCAATGATGGCCATCATAACAGTAAACAGAAGTTCCAAGATAGGAACTGACAAAGATCTTTGTAATCAGAATTGAATAAAGAATAAAGAATAAAGAATAAAGAGTTGCTAAGGATGCCACAATACAGTTCAGAATAGAGGACATACATTCATTCAGTTAACAGTACAGTTTAACCATTTAAAAGATATTCGTATTTGAACATATCTTTACACAGTTGTTACTCACAGAGTTCTGTGCTACAGTTAAGCTAGAGCACGTCCTCAGATGCCAACCCTACATAGTTACAGATTGAACCCACACTAAGCTACACAGTTGGGAAAATAATAACTGAAACCCTAATTTGCCTCGGTGTGGTTCTACATCTATATCCTCATTAAGATGCTTTAAATTAGTCCTAAGAATGCCTAGGATGGGATAAGGATGCAAAGATGCATTCAGAAAAACATTTTCAGAATTTTCAGAAAACAGGGGTCCCACTCGAGCGTAGGTCAATCCGCTCGAGCGGACATGCAGACAAAGGTTTCCGCTCAAGCGTAGACTTACCCACTCAAGCGTACTGCAAAACAGTCAAAGGTGCTGGATAGGTGAAATTCACGCTCGATTGGGCGCTCGACACCGCCGAAGGCAATTATTCCGCCGAGCGGACTTCAAAATAAAGGCAAAGTGCCGAGCACGATTTTCACGCCGGCGCGCCTCCGCCGAGCTCGGCGTGAGTTCAAAATTTGAAATTCCCAGATTTGAACCTCAAGCTCAAATTCAACTTCAAATGAATCAAATTCGATTCCTTTGGGCCCATTTCCCAAAAAAAACTTGTAAATACATAGTATGACATGATTTAAAGCTCAATTTGTAAAATCAAGGCCCAAAGGTGAGGGAATTAAACCCAATTTCAAACTAATTTTCATGAACATAACTCAAACTTGACATGCATGAGTTTAAACCAATTCAAAGCTTCAATTACATGCTCTAATGAGCCAATTTCTTCCAAAACATGGTAAAATCATGAACTATGGTCGAAAGATGAACATTGCATGAACAATCTCATGAACAATAACTTCAAAACTCAAGAATGGCAACATGCATGCATGATTTGAGCTACAATTCAACATGCTAGAACCAATTCATGACTTAGCTCTTCAACATGACATGAACCATGCAAGAACCAACTTAAAGACACCATTAAGAGGTTGAATTCCTTACCTAAGTCTTCAATTTAAGGTATGGAAGTTCTATTCTTGCAATCTTTCTACAATTTCTCCAAGTCTCCAAGCAAATATAAGATGAAATCAAGCTCTCTCTCCTATCTGTCTCTCTAGTCGGCTATAGCAAGGAAAACAAATGGCTGAGCAAATGTGTGTCTAAGTGTATACAAGCCTCAATATGTTTGGTGTAATGGCCCACTAGGATGGCATGTTGGTAATTAAGCCAACCTTTTCAATTTATCAATATTTGATCTAATTTAATCATACCAAATCACATTTTAATTAAATATGCCATAAAATCACATAAATTCTAATGATCATAAAACATCGATCAATTCCGGATTCGGCCACCGACAAGGCCTTCAATTTGCAGTTTAAAGCATAAAACATGGACAGATAATTTACCAGTCAAACAGATAGAAATGCATTTAAACTAGTACAGTCAATCAGTCAGTTCAGTATTTCAGTTGGTTCAATTACTTATCATAATCAGTCTCAGTTTAGAAGTAATCAGTGGTTAACCAGTAATCAGTGGTGAGAGTTATTATATTATTTATGACTCTACAGTCATCTTGTTAATGTAACTAAATTCTTTAAGCAATGTTCAACTTTTATAAATAGAACATAAGGATAAAAAGGAGTGGGAGGAAGTCACAATAGACTATATAGTCTATTATTTTTTATACAATCATAAATTTTTATTCTCATCTCATGATTTCAAATTCATTTGAAAAATTATATTTATAATCTTTGCATTTTGCTCATTGTGTAATTTTAGCATTTGTAATTTCAATTAGATCGATTTTGACCATTAATTTTAAATTTTGTGTTAATTTTGATCAAATTGATAACACCGATTACATTTTAATCAATCGAAAAACACTAACAACTTAATCAATGAGACAAAATCATGAATCCTGAGTCAATTGAGCCAATTGAAATTATAAATACTGAAATTATAAATATCAAAATGACATAAGGACCGAAATATAAAAAATATCAACGTAATTTACACAATTAAGTATTATTATAACTTTAGAGGAATACTCAAATATTTCATCAATATACTTGAGATGAATATAAAACTACTATTTTCATGTGCTTTTTCCTATCCTAATCATAATTTAATATGCATTAACATATTAATGCGTATATTTAAAGTGTTTTTGAATAAAAGACTTGTAGGAAGAGTTAGATTAAAGGTTTGAAGAAGAATTTGGGAGGCAAGGAAAACCAAAAAACAAATTTGACAGAAATATCCTACTAATCTAACTCTTAATATTTGGGAGGCACGAAAAGCCAAAAAACATATTTTCTCATGCCTACGTTAAATGATTTTTATTTTTTATTAATCAAGAATAGGATGGTAGAATTTGTAAAAATCTGCTAGTGGATCAACAAATTAGCAAAGCAAATGCAATTAAGCTGCTAGTGAAACATATATATACTAGCGTATGCCCGTGCCTAAAGGCACGGTGTAAATAATGTTAGGATTAAAAAAATATAAATATTTATTTTCTAATTAGATAAATTCAGAGAATTCTTCACGAAAACTCACTTTTACTTATATAATATATAGCTAGTTAGACAGATGTACCTCGTCAAAAGTGTAATTAACTTTTTAATAAAAAAAGAATAGAGAGATTCTCTCTCTCTAGGACCGATGCATCACAATTGACAAACACATTTCCGGAGACGGTTTTCATTTTTCTTCATCTTTCTCACCTCTAGGGTCCCAAATTCCTCATACATATACACACACATTTGCACATTTGCAGACATGAATTAATTTCCAATAGTCAGAGCCGTGGATGAGATAATAATAGTTTGACTCACCACATTTGGAAATTAATCTTACTGTATATTATCCTAACACTATTATTATCCTAACTACGATGGATAATAATAGTTTGACTCACCACATGGCAAAAGGTCATATTCAATTTCTCCCTTCATCAGTGGTGGCATAATCATCCTATCAACCATTCATTCAATCAGTAATCAACTATTGATGAAGAAGGTCATGCAAGGAGGTGATAATAATAGTTTGACTCACCACATGGCAAAAATATGACTCATATTCTTCATCAATAGCAAGGAGGTGAGTCAAACTATTTCTAAATGGTTCACCCCACATGGCCTTCAGGTATATAGAGGAGAGCAAAACAGGGATACAAAACATACCCTGCTCATCAAGGACCTCATCCACGATCTTTGCTATCTGTTTCCCAATAACACAACCACAAATACAAAATTTTAGTTAAGAATTACACTGCATACACACATAATATATACGTGAAATTGACCAAAACATGAAATAAAATGAAACCCAGACCTTGTTGAAATGCTCATATTGCCTGTTGCCAAGGCCAAACACTCCGTATGAAAGATTAAGCCATTTCTCTCTCCCTTTACCCTATAGGCAGTCATATAACACGCCATGAAACCCAAATCTCACTTGGTAAAAGAACCATAGTAACAATAAAAATTAGAAATTAATCAAAATTTACCTCTGAAAACCATTTATTGAACCTTGCAGAATTGTCAGTTGGCTCACCATCTCCATATCTATACCACAACAAACAAATAAATTAAATACAATGTTATATACCAACAATACATGAGTATGTATATATGTATGTATGTGATGTGAAGTAAAAACTCATGTAGCTAAAAAGAAAAATGCCACAGTTTGTTTCTTCAATTTCTCCTCATATTCTTCATCAGTCACGGCATAATCATCCTATCAACCATTCATTCAATCAATAATCAACCCTAAAATTAAATTTTAAACAATCACATCAAACAAAAAAAAAAGAGCAAAAAAAGTCAAACTCACCATATCAATTACTTTAAAGCTTGCATTTTTGTATCTCGCTTTACCTTCCTCAGCAAGTGCCTGAAAGGTTGAAAAATGCAGCAATCGAATCAGTCAAAGTAATTCAATGAATCCCAACCTGTTTGAGGAAATGGTGGTGGTGGTGGTGAATATGAATTCATATATAAATATGATGATGATTCAGGTCCTGCCTAATGAGAAGTCCTTGGATCATAACTTACAAACTGAATGAGAGGCGAAGATCTCTTCATATAATACATTTGAGTATTTGAATTCACTCCAAATGAATCCCAAGCAGTTTGAGGAGGTGAGTTCAACCCATACGAACCCCAAGATGTTTGAGGAAGTGGGCATACTCCATATGGTCCTTCACCCCAACCCATCTGAGGAGATGGGTTCACCCCACATGGCCCCTAACCTGTTTGAGGAAGTGGTGGTGGTGGTGAATACGAAGGTTCTTCTTTAATTTCTGGACTACGATGTATATGAATATGACCCCGTGAAGAACCCAGTTCAGAATCGAACCCAGAAGACAAATCCAATGGGGACTAAACTGGGTGTACCATTTTTTTAAAATAGAAAAAACAACTGGATCAAAAGGCTTATCACTTTTATTAGTTTCAGTGTCATGCCCCTGATTTGATTAAAACACACACGAAAATTATGAGGCAAGAAACTTACAGTGCGCTGCCCTGAAATGATTTTAGACACGTGACTTAGTTTGAGGTGTTTCTCCTCTTTCCCCGTGAACCATATTAGTACAGATTCATCCTGAAAGCAATAACACCACAGGTTCTAATTCTAAATAATTTTAGCAGTCAAACTCTACTTTCAGTGAAATACAAATGAATGAAGTTATTGTTTGACAATAACACAACTAATGGCAGGTGATTGAGTATTAAAGTAAGCATATACATAAAGTCAAAATCCATATGGATAGATTGACAATAACTTAACTGTAATTACCTAATTACTCAATAAAATTCAATATGATTTAGTACCCCTATATCGAATGATAATATTCACAAACAAAAACCCAAGTAACGAAAACCTAACTTCAATCAGTCAAAAAAAAAAAAAAAAAAAAGACCTAGAAACGATTAGAAACAAATGGGTGTTGAGATAGATTGAAGACTTACAGGAAACGAATTTTCGAGAGAAATCTGATCAGAAGAAGCGTGTTTTTGGCCAAAATCCATATGGACATGAGGCAACAATTCAGAATGCAAAGGACAGGAGGTCTTGTCCATAGTTGGAGGTAAGCCCATAAAACATCAACACTATCGAACTTCTTAACCGCGTTCCTCAACACCTCCTGAATCACCGAGTCCCACCGACAGTTAACGGAGGATGAGTTATCCGATGGAGAAGTGCAGAATCGGAAACCCTAGAGAGAGAGTGAGGGCTTGATGAGAGAGTAGGAGTGCAAAGATGATCGTCTCTATCGGGAGGAGATTTTAAGGTTTTGGAAGGTGAATTTGTGGGGGTTTGGATCGGAGCGAGGGGATGGAGAAGGGAATGTTGGCGGATCGTCTCAATTGGGAGGAGATTTTAGGGTTTTGGAAGGCGAATTTGTGGGGGTTTGAATCGGAGCGAGGGGATGGAGAAGAGAATGTTGGCGGAGAGTCGACGCCATGAGAGAGAGATTAGAGAGAGAACGGTGAAGGATGATTTTCAGAGAAGGACTGTTATGAATGTAGATAAGGATGATTTTCAAAGAGGCCAAGCTCAGCAGTTTGGGGGGGAGACGTGGGCAAGCGGGATGGTGAGAAGAGAGAGATAAAGATAGAATAGAGGGAGACGTGGGTAAGTAGGAAGTTTATTTTTTCTTTGGGCGGGAAGTAAGTGTAGGTATATATTGATATATATTCAATGAGTAATCTCAGCCATTTATGTAAATAAGCAAATGAATCTTCACCATTCAAATGTCCTAGTAGGACATTTGTCTCTACTATAAATTCAAAAACCGTTCTGTCTTATTATATAGATATATATATATATATAGAGAGAGAGAGAGAGAGAAAGAGAAAGCATATATATATGTTTCATTGAACCCATAAACAGAGAAATAAAGTTATGTTCGCTATTATGCAATTAAGAAAAGCTTATCTGATGAATGCTAAAAGTCATTTTTTTTTAGTTTTATATTGAAGGGTAAATATGTGTAATTGAGTTCATCTTCTATTATAACTATCAAACAACTCACTCGCACTATTTTAATTGGCACAATCCCATCATTATGGATGCTTAACATCTATGCCTTGGTAAAATTCTATGCCGATAACAGAAACTTTAAAGAAAAATATCGAAACTTTGAAAAACACATTTCCAATTTTTCTTCTATTATGTTTTTTTAATCAATCCCAAACTTTCAGACCACACTGGAGTCATCACTGCCCATTGAATTTGTTAAATAAATTGGTAAGGTAAGGTCATGTTTTGCATAATTTGTTTAAAAAAAAATATGCTAGTGAAACATATATATATATAGAGAAAGCATACGCGAGACGGAGCATCAATGGAGTCTCTTCCAGCGATGAAGCTTCTGGATCTCGCGGCGGTGGCGGTGGATCTGCGAAGATCGATAGAAGAGGGGGAGGCGGTGGCGTGAAAAGAGGGCAGCGACAGAGGTAGTAGCGGCGGCAGTGGTGATCGCAACAGTCACGATGGCGATAACGGAGGAGGAGGAGGTGGTGCTTCGGTTGCCAACGAATGTGAAGAGGAGCGGCGGCGAGATGGTGATGCAGCGAGACTCCTTCGCCCCCTTCATCTTCTCTTCACCTACCCTAATATTTTATTGGTGAGGTATTGATCCCCATCCGTTGGTTCTTCAAGTGATCGATCTTAGCCATTCATTTTACATCCTTGTTTAACTTATTTTCCCAGACTAAAACATAGCTTTGTTGTTAATTAAGTAAGGAGCCCGCCAAAATTTCAAAATCTTTCTTTGAAAATTTTAATTACAATTGGCGACTAAACATTTTAGTCGGAAAAAGTTAGCTAAAGGCGACTAAAATAATTTTTTGTCACTGAAAGTAAGTTTTTCGCAACTGAAACTTTAGTCACCAAAGAGAAAAAATAATTTTTTTATTTTTCATTCGGTGACTAAATATTTTAGTAGTCAAAAATCAGTATACGACGACTATTTTTTTTTTTTGTCGCTGGAAGTAAGTTTATGGCGACTAAAACTTTAGTTGCCAAAGAGAAAAAATAATTTTTTTTATTTTCCATTTAGCGACTAAATATTTTAGTAGCCAAAAATCAGTATACGGCGACTAAATTTTTTTTTGTCGCTGAAAGAAAATTTTTGGCAACTAAAACTTTAGTCGCCAAAGAGAAAAATAATTTTTTTTATTTTCCATTCGGCGACTAAATATTTTAGTAGCCAAAAGTCAATAAACAGCAACTAAGTTTTTTTTTGTCTCCAATTTTGGCATTTTTAGCGACAAAATTTTTTTTTAGTCGCCAATAATGAATATGCCCCGACTAAAAAAAATTAGTAACTAAATATTTTACTTTTGGCGATTAAAAAAAAATGTTGGTCGCCAATTCCATAACTTTTGGCAACTAAATTTTTTTTAGTCGCCAATTTTGGTCACCAAATGTGCATTTTGTTGTAGTGGGTATTTTTGGTAATCTACAATTATGATGGATTATTTTATTTTTTATTTATATATAGTTGAGGGGCGACTACTTTTATATCTTTATTGTGTAAACTTATTAGAGCAAACTTCACTTTACTTTGGATCATATGTAGTTTACGGGAGCTTCTATATGCACACACCATATCCCCTCTTCCCACACACTTAATGAGAGAGTGTGTTGGGAAATTGTGTGTGAATGATGTGTATAGAGAGAGAGTGGTGTGTGTAAATAGATGCTCCCGTAGTTTACTCTCCTTAACACTTGAAAATGACCATATAACCCCTTTATTATTTGTGAACTTAAGTGCATTGTTTGGCCCGTTAACGATTTAATGAAAAAGACTAATATATATATATAAGTAATTTAAGTGTGTTAACTACGGATATTTTCATCATTTGTATGGAAGGCACGGTGTACTTTAATCCTCTGTGTTTGATTCTATGTGCGATTTACCCTATTGAAATTTGAAAATGAGTTTATAACACCCTTATGTCTGTCACGTGTTTTACACTTACTGTTAAGTTAGACGGAATATTGAACAGTACACTTCAGTCCATAAACCATAAGGGAGTTATGTAGTCATTTCCAAACATTAAGAGAGTAAACAGCATATGAACCAAACCGTAGGGAGACAAAGTGAAATTTATCCTTATGGATGAAATCTTAATTTGAAAATAAATTACCTAAATCTTATATTCACAACGCGTATGGTTTTCGTATTTTTATTCTTCTCTGTTTTTTCCTATCATGTTGATTATATGATTAGATGTTATGAAGATGTTACGGATTCATAACAGCCAGTCATTTGGCTATGTGATTATATTTTGTTTTAAGAGAGAATCCATTTTTTGTGGAGACAGAGTTGGTGGGTTGAGAACATTAATTTGATTAATAAAATAAAACTTTTTGCTTCATAATTAATGTCTAAAAGTTGCAATAGCATTGTGAATAAAACTACTGATTTAACATTTTATTGATCAATTTGGTAGAGGTAACTTGCCACTTGTGATAAAAAGAGAATAATTTGTGAATTATGGAGTTCTCTGTCGAGACATGTCGGATAATTGATTCAAAGTGTTGCATTTGGAAACTTTATTCTTTGTAATTTAACAATTAATTCTTGTAATATATTAGTGGGACATTTTTCTAGAATTCCATCTTAATCACAAAGGTTATTTTGGGAATTTTAAGCACATGCATTCTGCACAGTACAAAACATCTTAATTCACACTATTTTTTCGTTTGAATACTAACTATCGGACAAGAATTCATATGATTCATATATTAATTACTGAGGAAAAACTATACTTAGGTTTTGTTTGGGAAATGGATTGGTTTTTTGACTATTTAATTTGGGATTAAAAAGTCTTGTTTGAGTTGAACTTTTTGACTTTTGTGAGAAAAAAATAAAATAATTATGATTTGAATGTGATATTTTATCTTATTAATTTTTAAATTTATTTTGTCTTTTAATGACTATTTTAGCCAACCCAACCAATATGCCGAACGTGAGCTTAGTACTTTACATCATAGAGTTTTTGTTTGGTAGTTAATATTTGAACAATTGATTATTATTTAGTAGCTAATGTTTTTCCTAACGAAAAAAATTATGTGAATTGAGAAAATGAATGGTGTGTAGATAGAAGCTTTCATGCATTTGTGATAGGGGTGAGCAGCGGATATATCGATCCGTCAAAATCGACCGAATCGAATCGATCCGCCGCATTTTGGACGGATACAAGATGACGAACGGACGGTTGCAGATTGATTTTCTCCAATCCGCTAATCTGGCGGACGGATGGCGGATTTGAGAATCCTTTAGCCGCAACCAAACCGCCAAACCACGAGCACCCTTAGTAATTTATAAGATTTTGTGTTTTCAGTTTGTTTAATTATTCTGCTTGTGTTTTCAATTAAAAAAGAGTTTAAATATTCTATTAAAAAAAGTTTTCAACTTGAATATCTTTTTTCAATTGAAAAAAATAAACGTATTATTTATTTATATTTTTTAGTTTTTAAATCTATCTCTAAAAATAATAAATAGAAAATATGATATATGCTGGTTGGTTTTTGTTTTCAAAAACAAATATAGATGTAACAATACAAAGGTATACAATCTCTCATGGTTTTAGTAGTTTGAATTATTTTTATATTTTAAAAACCATAGATTGTAATATTTTATGTAGATGAAGCATGCAATGATTGTGATATTCTAAAGTTTCAAACTTTCTTACTTTGGATGAGGCATGCAGTAATTGTAATATTTTTTTAAGTCATTGACTGTAATACTTTTTTTTTTTTTTGTGAGGAAGTGCATAAGTTGAATTATGTTGAAAATTTATAAAATTTTAAACCGTCAAACCGATTCGCATCCATCCGCCAAACCGTCAATCCGCTCAATCCATATCCGCCGGATTGGCGGACGGATGCAGATTGATTTTCTCCAATCCGCCAATCTGGCAGACGGATGGCGGATTGGAGGTTTCGTGACCGCAACTGACCCGCACCCACCCCTAATTTGTAGAGTTTCACTGCTGGCACAGTTTTTTTAGTTCCAATATCAATTATCAAACAAAAATTAACAGTTTGGTTATCAACAAATAAAAAATCATGATTCAAATATCAACTAACGAACCAAAAGTATTGCCAAGTCATGAGTTTTTATTTGGTAGTTGATTTGAATAATTAATTTTTATTCAATAATCATATTTGAACGAAAAGAATGGTTTGAATTGAAAAATCACGTGTATGCAAATAGAAGCTCCCGTGCATTTTATCTTTTTGAGATAGTAAGGGGGAAAAATGACAAAACTAAGCAAACAACAAAAAATCTATATTTTTTTTATATTTTTTTTTAGTTTCCAATACTTATAAGGAAATAAAGTACAAACTGTCACATAAATTGTAAAGTCTTGATTAGCCATTCCATACATATAGAGTGGCAGTCTGGCTCTTATAAAACATAGTCACCGAACTTAGAAAAAGAAAAAAGGAAAGAAAAGAAAAGAGCCCTTAATACCACCTTCCTTTGAACATGGTATTAGGACTTAGTGAGTATGACCATGACACAAAAACGAACATGAACACAAATACATAACGTAGGCTGGTTTGAGGGTACTAGAGCCATATAGCTCCAGCATCAATGAGCTTTTGTTTTAGAGACCCCTCAACATGAAGAGATATGATATCTTTTGATGAGCCCACAAATTTCCCACCTATAAAAATTGCTGGGACTGAGGGTTGGCAACCTAGTCTTTGCAGCGCACGCTCCATGTCTCGCCCACTTGCATCGCGGTCAAGCTCATGAATTGCCGGGCTTGCACCAAGTTCACGAAACAGTGCCTCGATGCTATGGCACATGCAACATGAGCTCTTGGTGAAGATCACCGCAGCCTTCTTTGACGCCAAGTCTTTAACTCTATCCATTTTTGAGAGTGTTGATGTTCAGAAACAGAGAAATTTCACAAATGCAATGCACGGAGAACAGAGAAATTTCACTAAAGCCAAGTGAGTCTAATGCTTGCTTATCTATGTTGGACTTGAGCTTTCATCACCTCTTATTTATAGGTGCATTTGAAAGTAGTGGGAATGAATTGTTTAAACCAACAAAAACAAATAAAAAAAAGGAAAATATATAAAAGAAAGCTCCTCAAGATATTTGTTTGGATAAGAAAAAAAAAATGTCCACGGTGATTTGCTTGATAATGACTCCTTGTGCTATAAACAAGTTGACACCTAGTGTATCATCCATAGCGATAATCTACGTTGCTTAGAATGTTCGTACGTCTGAAACAGTGTTAAAATTTTAAGTATATGAAGCAATATTAGAGCACGTATGATTGAATAAACAACAATTTGAAAGGGTTCGAAGAGGATATATTCTTCTAGCTTTGTATGAAAAACACTTTCTTGTGAGGCAACTTTCGGAAAGGAACCATTATTAATATAATTACATATACTGAACTATACAAACATGCTCTTGATGATGATATCAATGAACCCTATTTTGCATTTAAACTTCCTGGAAATTCTTCTCATAACCTTCTAATTAAATAGAATTATTGCTATATAGAAAATTCTTGCCATGCTCGTCGGTTAAGAGTGGATATATAATTTGATTCACACCATTATTTTGGTTCTTTTATTTTATTATTTTTGCTTTTAATATTTTGTCATTATCCTAGTAGGATCCTTGGGCTGATGTGGAATAGATACGAGTCTATCCAATTCTTTCACTTTCTTCGATTGGTCGCCCTGTGTGAAAAATTATGTCACCCAAAAAGAAACCCAAGTAAAAGAATAACAGAATTAAGAAATTAGTATATCATTACTGTAAACAGCAAGTCTTTTTGCAGCATATATAAACACAAAATGTAAGGATTGAATTTCCATTTTAATTAATATCTTTAAATCAATAGGTGGATTTCAAAATGAGTACTCTAGAATTACAGTCACATGGTATTTCATGATATTATGATTAGTGGAGAATACGTGGTATTATAATTTTGTGTTGATGATTGACGAATATGAGAAAACATGATGAATGATAATTAATGTAAGAGTATAAATTCGTGATACTCCACAACGAATACCTAACAATTTCTTTTCAAAATGATATGGCTGTGTTTTAATTTTTTAATTTTTTTTATTATTATTTTTTTTTAAAATTTTTTGGGTATGCATTTAATGTGTAGGACATTTCATTGTCCTGCTGGGATGTTAAAACTTGTTTTCTTGATTTAAGTGAATTATTGTGTTTTCCAACAAAAAATTAAAATAAAATAAAATAAAAAAACCTTAGATTATTATGTCACCAATGGAATATCTGATCTAAATGAATCTTCATCTCTCTTCTGACTTTTAGCTATTTTTGATATGCAAGAATCATTGTACTAGAATCCAAGAATTTATCGTCACTGTTGGGAATACATTGACGGTGAGCACAATGGAATATAGTTTTTTTTTTTTTAATTGATTCTCATAAATCACAATGGAATTTACAAAATTTGTAATTGATTCTCATAAATCCAACATCTTGTTTAAACAACATACATAGAATGAGATTGGATTAATATCTCAAAGGCAAATTCCAATCTCTCAAGTTGTACCTTCAAATGCAATCCTCAAGCCATTCAACCGTTCGTTCGGTCCTCAAGAATATTGTCATAAAAGCGAAATTGATTCTTATCTACTTGTTCAGCGCGCCATTCGTACATATTTTTCTTAATCACTTCATTCCAATAAAATGCTACTGGTAGGTAAGGCATTTTCAAAATGACAACACGCTTAGAAGCGTATTAATTCCCTCCATCTTACATGAAGTCTTTTCTCTCAAGAATAAACAAAACCGTGAGAGGGGACAAAATCCGTCCCTCAACCCCAAAGTGTACAATGTCTATAGGGGCTATGCTTATAAGGTGGAAGTAGGAGTCCCTTCCAGACGATATGGGATATTGTCCTCATTAGACGCTATTTATACTCGTTAATTATATTCTAGGAAGCACGGATACAGATACAGATACGGGTACAATACGATATGGATATGGTGATACGGCAAAATGTGAAAAATTAGGATACGGGTACGACTGTGATACATTCGTAAAAAATATTATTTTTATAACTTTTTAGTAATGTAGTATGTACACAAATAAAACCAAAAGCAAAAGAGGCCACCAGAAAGTAACTTTCAAAGTGCGAAATCAAGATGATCTATTCTTTTAACAAATTGAGAGGAATTAAAAATGTAATTCTAGGAATTGATAGAAGCCCCTTTTTTCTTTTTTTCTTTTTTTCTGGGTACATCGAAATAGAAAAACAAAAGCAGAAATTACACCCGGTTTCCCTCCTTAGAGAGGTATATAATATTTGCAACTAGAAGGTGCCGGATTTCTGCTGGTGGGGTATTAACAATTAGAAGGTCAGTTAGTTGTTGATTTTCTCCTAGTTTTGCCAAAGCATCAGCACATATGTTGGCTTCCCTCTAGATGTGTTGAATTGAGCAATCACAGCCTCTCATGATAATGCATGCATCCTCCACAATGTCTCTAAAAGGACATCTCTTGCCTAGGTCTTCACTCAACAATTGCACTACTTGCTCTGCATCTGTTTCTATGATTACTTGGTTCATACCTCGCTGGAGTACAATTGTGAGGCCCTTGTAGACAGCCCAAAGTTCCGCTTCAAGATTGGTGCTGATCTCAAGTCTCCCATAATAGCCGCTAATCCACGTTCCTTTCTCATCCCAAAATAGACCACCAAAACCTCCACCTCTTTCATTCCGCCGAGTGCTACCATCCATATTAAGCTTAATTTTTCCTGTACTTGGACAAGACCACACATTTAGACTTTTAGATTTGAAAGGAGTTGTGATATCTAAATTGAAAGCTTGAAAGATTTCCTTAGAGTAGTCAGATTTGGTTTTCACACTCTTATAAATGTTTGTGGATTTATTTTCAAAAACCATTTTGTTTTGATTTTTCCAAATAATCTAGGTTGTGATGAGGAACAACGAAGGGTGCTTGTTATTCCTTTTCACATTCCGAATAATCCATTCTTTCCAAGGTAAATGTAGTATATAAGAGTACCAGTCCCTATTGAATATTTGACACCAAACCTGCATAGCTTTTGGACAAAGCCTTAACAAGTGATTTATGTCCTCCACACCCTCACAGCAAGGGCATTTCGAATCTGTTGCAAGACCTCTTAAATTCCTCAAATGATCGTTATCGGCCCTCTAGCCCATATCAGCAGATCCATAGATGATATTTGAAAGGTTGGCCAATCTGCTGACTTAGAGAGTCCCAGTAAGCTTCTCGCTTTGTTCTGGTCTGACTCCATTACTTTCGCTGGTTTCACAAGTAACATATGCCTCACATTTTGCGAGTCTATCTCCCACAAAGTTTGAATCAGAAGCTTCACTTCTTCTAGCCACCAATCTATTCTGACGTGGTGATATACTTTTTTCTCGAGTTCTAAAAATAGTAGAGTCTTGAACTGATCCACTCGATGCTCTATCATTAAAATGTTCTTTACAATTTCCTCCATTAGCTCTTTCTGCCTGTGTTTCGCTAGCCTCTGGTTGTTTACCTCCTCTGGCTTTCGATTGATTTGGTGAGAGTTTACTGACCAACGTTACAGTTGAGCTCCTGGAGATAGAGTGAGGCTTAGTAACATTTGAAATGTTAGGGTTTCCTTGATTACAAGCTTTACTTGGGTTGATGATCGATGCTGCTTGTTGGGTAGTGGGTTGATTGGCCTGATAGGTCGCTTCTGTTCCTTCTGCCCCATGTTGAGCAACTGGCCCTATATCCTATCCACGATCCTTCATGGGTTTGACTAGGTCCACATCCATTACTGGAGAGAGTTGTAGAGGTGTCTCTGGTGATCTCCTAGGCTGGTCATTAGGAGTGAGACTTATATCAGTACTATGGCCCATATCCAGGTCCACATACGTCCTCTGGGCTCCACCGCTTGGGTTTCACTACTTTCTCCATGTTCTTTATCCAACTGTAGGACTTCAAATCTGTTGCCCTTTTGAAGATGGGCCTTTTGTTTATGTTTTCCTTGTTAAAATTTTCTTTTACTTTGGGCTATGGTCCACGGCCCATATCCATTTGTCTCTTCCTCAATGCATATGTACTTATTCTTATGTCCATTGGGCCTTGATGTTGTTAGCCCAGTATCAGTTCCAAGTTTGGTAACGGTCTCATTTTGTTTCATCTTCTCCGGTTGTATCATCGAAAATTTAGGGCACTTGTCTTTCTGGTGACCAACTCAGCCACATACAAAACACAGAGTATGTAAATGTTCATATTCCACCACATAATGATATCGCCCAATAGTGAGGTGCGAAATAAGCGGTTTACGAAAGTCCATTTCAACTCAAACCCTTGCGTATTTTCCTTGTGCTGCCATGACAGTATTAATGTCAACCTTTAAAGGATTACCAAGCACCTTCGAGATATGGTAGAGAACCTTTTCATCATAATACTCAATAGGGAGGTTTGGGAACTTGACCCAGATTGCGGTTGTGTCCGCCTCCGCCTCCACCTCCACCTCCTCCTCGTTAGATTTAAAATCAGCTTGCTATTTACAGACTGTTACGTATCGATCCAACACGATCCATGGTCCCCCTGTGAAAACCTTAGAGTAATCCTCCATCATTTCAAATTTTACTATGAAGAATCCATTTCCAATATCCAAAGTTTCAAAGCCTGCTTGTAAATTCCACAGCTTTCACATTCTATTGACAAACAGGTTATAACCAATATTCCTTCCCAAAAGTCTCACAATGAGACATTTTTTCCATGGTTCTCTAACTTTCTTAAGGAGACCGGTAGGAATTTTAATAACTAGATTCGAGGCAGTCCCTTTAACCTCCACATCTGCCTCTGGCGCTGTTTGGGAATCTGAAAATTAGGCTATTATAGCCTCATTTGATTTTTTAGCCCAAAAGCAACACTGTGCATGGGTTTTCAATAAAAAAATAGGTTGCCGCTCGACGGTGTAGGCATAGCCTTACATCGTCACAAATGACAAGATGTTACAGCAAGGGCAAAAATACCATTTTGCCCCTTCATATCAATTTTAAAAATAAAAAGTTAGGGATAAATCTATCATTTTAAATTTAAACATCATTTCAACACACTTTCCAATACAACAACTCAACTAAAAATTCATCTCATCTTCCCAAACACAAAACTAAAATAGCCTACTAAAATAGCCAAAAAGCCAAATAGCCTACTAAAATAGCCACTTCCCAAACGAGGCCTCTATATGTTCATCGTTTCCATTTCCTCATCGGAAAAGAAATAGGCCGCCTCACAATCGAAACTACGTTCTCGTTCAGTTTCATTAAATTTAGATCACAAGATAGCTTGTTTGAAAGATCGATGAGTTTCCCTAGTTGACTCGGTGTCCCTATCTTTGGGATTTTTTCGTTCTTCAGCTAGCTCCACCATTTGCTCATCTTGGTGTTCAGTAGGGTTATCGTACGTCCCCTGCAGTTCTTCATCAAAATATTCTGTTGCTTTAACCTTTTTCTTGCTCCGATCAAGATGATCTTGCTTCTTTGTGGATGTGCCATGGTTGCCAAGTTCACTTTCAACGATCATTTTTCAAAATAGTTTTTCCCTAACAGTTATCAAATCAATCGGTTTCTACTTGCATGCAAAAACTTTTCAGCCCTCTAAACAAACACCTTGCATGCAAAAACCTTCCCTATTACAAAGATAAGAAAAATCAACATGCTTGGTTGAGACACAACAAAAACCAAAAAATAAAAACAAAATCTAAAAAATCCATTAAAAAAAATCGGGGCAACAAGTTCTTCTTTACCAATCAATTTATAACCATAAATAAAACCTAGCATTTATTTATATATAACTTTAAACCATTGTATGTGTGTAACATAATTTTATAATACCAAATTGTGGCATTCATTAGGGTTCAATCAAACAGTGAAAAAAATCACTAACAACATTATAATATGCCTCAATTTTCAAAACTAAAAGTAGAGAGAGAGAGAGAGAGAGAGAAAGATCGAGCGACAGAGAGAGAGAGCGAGAGAGAATGAAAGTGAGAGTGATGAACCATGATCGATGACGAGGATGAGGATGGTGACAACGACTTGCTGCTGTTTGCGATTCAGAGACGACGACTCTCTTGTTGCTGCTCAACGACTCTCTCGTTGTTGTTTGATGACTCCTCTAGGTAGGGTTTGTTTGATTTTTTTTGTTTTATTTTAGATATAGTTTTGTTATTTTACACTTTAACCCCAATTATAAGTTTCAAAATTATTTTTTCACCCCGTCGTATCCCAAAAGTATCCCAAGCGTAACCTTGAAGTATCCTCGCATATCCCAAACGTATCTGAAATTCAAAAAATTTAAAAAAAAATAAGATACTTCTTTGTCGTATCTGATATGTATCCCGCCGTATCGGATGCGTATCCGTGATCCGACACGCCAGAAGGGCCGTTTCGGAGTATCCGTGCTTCCTAGATTATATTATTTGTTTAAAATATATGTTGTATGTTGTATTTGGGTTAAATATTATTTAAACGAAAGTTACTATGTTATATCTGATTTTATGTAAATATTTTTAAAATTTTACTATTCACGTTTTGAAAATTTTGGCTGATCACTATTCATCTTTTGACAAATTTGATATTGCTTGGTTGTATTCCTTTGACAAATTTGATATTGATTGGTTGTATTCCTCTGACAAATTTGACATTAATTGGTTGTATTCTTTTGATAAATGTGATATTGGTAGATTGTCATCTTTTGACAAATTTGATGGGTTATCTTATTTTGACAAAATTGATATACTCACATGGGATGGTAGGTTATTTTTATGTATTTAAAATTTCTACAATAATTATAAAAGAGAGAGATCTATTATAAATGTTATTTAAAGAGATTTTACTATATATGCAAATATTTTAATAGAAAAGTTATATGCAGTTACTGTGCATTTTTGTTATTTACAGGAGAAGTTTGAAAATTTTGGTGTTATTATTTGTTGAAAACGATGTTGACTATATTTTCAAATTCCTTCACCTGCCAAATTTGAAAAGGAAACGTGCTCGTGCTTTGCGCCGTATGTTGTCTAAGGAGCGTTTGTCTTCTCCAATTTTCTCCGTGTTCACATGATCCAACGTCAGCAAGGAGCATTCTACCCCAACGGGTAGTATTATTTGTATATATAGAAATGTTTTGGTTGGAGAAAAATAAGAAGTGTTAAAGAGAAAATTCTATGATATTGAAGTGTTCTCAAATATTGTGTTGTGTGCTTTCAGTGATTAATTATTTCTATTGAGAGAAAATTTGTTGAGATTTTGAGTTTTTATTGTAAAAGGGTCTTCTATCCCTTATTCTTATTTTTGTAAAAAGAGTTATAGTTTTTGTGAGTGATTTTTGAGATAAAATCACTTGGTTAGAGTGATTAGGCTTAATCACCTATTGTAAAGATTCACTAGCACTCGTAAAGCTAGTGGTGTTGTTACTATTTGAAGAATAGTAGAGAACTCCCAAGGAGGAACTTGAGGAGTAGATGTAAGCCTGGTTGTGCCATACCACTATAAATCTCCGAGTTTGCTTTCTCTTCCCTTTACTCATTTTATTTTTTATTACTCTCATATATATTGTTCCGTATATTTATTTATCTATTTTATTTATTTGGGCTAAAATTTTAATTTGACAATTTATTTAAAATCCAATTCACCCCCTCTTGGGTTGCCTTTTGGGTTACAATACTCTTATTTTGAAACAAGAAGACATAAAAAACAAGCTCATACCTATTTGAGTTAGGCATTGCTATTGAAATCCAAAAATTAGACTCACTTTTCAAACTTAATGATATGACAATCAATTAAAATATATAAGGCAACCCTCTCTTCTCTTCTCTTCTCTTCTCTCTCTCATATCTTCACTAATCATCAATCAATCTTCTCACTTAGAAAATTGGTCTAAAAAGTGGGCATGCATTTCATTTTTCATTTGAGTTATGCTTTTAAAAATTTACAAAAGGTAAGAAGACAATATGAAATGCAACTTCGCATAATACTCAAACTTTAGTCATGACACTCAAATTCAATTAATATAGGGGTTTAATTGACTCCTTAATTAGTAGCAATGTTTATTTCTCCAATTACATTAACTATAGGATTAAAGTACAAATTGATATTTCAAATTTAGCTTTAATTAGAACTCTTTTAATTCTCCTTAAACTTAATTGATTGAATTTCTATTACTCATGAGAGAGAGAGAGAGAGAGAGAGAGAGAGAGAGAGAGATCATTGATAGCAATGAGAGAAATGATTGAAGATCTAGGATTTCGAAAAGGAGTTAGGTGTCATAGTGGTATGGAGGAAGGCTAGGGTATTACAATGGAGGTAATAGAGGAAATGAGTAAAGTGGAGGATGGACAAACGGGATTGGAGAAGGGCTAAAAGTGGAAGTAGGGGTAGCGTGGAAAGGGGTTGTGGCAGGGTTATTGTCGGCTAAGAAAGGTAAAGGAGGAAAGGTCCATGATTGAGAATGATAGGATAGGATGGTCGATGAGTTAGAAATAGTAAAGAATGGAGAAGAAAGAAAGAGGAAAGGAAGAGACGTGAATGGTCAAAAGCAAAATGAGTGGGTTAAAAAAAAAGTAATTATAATAATATTTTAAGTTTCCATATATATTGTCAATATATTTCTTTTCCATCATTTTCCTGCAAATTTTCCAAATTAATGCAACATGAATTTTGCTTTTCTCTCGAACAAAACTCGATCCATATTAACTCTTATTATAAACTAGGGAAGCAGCCCGACTCACTCGGGTCTAGACTGGGATTGGAATGCCATCAAGCCTAATGGGTTCTCGCAAAAAATCAGGCCAGGCTGGGTTAGCCCACTCACTCAAAATAGTAACCCAGGCCCAAGCCTAGACCTAGGAAGTACTCGAGCCTCGGGTATCGCCGGGCCACTGGGCTCAGGCTTAATTGTTTTTAATTTTTTTCTACAAAAATTTTATTTTTTCCTACAAAAATAGCTTGGAAAGGATAGTGGGCCTTGGGCTAAGCCTTGAAGTAAGTCAGTCGGGTGGGCTCCAAGTTGGGCCCCAAAACACGTGACTCGTGCAGTCCTGTGGTCACAGGCAATAGGTTTCTACGGGTCGGTGGGCCAATTTTACACCTTTATCTAAAACAACCAATAAGAATAAGAAAAAGAAAAAGAAGACCGATTTGTGTGACAAAGTACATGAATCGATTCAGTCAAAATAACTTATAGTGTTGAAACGCATATAATGAAATAAAACCCGATTAGAGAAGTGAGATTGGGTTATACCGCCATTTTAAAATTAAATATGAACTAGGCGATTTATTACTCTTCTATAAAATGCAAAACGTAATGCTTTGACTGTTAGGATTTTGGGAAATTTTAATACAACTTAATTGCTCGTCTCTTTTGATTGAACAATCGCGGCTTCTCTCTCTCTCTCTCTCTCTCTCTCAATTCATTATCTGTATATGATTTGCATATGGGATTGACAATAAGTGTTGTATTAGATTCTTTGTTTAGTTGTTCTGTTCATGGTTCTCTACTTATATGCTATATGTGTGTATGTGTGTTATTTTAATCTTTTTTTTTTTTTTTTTGTATTTTGTTTCTAAATCTGTTTGAGTTAATTTGGAATGAATTAGGGCTTTAACCTATATTGAGTTTCTGGAAATGTTAAATTTGTATGAATTAGTTTACTGTTTCATTTTGTTTGTTGTTGTTGATGTACTCAAACCCTAGTTAATTTCTTAGGAATTCGTAACTTAGTTTAAAATTTGGTGTCTTTTTTCAGGTGGGTCTGCAAGATAAAATGTTGAGCTATGCTTTTTATTTTTATGAAATAATTAAACATGGATTTGATCAATGTTGGGTTTAAACACTCTGACATTTGCTTCTTCTTCTTCTTATTTTTTATTTTATTTTATTTTTCCAGCTTTTTATGATTTGCCAACAAAACTTTAATACTTCCAATGTAACTTAACTGGTTCTCATTTAATCTTTGGTTGTTGCAGGCTTAAGAAATTCTCTAAATGTGGTATCATTTGACTCAAGGTTGGCCTTGGTTATAAGATATAATCGAGTTTCATATTTTTAATTTAGTTTTTCTTCCAAGTTTAAAAATTGAACTTTGTATTGCAAGCTTGCTGGTAATTAAAAACTAATTATTTTCACCATGTTCCAATAATCATTGTTCTTAGATTTATGTTAAGCACTGAAACAAATGGACACACTAATATTTGGCATCATCTAGAATAACAAAAGTGTTAAAATGCAAATATGTGGTTATGTGAAAATTGAGTTGGATATGTTTTAGTTTAACGATTGGAAGTGGTTGTTCATGATATATTGTTTGATGCATCACTAAACATTTGATAGTGTGAACCCATTCATTTGTTTGTTAGAGTGGTTTATTGGTATTGTCATGATGGTCAGAATCTGCATAAATAGAAATTGTTGCATATGGAAGACTCAATAGGAATATGCATCATAGTGTTTAATGAAATGCCAATACATTTGTTTTGTATGTTAGAACGAAACTAGATGGATAGCAAAGTTAAGATTGTAGCCTTATAGAAATATAGTCTACACTCTTCCATTTCGAGGTAATAGGTCAACTTAGAGCTAAGCAAGCTTGCAAAGCAATTGACACAAGAGCGTGAAATGTGAGATCATGACAGCATACAAATAAATAGTTTGGTATATAATAATGTTGTAAAAGAATCTGTAATGCTTGAGCCCCACAAGTATACATTACTCATTTAGAAGTAACTAGTAAATGCAATGAAGCTATATTGAATTTTATTCTGTGGGTTATAAATGTTCACTGTTATATTTCACTTTATCATGTTTCTTATAATTAAGCATAAATTTCTTATCATTACCTACAAAGTGTCTCCTACCCTATTAGCCACCTTGATTTTCAGGGTTCCAAAATGAAGATCACCGAAGAACTACAAGAAAAGTAGTTTGAAGAGATTCTAGAAAACATGCCTCAGAAGAAACAAGAAACTCGTGATGAAATGCTATCTAGGCACAGGTAATGTATCCTTGTCTAACTTGAGCCTGATGGAATCTAGAAAGATGACAATATTTTCTGTGACACGTAAAGATATTGCTAATAAGTGCCTATGATTTTTTTAAATATAAATAGAAAATTGTAAGCATAAACATTACCAACCAAGCTCACAGTGTTTATTACCTACAAGATCTAGCGATTCGTCTTCTTGAGTTATTTAATTTTGACTTTTCCTTTCCTTTTTTTGTTCTTCGATAATGATTTTATCACACGTGTAGGAAAGAAATTGCAACGAAGAAGACATCAACTAAAGGTAGTAAGGCTGAACAGAAAGTTAAGAAGAAAAAGATAGAAGAAGAGGTCTCTCAACTTTCTGCAAATCTCAAAGAAAAGGCATGCTAAGAAACTAGCTTCTTTGGGCTATAGCAGTAGCAATGATGGCAGTAATAAGGGAAACCTCAACAATTTGGTGAAGGTTATAGCTGGTGTTTCAGTTACCAATTGTTGGTGATAATTACAAATAAAACACCAGAAAATAAAAATAATAAAAATTACAATAACTATTGAAAGGACTAAGGCGCGAGAAATTCGCTCTCTTTAAGGAGATTCATGCCCTCTGCGGTTAGGCAAAAAGCCTTACACCGGTGCAGTAGAAAAAACTTTGACTTGTCCCCCCCAGGATACAACAGCCCGACTAAGTCGTATGGTTCTCCAATACTACACAATTGGTTAAACCCAAAGCTTCTTCATATACACCATTTATTTCTTTGCTTGATAATCTCACACAAAAATAATAAAATAACAAACACTTCTTCTCGTTTTTTCAAGATAAGAGGTTAGCTCAATTTATAGGAGAAGAAACTTGGTGGCAAGAAAAAGGTTAACTTGGTGGGCAAGAAGACTTGAAGGAAAAGAAAAGACGAGAGTTACTTGGTAGGCAAGAATACTTGGAGGAAAAGAAAAGAGAACTTAGAGGGAAAGAAAATTTTCTTAAAGGCAAAGAAAGGTAGCTTGGAGAACAAGTTGCTTGGAGTCCAAACACACAATATAATTTATAACACATTATAATATTAAAATATTGACTAACATTTTCCCACCTATTTTAATATTATAGGTAACAAAATCTGAGATTATTAGGCAAAGAAGGATATTATGCATCATGGTAGGTGTGCTCAGCATTAAACCTCTATTATTGAAACAATAATATCTATTCTAGAGCCAATAGTATGCACAGCATTGAACTATGACTACTTAAGGGAAATAAATAATTATTGCACACACATAATATTCTAGGTGTTCATATAAGCTTTAATAGCCAGCACATTACAAGCTTGTGCAATCCTAAGATTTATGAGTGTGTTTGAGAATCAGCCCAAATCTCATAGGTAGTGGCCCAACTACCACATTCACATAGGTGAATTCTGTCAAGGGTGCTCTTGTAACTATGACACCCCACTCAAAAGAGTTATAGAAATTTATCAAGAGTTTTTTTAATAACTCAACCTCTACAACATTACAAGATAAATGCACTTACATCATATGGATGAGTAAAAATTAATTTAGTGCATTTCTCACAGCCATCATATGATCGTTCTTCTCATTGAACCTAGTTACAAGATCTCTGGTGCTTGGGTTAAGTATCCTCATATATGGCTCCTGCTATATTCAATGGGCTTCAACCCCATCCCCTTCGATGTATTCTAGATTTTATCTCTTGCTAAGGCCTTAGTTAATGGATCTACAAGATTATCACCAGATTCAATATAATCCACATTTATGATGCCATTATTTATATAAGATCTCACAGTACTGTATTTTTTTCTAATAGGTCTGGATTTACTGTTATAATAACGGTTATTAAGTCTACCAATTGTTGCGTTGTTATCACAATGAATCAATATAAGTGGAATCGATTTTTCCTAACAAGAGATTTTATTTAACAAATCTCTCAACCAATTTGCTTCTTCACTAGCAGCAACTAAAGCAATAAGCTCAGCCTCCATTGTTGAATTAGTAATAATGGTTTGTTTTTTCGATTTCTAACTTATAGCACCACCTCCCAATGTAAATAAGTAACCAGTGGTTGATAATGAATCACCTAACAAGGTATTCTAATCGGCATCACTGTAACCTTCAAGTACTGCATGATACTTATTATAAAATAAGCCATATTTTATAGTACCAAATAAATATTTCATAATTTGCTCAATGGCTAGCCAATGATCACTGCCAGGCTTGCTAGTAAACCTGTTAAGTACTCCAACTGCATAGGCAATGTCAGGTCTAGTACAGTCAGTCGTATAATGCAAGCTACCAATCATACTAGCATATTCCTTTTGATTAATTACACCTTCATCATTTTCAACAAGAAATAAGTGCACATGAGGATCAAAAGTAGTAAGAACATGCTTGCACTTATAAAAATTATATTTTCTCAACATAATACAATTGATCAAGAAATATACCATCATAGGTTTTGGTAATTTTCATTCCCAAAATATAATTAGCCTCACTAAGATCTTTCATATCAAAATGGCTACTAAGCATATTTTTAGTTTCCACGATAATATGCAAATTAGAGTCAAATATAAATAAATTATCCATATAGAGGCTAATAATGACATGTGAATTTTCTTTAGATTTATAGTAAATGCATTTATCATATTCATTAGTTTTATAGCCATTCTCAATCATGCATGAATCAAATTTCTCATGCCATTGTTTAGGGGCCTATTTTAAGCTATATAGGGATTTAACTAGTTTGCAGACTTTGTTTTCTTGACCAGGTTCTACAAAACCTTCAGGTTGATCCATATAGATTTCTTTATCCAAGTCTCCATTTAAAAAGGCCGTTTTAACATCCATTTGATGAATGTTCAGATCATGAATTGCAGCCACTGCACTTAATAATCTAATGGATGTAGCTCCAGTAACTGAAGAAAATGTATCAAAAAAGTCGAGATCTGCTTGTTGTTTAAAACCTTTTGCAACAAGCCTTACTTTATATTTATTAATAGTTCCATCGGTTTAAGTTTTTTCCTCAAAATCCATTTACAGCCAATAGTTTTATAACTTGGTGGTAAGTCTACTAATACCCAAGTTTTGTTGGATAATAATAATTCCATCTCATCATTTACAGCCTCATTCTAAAAAACAGAGTTAGGAAATGCCAAAACTTCTTGTAAAGTTAATGGAGTTTCCTCCACATTAAAAACATGATAATCAAGGTCAAAATCTTTTTCTAATCTGGCTTTTTTACTCCTTTTAGGTTCAAAAACTATAGTGTCTTGGTTTTGTAAAAGAGGAGCAGAGGAATCGGTTTCAGAAAAAATATTTTCTTAATAATGTTGACCCCCACTTTTTTAGATTTAAAAGGAAATTTTTCTTCATAAAAAATTGCATCACCTGATTTAAAAATTATTTTGTTTTCAATATCCAAAAATCTATAGGCTGTACTCTTTATTGCATATCTAAGAAACACACAAGTGGTAGCTTTCACACCTAATTTAGGTCTTTTAGGGTCTACAAGTCTAACAAAAGCTAGACAACCTCAAATCCTTAAATATCCCAAATTTGGCTTATGTCCTTTCCAAAACTCAAAAGGTGTAACTTTTGTTTTTTTATATGGCACTCTATTCATAACATAACATGCAGTTAAAATTGCTTCTCTCCACAAATTTAAAGGAACACTTGCTTCAATTAGTGTTGCATTTGTTAAATCAGTTAAAGTTCTATTTTTCCTTTCTGCTATACCATTAGATGCAAGTAAATATGATGGAATAGTTTCATGGATTATTTCCAAAGACTGAGCAAATGAGTTGAATCCAAAAGATTCATAGTCCTTGCCCTCTATCATTTCTATATCTTTTAATCTTTTTACCGAATTGATTTTCAACTTCAAGAATGAATTCTTTAAATTTTTCAAAAGCATCACTTTTATTTTTTAACAAGTATACATAAGTGTATTTTGAAAAATCATCAATAAAAGTGATAAAATATCTATTTCCACTATGTGTTAAAATTCCTTCAAATTTACATAAATCAGTGTAAATTAATTTTAGCAATTCAGTGTTTCTTACCACACTTTTATGAGGCCTTTTAGTATTTTTGCTTGATTTCAAATTTTACATTTCTCAAAATTATTTGTTAGTTTGGGAATTAATTCTAAACTACTCATGACTCTTACATATTGGCTATTCATATGACATAGACGAGCATGCCAAAAATTCATAGAAGACAGCATGTAAACAGAAACATGTGTTTTTTTATTCTTAACATTTAATTTAAACATTCCATCACATGCATATTTTTTCCCCACAAATATGCCTTTTTTAGTGATTACATATTGGTCAGATTCAATAGTCTGCTTCAAACCAATTTTGTTGAGCAAATAACTCGACATCAAATTTTTCCTCATGGACAATGTGTACAACACATCTTTTAAAGTAAGCACATGTCCAGAGGTAAATTTCAGCTCAACATCCCCGCACCCGAGCACCTTGGTTAAACTAGAGTCACCAAACATAACAGTTATCTCCTCATTAGAAGGAGTAAAATCTTTGAACTAATCTTTATCATAGCAAACATGCATATTGGCACCAGAGTCTGCCCACAACCATTCCACAGATTGAACCATAAAAATATTTATAATCATAGCCACAAATAGTTCCTCGGTAACATTAGCTTGTGGTTGAGACTGTTGTTTTCGAAATTTGCAAGTTTGAGCAATATGCCCACTTTTCCCACACACAAAACATGTCACATTTGTCAAGTCTTGTGAAGAGAGTTTTTGGTTCCATTTCTTTTGCCTCAAGTAATTTTTATTTTGTGGCCTTCTAGTATTTTTTCAAATTTTCTTAACTGGCTTCAAGTGACTATTGTTATAAAATCGACCTTTAAGTAAAGTATTTCTGGAAGTTAAATTTACCTTTACAATAGAATGCTCTTGTGTCATGAGCGCATCTCATTTTGTGGAATGCATCTTGTCCTCGTGTTTCCTTCTCCACTTGAATCCGTATGATTAGAGTCTCCAAGGACGTCTCTTTTTGTTTGTGACGCATTGACTTCTAAAACTCCATCCAAGATGATGGTAGTTTGTTAATAATACCTGCCACAACCAGATTGTCTCTAATTTTGATACCTTCGGATCTAACTTCATCCACTAACATCTGAAAATCTCGAATTTGCTCCACCACTGATTTTCTATCTATCATCTGATAGCGGAAAAAACAGCTTGTCGCAGATTTTTTAGCGCATGCCTCTTTAGTGTCATATTTATTGTGCAAGGATTTCAAAATTTTCTTAACAGTGGTGTAAGTAGTATCATAATAATCATAAAATTGATCTGAAAGACAATTCAAAAGATAATACTAACATTTATACTCATATGTGTTGTATTTCTCGATTTTTTCAAGATGAGTGGCATACTCCTCGTTGATCACCTCTTCAGTGGAGACTTTGTTCAAATTTTTCTAGGTTAGGATATAGGCCACCTTGAGGAGACTGAGGTAGAAAAGCACATTATATTTCAATCTCTTGAAATGGGCTCTCTTGAACCGGAAGGTTTATTGAGATCGCTCAGATTCTCGGTGGGCTTCTCCAATCGGCTCTTTGAATTTTCTTTTGAATCTCCTTAAAATTGTTGGTGATAATTACAAATAAAACACTAGAAAAATACAAATAATAAAAATTACAATAACTATTGAAAGGGCTGAGGCGCGGGAAATTCACTATCTTTAAGGAGATTCAAACCCGTTGCGGTTAGGTAAAGTCTCACACCGGTGCAGCAGAAAAAACCCTGACTTGTCCCCACCAGAATACAACAGTCCAACTAAGTCGTATGGTTCACCAATACTACACAATTGGTTGAACCCAAAGTTTCATCACATACACCATTTATTTCTTTACTTGATAATCTCACACAAAAATAATAAAATAACAAACACTTCGTCTCACTTTTTCAAGATAAGAGGTTAGCTCAATTTATAGGAGAGGAAACTTGGTGGGTAAGAAAATGGTTGACTTGGTGGGCAAGAAGACTTGGAGAAAAAGAAAAGACAAGAGTTACTTGGTGGGCAAGAATACTTGGAGGAAAAGAAAAGAGAACTTAGAGGGAAAGAAAATTTTCTTAGAGGTAAAAAAAGGTAGCTTAGAGAACAAGTTGCTTGGAGCCTAAGCACACAAAATAATTTATAACACATTATAATATTAAAATATCTGCTAACACAAAATAATCTATAACACATTATAATATTAAAATATCTCGTCAATGTCATTAGTGGTAAAGTTCTTGGTTAATGCATATTTGAAAGTATAAGTAGGCTTAGTTTCTATATTTCTTCATTCTATCGAGCCTAGACCAGAAGTTTTGTACTCAAGTCAGATGCTGTAGTATGTTTGGATTGGAGATTTTAAAAATGCCTGACTTTTGAGTTGATCTATGGAAGTATTATTTTTGGATGTGTGTTTGTGTATGTTTTTTTTTTTTATATTTGTTTCTTTCTTGTATTTAACAGGACTTAGGTTATATTTCGATCAATGATTCAAATACATGATAATGGATTCATTTCATTCTTATCTTTTCATTTACAAATGCCCATGAATGATAAATCATATATTGAACCCTGAATTTGAAAAATTGACCATGAATCTCTATGAGCTAAACAAAGTGTTAGTATTTTATAGATTATAATTGTTTGAAGTATCAGTTTTATCTTATTGTTTTGAAGAAATCAAATTCTTTAGGAGGGTAGCAAGTAAAGAAAGATGATCTAATTTTGGTAGCATATTAATGGCTGTTTCATTATGATTATGTATGTTAATGTTCCATTAGATGATAAGGACGCATTTACTGATAGTTTGAAAATTGATAATTTCGCCTATCTATATCCTCTCATTTGTGGAGTTGTAACATCTCTAATGGTTGGTGCCAAAATAACAATGTTAAAACTAAACTTTGACAGATGCATTGATGGTCTGAAAATTGATAATCCTGCTTATCTATACCCTCTCATTTGTGGAGTTGTAACATCTCTAATGGTTGGTGCCAAAATAACAATCTTAAAAACTTTGTCATGTCACAATGTTAAACAAAGTTGTGTGAAGAAGACAAATGATTTACAAGACATTAGTGACTTATTTTTAATTCCTCCAAAAACTGTTCTTTTAATGCTTATCTTTTCCCTTCAAAATCTCTCATTTATTCTTTAAATCTCATATATATTGTGGGGGCATATTTTGTAAATGACAGCACATGACTGAGGTTATGCCGACGTGTCAGCCAGAGTGCCACGTGACTTGGTTATGTGTGAGATGATCTCAGCTAGGCCGAGATTATCTTTGGAGATATCGGAATCCGATATAAGCAGATAAGGGACAAGAGTCCTAGAACAGGGGATGATCTCAGTCTAGATATAGATAAAGCTCTTAAAGAGTTTATCTTTATCTAACTGAGAGTACAAGATGAGTATTGAGCAAAAGTCCATTAAAGGTAGGCTTCTACAGGGATCAAGTTAGTGCTGGCTATAAAAGTAGGGCACCATCGTGGGTCTAAGGTATGCTTTTTATGCTCTGTCTAGTGAGTTAAGTACTAATTGTTATCTTTGAGAGAGATTGATTACTAACTTGATCATCGAAGTGTCCCTAGGTGGACGAACCACCGTCGGATTATTATCTTTCTGTGACAGGTTGTTCGGGCTCAATCTATTCTGCCTGTGCTCTCCTGCTAAGTTTTTCTATTTGGTTGTATGGTCAAAAATCAACACCCATATATATATATATCATAATCTGTTACAAGGGATAAACTACTTTCAGTGTTGTTCTAGATCTTCTTGGTATATTATGAGCTTGATGAAGTTGACTGTCCAGTTCATTGTTGGTAGGCCCATTGTGGATTTTGTTTTAACAATTTGATTTGTTCATAATTCTGTATAGGAAGTAAGATTTTAGCCTAATTTAGGTTAAAATTCATAAAAAGATAAAATAGATTAAGGGATTGTTTGAGATATCTTAAATAAGTGCATTTTTTTGACTTTTTGGACTAAAAAGTTGAGAAAAAAAAAAGGTTGTTTGGGTTAATTTTTTGACTTTTTACGAAAAAACAAATATTAAAAAATTGTATAAATTAGTATATAGGAAAAGTTTGTGCATTGTAGGATGTACGGTAGGCAGCACGGTTTGCAAGGTAGTATAGGAGATGTTTGCCTCCTTTTCGAGTATTGAATTGGATAGTGTTGTTCGGCACGTGGGGACCCACCACGGGTCCCATTTTGTTAATCAGAACCGTGTAATGTGTAGAACTCATCGAGTGCTATATGCTTGTAAAAAATCAAATTGATTAGATATTGATAGCTATTTGATCGGATTAATTTTTTGTCAACCATTAACTATAACACCATCCACTTTTTTATACAAAACTGATTTGATTATGTAGTTAGAGAAATCCAATCAACGTGATTTTGTATAATATATAATACTCGATGAGTTCTACACATTGAACGGTTCAGATTATCAAAATGGGACTCGTGATGGCCCCCACGAGCCGAACAGCACCATTCCGGGTTAATTTTTTTGTGCACCTCATGTTGTAAATTTATACCACTGACCATCACTTCAATATGTATGACTTGTAGTTGGTCATCACTGACATTACTTCACCACTGTGTATGTTTGTACTTGACGCCTGTGTAATTTATTTTTTTTATATATATTTTTGATAAATAATAATAACTTTTTAACTTTTTTAATAATTTTTTAATTTTTTGTCTTTTTTAATATATGCCAAACCAAGTCTAAAATAGTTAATAAGATAAAATGTCACATCAAATTCATAATTATTTCACCTTTTTTTCACAAATATCATATCTCAATATAAAAAATAACCAATTATCTTTCCAAATATAAAAATTTTAGTCTATTAAAATAATTAAAAATTAAAATAACAACATTTCAAACAGCCATAACGTGTCATTTACTGTTATGGTGCAATTTCAATAACATCAAAACCACATCTAATTGCACCGAAACGCACATTTTCTCACTTCTGGTGGGCCGGTGAGGGGTCAAAGATGGGTGGATCGGCGTAGGTTCCGATTTATAAAAGCCAACCCGCCAGATCAACTGACCTGAAACCGTTGGATTAAATCTATCAAAATAAATGTACACACACTCGCGCACACACAATCAATTCTCAAACAGCCCTAATTCACACCCCCAAAACATCTCATTTCATTCATCTATTTCGTCTCCGTTGCTGCTCTTCTTCCTTACCTTGCCGATCGGCGCCACCGCGCGACTAGCCTTGCTTTCACCGCCGTTAGGCTTTCCGGCGCTGGTTCTCCACTCGCCGCTGGTGCTCTTCGCTCGCCGCCTCTAATCTCCACTCGCCGCCGCTGGTATGTAGCTCTCTCTTTATCCCACGATGCATCGACAGGTTTATTTGTAGTGTCTCTTTGTGTTCTGTGTAGAGTATATATATATATATTTAAGACTGATTTTTCGGACTCCATTTTCTACCATGAACCCTTCTTCAGCTTCTCTGGATCAATGTCTATGGTTTTCATGGCCCGGAATTTCACATTTCAAACCAATGTTGCTTTCGTAATCACTACTCTTTGTGGGTTTTGTGTTGCATGTGGTTTTTGTGATCTGGGTCGTTCCCATTTCCTCGATTCACGGCCTCGTCATTCTGGGTTTGAGTGATTTTGTGGTTTTTTATTCGGGTCTGTAGAATTAAAACCCTTTGGTCATGTATTTACATTGAGAGCTCTCTTGGGTGGTTCTTTGATTTTGCCTTTCTGAGTGCATAATATTGTTGAAAATTAATTTATAAAATGGACGAGGGAAATACAAGCGATGCATAATATTTTTTTTAGTATTTATTGCCCTTTTTTGTGTGTTGATAAATAGGATTTATTGCCTTATTAAATTGTTATTGTATAATTTTGCTTGGATTGTTGGATTTTTAGTTTATTAGTTTGTCAATGTTTAATGTTAGATTAGAGGAATGAACATCTATTTTAATTTTGACTATTTTAGTTAATTTATAAATTAGATATTTTTTCTCTTTAATTCAAGTTTTATAATTTGACTTGTGTGTTTTTTATAAACCCCCAATCCGTCCAAGCCAAAACCACCATTATTTGCAAACTGAATCGCCGGTTTTTGATTAAAAAAATGACAATTTCTAATGACACATTTATCAATCCGCCACCCACCGTGTGGTTTCTATTTTACTCTTAAACTGCACCGACTCGCACCGCGCACACCCCTAATTGTGAGGTGGTGGGGAATGAATTGGGTTCATCTTTGCAATTTGCAATCTTTGGCAGATTTTTTTTTTTGGGGCCATATTGTCATCCTTATGCCTCAAACGCAGTGGCATTATTTTTGGAGGGGTTGAATTGATGTGATTATGGAGGATCTGGTTGATTAATCAGGTCCTATTGTTTGGTTATGTGCATCTCGACCCTTAAGATTGCTAACTTAGATTTAAATTCCCATTCTTTGTGTTTGCTGATGGATTATGTTCGAGATATAGTAGTTATAAATAAACTAAGTATGACATTAATGATTTAGTACAACAAAAAGGAAAAATACACCTTAAAAACACAAGTATTTCTCATCAAACCTCTACACATAAAAAAGAGGCTCGAGATGTAAAAACTAGCTAAACAACACCTATTCTCATTCAGTACAAAACCAAAAATATGTACTAGTTTGGCATCCTAAATAAATATAGCTTTAGCATTTTTGAGCAATTGGACTAGCTTGCCTTGGATATGGAGGCTCATGATCTCGTTAGAACTGCCAATCTTAACTTTGCTATCCATCTAGTTCCGTTCTAACATACAAAACGAATGTATTGGCATTTCATTAAACACTAAGGTTGCGTTTGGTAGACCTTTCTAACTATGATTTGAGAGTAGGAGTTGTATTTTGAGTTTGTGAGTTTTGGAATTATGATTTGAGTGTGAAAAATTTGTTTGGTGAAAGAGTTTTGAATTGAGTGGGGAATTTTTGATGTAACATTTGATATTTGATACAAAAACTTACGACTCATAACCAAACATACAACTCAAAATTCTATTAAAACACATAAATATTTTTTTTTAAAATTCGGAAAATATTTTTTTCTAATATATAAAAATTAAAATGTCAAAAAAAAAAAAAAAAAAGATTTCACTGTTCCGGTCAACCGGCCTAACGATTGGTGGGACATTCGGTGGGACGTCTGGTTATGCCAAATTTAAAAAAAAAAAATTGAAAATCGCGCCACACACGTAGTTTTTTGTAGAGTTGTGAAAATTAATTCTAAAGCTCTATCCAAACACATTGGAACGAGGGAGAATCACCGCTTGGAAATCGCTCCAACACAGCCTAATTCTTTGAGTTTTCCATATGCAGCAATTTCTATTGATGCGATTCTAACCATCATTAAAATACCAATGAACCACTTTAACAAACAAATGAATGGGTTTACACTATCAAATGTATAGTGGAACATCAAACAATATATCATGAACAACCACTTCCAATCGTCAAAGTTAAACACATCCAACCCAATTTCTTTGAGTAGGGGTAGAATCAACGCTTTGGAAATCGCTCCAAACACAGCCTAATTCGCTGAGTTTTCCATATGCAGCAATTTCTATTGATGCAGATTCTAACCATCATTAAAATACCAATGAACCACTTTAACAAACAAATGAATGGGTTTACACTATCAAATGTTTAGTGGCACATCAAACAATATATCATGAACAACTACTTCCAATCGTCAAAGTTAAACACATCCAACCCAATTTTCACATAACCACATATTTACATTTTAATACTTTCTGCTATTCCAAATGATGCCAGATATTAGTGTGTCTACTATGTCCATTTGTTTCAGTGGTCAACATAAATCTCACAACAATGATTGTTAGAACATGGTGAAAATGGTTAGTTTTTTGGAAAGAAAAACTAAATTAAAAATGTGAAAGTCAGTTATATCTTATAACCAAGGCCAACCCTGAGTCAAATGATATCACATTTAGAGAATTTCTTAAGCCCACAACAACCAAAGATTAAATGGGAATCAGTTAAAGGTACACTTCAGGTTATTTTGGAAGTTTTAAAGTTTTATTGGCAAATCATAATAAGCTGAAAAGAAAAAAAAAAAAAATTGTAGTGTTTAAACCCTATATTGATCAATTCCATGTTTAATTAATTCGTAAGAATAAAAAGCATAGCTAAACATTTTATCATGCTGATCCACTTGAAAAAAGCTTGAAATTTTAAAATAAGCTATGAATTCCTAAGAAAATAACTAGGGTTTCAATAGCATAACTTCGACATCAACAACAACATACAACACGGAACACTAGATTGGGTCATACAAATCTAACATTTGCAGAAACTCAACATTGCTAAAAGTCCTAATTCATTCTAAATATATTAATACAAATAGAATTACAAGCAAAATACCCAAAAGAAAAAAAATTTTATCATATAATTAGCTATGAAGCATAGGTATGGGTACGAGTACTAGTACAATATGAGTACACCGATACGGTAAAATTTAAAAAAAAGTAGGGTACGGGTAAGACTTGATACGCTTGTAAAAATTTTTTTTTTTTTTAATTTAGAGTAATGCAAAAATTAATTAAATGGTTTAATTTGTTAATATTCAACTTACAATTAACTTTTAATGCCAAAAGTAAAGACATAAATCAAAATTAAAAATCAATATATTAAATTACTTACAAACCATAGTTTAATTTTAAAAATATGCAAAGCATAAAACTAAAAATAAAGAAGTCTACTGAAAGGAGTTTTATCTCTATAGTAAAAGAACATATTATTTCAACTGAGGTACGGTATGGCTTGGTTTTATAATAGGTACATCTGGGTACGTCAAAAATTAAGAAGAAAAAAATTTGGATACATGTTTTGTGTATCCAATACGTATGTAGAAGTATCATATAAGGTACCATATGTCGGTAAGTATTCGACACGGTACAACATATTTTTAAGTACCCATGCTTCATAGATAAGTAGAGAAGCATGAACGTAACAACTAAACAAAGAATCGATACAACACTTATTATCAATCCCATATGCTATAATGAATTTAGAGAGAGAGACCTAGAGGAAAGCATGATTGTTCGCCAAAAGGTACAAGCAATTGAGTTGTATTAAATTTTTTCAAAAACCTTAGCAGTCTAGCATTACCCTTTGCATTATATAGAAAAGTAATAAATCACTCGGCTCATGTTTAAATTTTAGAATGGTGGTTTAATCCAATCTCACTTCTTTGATTAGTTTATATTTTATGATATGGGTTTCAACACTAAAAGTTATTTTGATTGAACCGGTTCATGTACTTGGTCGCACAAATCGGTCTTTTTTTCTTTTCTTATTAGTTGTTTTAGGGTTGTAAAATTGGCCCACAAGCTTGCAGCCCACCCGAAGCTTGCCAGTGGTTTGGAGCGGCCCGGCCCGGCCCGGCCCGCCCAAGCTTGAGCCCAGCCTGTGACCTTGGGCTTGAGCCATGTGTTTTGGGGCTTGGCCCGACTTGGAGCCTGGCACACTAGCCTACTCAAGGCCCACTCTAAGGCCCGGCCCTCCCGAGGCCCACTATCATTCCCAAGCTATTTTTGTGGAGAAAAAATAAAATTTTAGTTAAAAAAAAATAAAAAGGGGTCAGGCCCGACCCAAGCCCGAGCCTAGGTGGTCTACCGCCTAAGACCGAGTACCCTTGGGCTTAGGCTTAGGCTTGGACTGACCTCGACTGGACTGGCCATGATTTTGCACAAGTGGGCAGACTCCACTGCCCGATGGCGAGAGTCTAGTCCGATGGTGGGTTGGGCCACTCGACCAAGCAAGCTTTGGGTTCATTGCTGGCCGATTTACACCCCTAAAGCAACTAATAAAAAGACAAAAAGACCGGTTTGTGCGACCAACGAACCGGTTCAGTCAAATTAACTTCAATTGTTGAAACCCATATATAATAAAATAAAACCCAATCAGAGAAGTGAGATTGGGTTAAACCACCATTCTAAAATTTAAACATGAACAGGGCGATTTATTACTCTTCTACATAATGCAAAGTGTAATGCTAGACTGCTAGGGTTTTTGAAAAATTTTAATACAACATTGCTCATCTCTTTTGGCCAAACAATCGTGCTTTCCTCTTCACGTCTCTCTCTCTCTAAATTCATTATTTGTATATGGTTAACAAATGAGATTGATAATAAATGTTGTATCAGATTCTTTGTTTAGTTGTTCTGTTCATGTTTCCCTTACATGATATATATATATATATATATATTTTTGAGTTAATTTGGAATGAATTAGCACTTTAAGCAATGTTGAGTTTCTAGAAATGTTAAATTTGTATGGCCCATTTTAGTGTTTCATTTTGTTTGTTGTTTATGTCAAAGTTATGCTACTGAAACCCTAGTTATTTTCTTATGATTTCTTGGCCTATTTTAAAATTTAAGTCTTTTTTTCAAGTGGGTCTACATGATAAAATGTTGAGCTATGCTTTTTATTTTTACGAATTAATTAAACATGGAATTGATCAATGTGAGGTTTAAACACTCTTGTTCGTTTGCTTGTTCACATCCCACCCACCCCACCCCAAGTTTTTTATGATTTGCCAGTAAAACTTTAAAGCTTCCAAAGTAACCTGAAGTGTACCTTTAATCTTTGGTTGACGTTGGCTTAAAAAATTCTCTAAATGTGGTATCATTTGACTCGGGGTTGGCCTTGATTATAAGATATACCTGAGTTTCATATTTTTAATTTAGTTTTTCTTTCCAAGTGTAAAAATTGAACTTTGTATTGTAAGCGTTCTAGTAATTAAAAACTAACCATTTTCATCATGTTCCGATATTCATTGTTGTGAGATTTGTGTTAAATACTGAAACAAATGGACACACTAGACACACTAATATTTGGCATCATTTGGAATAGTAGAAAGTATTAAAATGCAAATATATGGTTATGTGAAAATTGGGTTGGATGTGTTTAAGTTTGACGATTGGAAGTGGTTGTTCATGATATATTGTTTGATGCGCAACTAAACATTTGATAGTGTAAACCCATTCATTTGTTTGTTAAAGTGGTTCATTGGTATTGTCATGATGGTCAGAATCTGCATCAATAGAAATTGCTGTATATGGAAAACTGAAAGAAATAGTGTTTAATGAAATGCCAATACATTCGTTTTGTATGTTTGAATGGAACTAGATGGATAGCAAAGTTAAGATTGTAGCATTATAGAAATATAGTCTGCACTCTTCCTTTTTGAGGTAATAGGTCAACTTAGACCCAAGCAAGCTTGCAAAGCAATCGAGGCGAGAGCATGAAATATGAGATCATAACTGACAGCCTACAAAACAAACAGTTTGGTATATAATAGTGTTATAAGAGAATCTGTAGTGCTTGGGCCCCACAGGTATACCTTACTCATTTAGAAGTGACCGGTAAATGCAATGAAGGTATACTTAATTTTATTCTGTGGGTAATAAATGGTTCACTGTTATATTTCACTTTTTTGTGTTTCTTATAATTGAGCATAAATTTATTATCATTACCTACAAAGTGCCTCCTACTCTATTAGCCACCTTGATTTTCAGGGTTCCCAAATGGAGGCAATCAAGAACTACAGGAAAAGCAGACTGAAGAGATTCCAGAAAACATGCTTCAGAAGAACCAAGAAACTCGTGATGAAATGCTATCAAGGCACAGGTAATGTATCCTCTCTAACCTGAGCCTGATGGAATCTAGAAAGGTGATAATATTTTGTGACACGTAAAGATATTGCTAACAAGTGCCTAAGATTTTTGTAAATATAAATAGAAAATTGGAAGCATAAACATTATACAAGATCTAGCGATTCGCCTTCTTGAGTTATTTAATTTTGACTTTTCCCTTTTTTTTTTTTTTTTGTTCTTCATTAATGATTTTATCACACGCCAAGAGGAAAGAAATTTCCCAGCTGCAGGACAAAGAAATTGCACTGAAGAAGGCAGCAGCTAAAGGTAGTAAGGCTGAACAGAAAGCTAAGAAGAAACAGGTGGAAGAAGAGGTCTCTCAACTTTCTGCAAATCTCAAAGAAAGACATGCTGAGGAACTTGCTTCTTTGGGCTATAGCAGTAGTAATGATGGCAATAGTAAGGAAACCTCGACAATTTGGTGAAGGCTATAGCTGGGGTTTCTGTTACCAATCAAGCCGAACATTCAAAGCCCAGTAAGAGCGTTAAGAGGCGTGAAAAAAGAGCTCAGCAAGAAGTGGCCAGAGAACTGAAAATACAAGAAGAGCAGAGCAACATTGTCAGTGATCGTATTATTGAAAACGAAAAGTTGGAAAAAAAGCTTGAACCCCTCGGATTGACAATCAATGAAATAAAGCCAGATGGGCATTGCATGTACCGAGCCGTTGAGGACCAGCTGGCCCTTCTCTCGGGAGGCTCTTCTCCTTATACTTACCAAGAGCTTAGAGAAATGGTGGCTGCTTATATGAGGAAACATGCATCTGATTTTCTCCCATTTTTCCTCTCGGAGAATATGACAGATGGTGAATATTCTGACAATTCGCTTACGCAGAGGTTTGAGGATTACTGTAGAGAAGTAGAGTCGACAGCAGCATGGGGAGGACAACTAGAGCTTGGTGCTTTGACTCATTGCCTAAAGCAACGTATCAAAATATTTTCAGGATCGCTCTCGATGTGGAGATGGGGAAGGAGTACAAGTCCAACAGCGGGCTGGATCGTCTAATCCAGGTATTATGTTATCATACCATAGGCATGCATTTGGGCTCGGCGAGCATTATAATTCTGTGGTCCCTAGTTTAACCCAATAGGCATGATGATAACATATGTGAAATTTTACTGTGTTTTATGCAATGTCGCTAGAGCTTGTCTTAAGTTAAAAGTACAGTTGTTAAATTTTTAATGCGATCGAGACTTGTTAATACTATGTCTCGTCAATGTCACTAGTGGTAAAGTTCTTGGTTAAGGCATATTTGAAACTATAAGTAGACTGAGTTTCTATATTTCTTTCTACTGAGCCTAGACAAGAAGTTTTGTGCTTAAGTCAGATGGTATAGTATGTCTGAATTGGAGATCTTAAAATGCCTGACTTTTGGGTGGATGTATGGAAGCATTATTTTTCGTTCTGTCTTTCTGTATGTTTCTATGTTTTATTTTTTCTCTAATACTTGTTTCTTGAATTAACAGGACTTAGGTTGTATTTTATCTAATAATTTAAATACATGATAATGGTCTCATTGAGGTTCATTTCATTATCGCCTCATCTTTTCATTTACAAATGCCCATGAATGATAAATAATATATCAAACCCTGAATTTGAAAATTTGACGATAAATCTGAGTTAAACAGTGTTAGTATTTTATAGATTATGATTGTTTGATGTATCAGTTTTGTCTGATTGTTTTGAAGAAATCAAATTCTTTACGAGGGTAGGAAGTAAAGAAAGATGGTCTAATTTTGGTAGCATATTAATGGCTGCTTCATTATGATTATGCATGTTAATAACATTAGATGAAATAAGGAAAGACGCATTGATGGTCTGAAAATTGATAATCCTGCCAATCTATATCCTCTCCTTTGTGGAGTGGTAACATCTCTAATGGTTGGTGCCAAAATAACAATGTTAAAATGAAACTTTGACATGTTACAGTGTTAAACAAAGTTGTGTGAAGAAGACAAATGATTTACAAGACAATAGTGACTCATCTTTAATTCCTCAAAAACTATTCTTTTAACACACATCTTTTCCCTCCAAATTCTCTCATTTATTCTCTAATGCTGTGTTTGGTTGGTGGATTTAAGGAGGATTTGGAAAAGAAATGAAAAAAATGTGAAATGTGAATAAAATATACTTATATTTCACCTAGTTTCACACACGTTCTCTTTCCCTTTTCAAATTTCTTTCCAAATCTTCCAACTAAACACAACATAATATGTATATCATAATCTGCTACGAGGGATGAACTACTTTCAGTGTTATGTTGTGTGGTGGTATATATTCCGATGGTGGGACGTGGACAATGGGCATCTAGATCTTCTTGGCATATTATGAGCTTGATGAAGTTGACTGTCCAGTTCACCGTTGGTGGGTCCATTGTGGATTCTATTTTAACAATTTGGTTTGTTCATAATTTTGATTTCTAGGTATATATCTTTTAAACAAATAAACGATAATTATAACCATATGTGTGTCATCTACTGTTGTGGTCCAATTTTTCATGGAATGTATGGTCTGAAATTGTGAGGTGGTGGGGAATGATTTGGGTTCGTCTTTGCAATATACAATCTTTGGCAAATTTTGATAGCGTTTGGTAGAGTTTTAAAATTATGATTTAATAATAGAGTTATATTTTGAGTTTGTGAGTTTTAATTATGATTTGAAAAGAAAAATTTGTTTGGTTATGAATTTTGAAAAGAACTTTGAATTTTTGAAATTAGAAAAGTGTTTGATTCAAAAACTTACCATTCATGATTAAACATACAATTTAAAATTCTATTTAAAACTTGTGAAAAATTTTAAAAATTTTTTTTATTTAAAATATGAAAATAACAAGTGTCAATAGCTACCAAAAAAACGACAACAGCAACAACAAAAAATACTGTTCTGGTAACCGATCGGACGCCTGGAAGAATAACTGGATAAATGTGTTTTAAAAAGTGAATATGGAATCCATTTTGAAAATTCTAATCAAACACAGTACTCAAATGTGTGGAATCACAATTTCAAAGTTCTACCAAACACATTGTGGCTGTTACGGCTCAAAGGCAATGCCGTTGTCTTCAGAAGGGTAGCAAATATGGAGGATCTAGTTGATTTAATCAGGTCCTGTTGTTTGGTTGCATTGTGCATCTCGACCCTTAAGATTGCTAACTTCGATTCAAATTCTATTCTGTGTCTGCTGATGGATTAATGTAACATATCGGTTATAAACGACCTAAGTATGACATTAATGATTTAGTACAACAAAAAAGAAAAATACACCTTAAAAACACAAGAAATACTTCTCATCAAACCTCTCCACACAAAAAAGAGGCTTGAGATGTTAAAACTATAGCTAAACAAAGCCTATTCTCATTCACTACAAAACCAAAAATAGAAATTAGTTTGGCATCCATATATAAATATAGTTTTAGCATTTTTGAGCAATTGGACTAGCTTGCCTCGGATATGGAGGCTCATGATCTCGTTAGAACCACCGACAAACTCTCCCCCTATGAACACAACCGGAACACTCAGTCGACAGCCTAATGACAACAACTCCCTTTCCAGTAGTCATCCATAAGGAAGGTCATCAAGCTCATAGATAGTAGGACTCGTCCCAAAACCATATATTAGTAGTGCCTTGATTGTGAGACAAGTGCAACAACCACTCTTGCCGAAGATCACCACCGGCTTTTCAGCTCCCAAAACCGACACAGTTGCCATTGTTGGGAAGAAGTTGGATGAGTATTGGTTGAAGAATGTATGTAGGGAAGAGAGAGTTGAGATTTGGCTGTGAAGAACTTGAGGTCTGATGGGAAGTTATATATATATAGAAAGAGAGATAAGGTTGGGGAAATATATTCCAAAAGATAGATAGTTCATTAATTATTAATATTTTCTAAAACAGTAAACCATTTATGATTAATTGAGTGACCTCATATGTCTCTATTTATGTACATGGAATAGCAAGTTGCACATCAAAAGGATCCTTAATAGACATGCTAAACGTGATCATCCTGCAATGGTTCTACATTCTCAAATGACACCATTTAACACTGACGTAGCATATATATATGTATGTATATTACATGCTAATTTGGTATCTAGATAGTTGACACTTAAATTGTGTCTGTTCCTTGTTTCTAAGTACTTATAATTGTTTAATTATATCTTGAGATTTTGTATATTAAGATTTTCATATGTTTCAATAATTGTAAGTATTTTTGAAACAAAAAAATAAAAAGATTGTAAGACGTAAGATCTTTAGCTTTCAAAATGCAACTTTGCAACAATTAATAGAATGATCATGCTAGATATGTAGCACCCCATATTCAATCCAGTTAAGTACCAAGCTAGAATAGTCTTTAAAAGTTCAATTAGCCTACTTTGAAAAGTAGATTAAAAGTCAATTTTTTTGACTTTCTTTGAAAAATTGTGCAAAAAAATAAAGAGATGATGTAACTCAAATAAATCAAAAAGTCAACAAACTGACTTTTAATTTAGTTGTCAAAAGAGGCCTCGTAACGGGGTCCAATGTTTTTAAGTTAATGGGTTGATTTTGCACAAATAAATATATGTATGTATACGGATTTTTTTTTTTTTTTCAATGATTTTTCATATTTCAGTGGACATTAAAATGTATGCCTGCAGCCTCGTCGGAATATCATTTCTGCCACATGATCAATTTTTCCGACATTGATTTTGTGAAATGTTAGAAGAGAGTTTGAGAATGGAGAAATGAGAGAATGGGGATTGAGGATCCTGTAGAAATTCATTTTTATTTTTGTGAGACCTAATAAATCCTCTTACATGGATTGTAAAAATCTAATGAAGAGATGAGCTTTGTCGTAAATCAGAAGATAAGCATGGTCGGCGCCACCTAACCGAGGTTGCCGTCGGAGACACTCCTATGATAAAGTTTGCAACTTCAATCAAATAAAGAAGATGATCAACTAAAGAGAGTGAGAGTGTTATGTGGAGTAGAGATATGAGGCATATCTTCATTCCATGGGATGCTCTCCTTTTATAGACGAGGTGTGATATTTACTTGATGGCATGGTTTAAAGCGGCATGAACTCAATTACAGAACGCCAAGCACGAACGAGTTTTGGAGGTTACTGCCACCACGGCCATTTTTGGCAGGATTGAGATTCATTGTGATTGAGATTACCGCCGTCAGCGGTCAGAATAGTGCCGTGAACACCTGCAACGCTCAACACACCGTGAATCGTTCCAAACCGCTTTTTCAAAAAAAAACATACAAAAAAGCTAAAAATTGGGAAAAGGGATAGAGAAGAGGGAAGATAAAGAGAGAAATGGAGGAGCAAGAGATAGAGAGAGAGAGAAGAGGGAAGATGAAGAACATGTTATTGATTTGTTGAAACTGTAAGACCTATGCTATTCTATTCAGCTACTATCACTAAACCATTTTGTTTGTGTGTGTCTATCTATATATTGTTTGGAAATAATAATAATAATAAGTGTGGTCATTATCTATTTGGCTTGGTTAAAATATGTATATATATATATTTAGGCTCTTATTTATTCTTTTACTTTTGTCATTGTTTATCTTATATATAATAGTTAGCTTATTGATTTTGTATAATATAAAGTCATCAATTATTAAAATAAAATGTAAAAAACTCAGTTTATAATGATTTAAAAATATGAAATATATTAGATCATACTTAAAAATTTATAAAAATTTATCAATATTTATTTTTAACCCAATAAATATGATCAAGGAAAAAAAATATGCGTATCGGTAAATTTTTTTCAAATTATATGTAAAAATAAAAATTCACTTCCGTTCGGTTATCGCGAAATCGTACACTACCTTTACTTTGCAATTAAATCAAGATTAACCGCTAGCCCTTATACGATCGACCGCCGTAACCTTGCTTGATGGGTTTTCTTGTTTGCCACGCCCATTGTTAATAAGGTAGTATTTTTTGGGCCACCACAATTGCTCCAAAACTTTTATTGTCTTCAAGAGAAAGAATGAGAGTTTTATTACCGAACCATTGCTCAAAAGGATGTTAGGTTTATGGATAAAGAACATTTTATAAATGAATAAAATGAATGAATGAATAAATGATCAGATGAATGCATGATGTTGAATGTATGTATAAATGTATGTCCGGGGTCAGCAGCGATATATTATAACCTTCAAAGGAGGGCCATAGATCATGTATTATAATCCCTAGGTGAGGCTACACTAAGGATGCCACAATTACTATATGTATGTTTTGCTCTGGTCACGAAGATTGTTTTGTATTCAAGATAGTTGATTTGTAAGTAACAGCTTGCCAATATTGCAAGATTTTGAATAGTACATCTTGTGTCATTAATTACTGGCGAAATGATGTAGACTTGTTAAGCATAAATAAGTGGAAAGTAAAAGTTGGCACCAATAATAGAGCATTAAAAATATCATCGCCATTTGTAAGGAATTGCCAATAGTTTTTAGAAAGCAGTCAAGCAGTATTGCCGATTTAGTTGTTGCTTTTTTTGTCCAACTTGCCCCATGGCTGTTGAATGACAAGCTGTTAGGTGAAAGGAATTTAGATAGGACATTGACCAACATTGCCGAGGAGTAAACCGAAAACAAATTGTTGACATAGATTCTCGCCTATTACGCTGAAAGGAAAGTTGTTATTCGGAAGAAAGTCGAATAGACTTGAGTCAAAATTGCCAAATGATGTGGGCTGTTATATAGGTAGGAAGATGCCAAAATTGTTGAATTCAACATTGATCAAACTTCGTGTATGCAAATGTGTTGTTTGAGCTATAAAGGATATAGATAGGGCATATAAAATTTACAAATTTTTGATATAGAATTTGCAAAATTAAACCGCGGATAAGTTCGTATGCTCCAAATAGTTGAAAATAACTATTGGATCGCCGGAATCGACTTCTGATAGCGTAATTTTACTCAAAATGGATCTAAGAGCTCAGATCAACAAGGTATAATTCAATCGCAAAGCACATGATAATTTCTTCCTTAGCTAGCTGGGTCGACTTCTCTTGCGAAATAGTGTCCTTTCTAATCAAACTTTGATCGTGTGATTTCGTTTTAATTCCGATTTTCATGTTGTTTGTGGCCTTAGACTCATCTCGATGAGTACTTCACATTGCTATAATCAAAATTTAAGTTTGACAATTTTAAAAATTTTAATTTTTTAAAAATTAAATCTGTTATGATGGTATGATATTTACTTGATAGACTTCTTTATTTAGGCAGAGCCCATTATTAATAAGGTAATATTTTTTTAGTCACCATAATTTTTTATTTTTTAAAGAGAGAATAACAAGTAAAACAATCTTGCTGAAAGCTTTTGATAAGGGTAAACAAAAATCTAAGACATTAATGGTGTGTGATGCCAAGATCTGACCTTCCATTTTGTACTTTTTTTTTTTGGTCAAGCATTTTGTACTTTTATATTTTCTTGAATTTGGCCTCCAAAGTTGACATTCTCTCAATTCTGAGACCCTTTTACTCTCTCTCTCTCTCTCCATCAAAGGTTGCAAAAGCTTGGGTACTTATCTCCATGGATGAAATTATAGGAGAAAATTATGTGAAGTTATGGTCCTCTTTATTTTTTGTAAAAAATTATATTTGTTATAGCACTTCTAAATATGTATATTTTATTTCATATATAAAGTGATCTCTTAGGCATAAAAAAATATATATCTTATTTTTCTTACATCTTGCATTCTATTTTTTATTTTTTATCAAATTTTTTTTTTCATCTTATCAGAAATTATTTTATGATATTTGAATTTTTTGTGTATGTATAATTTATATATCGTATTATATATACACGTGTGTTTGTCTATATGGTGAAAAACATATTTCTTTGACAACATTGGTGATGATAAAATTTTAATTCGCTCTATTTCCTCGCTTATCTCCATTAACTTATAAAGAGATCATAGCTTTTCACCACAAAAAGATTCGATCGAATTGGTATGCCTGATCATCAAGTTTCTGAAAAAAAGAAATGTGGAAATTGATGCGGTTTCTTCCTAAAGATAGTATTTTATTTATATTTTATTAAAGCGAATAAGTAAATCAAACTTTTATAATTAAGTAGTTGACCCTATGTGCTGACATCAATATGGCGGTGATGTTGCACATCTTGAATTAGTAAAAGTATTGATATATGAATTAATAAATAAATAAATATGATAACAAATGTGATTTTCCAATCATTGTTCTTACCGAAAAGGGTTGATGAACTTTTGACTGTGAAAAGGAGAGTTCACA